>WNGS01000543.1:9956511-9968797 GCA_020271785.1 Procambarus virginalis | reverse complement strand
TTATGGGCAAAGTATGATGAGTAGAAATGATTACAATTTCCTGAGATCAGTGGTTAATGTTTTACAATATTATATGAAAAAGTAATTGTTAAATAAAAAAAAAAAATCAATTTAGTCAGAATGGAACTGGTGCCAAAATCGTCGTGCGGGGTATGGGATTGTGCCATATGCTGCTTTGAAGTTGCCGGCCCCGATCCGACCATGTTGGGCATCGACCTTCACAGGACTCAGGGTGGTGAAGATGAGGCTAGCCCTGAGCGTCTGGCCCTCAACGTCCAACTGACAGACCGACATTACCTCATACATATAGTTACGATTTCTAGATAACATGTAAATTTGATAACATTCATATTTATCTATATATATATATACTAGTACAATGTCTCCTGCCTCATCCCTTGTATATATACTTCAATAAACTTATTTCAATTTCAATTTCAAGGGTAAAATGAGGAACTCAACAGTTGGCAAGGAGGGCTGAAGTTGCCAGATAGCAGAGTGGCGCGCTGTTATTAGCGGCGATGCTTGCTAGTCCTGACGGGAATTGGGAATGGCTTTTGTCTGATCAAATGGTCTGTTGTGCGACTGTGAGAGCCATTGCTCCCCATTCACAACTCACGGCTTATGTGTCCTGCTGTCAGACAAGTAGCAATGAAATTGCTATTTTATGTCTTTGTAATGAGCGCATGTGGGTGGTGAGCTGTGTTGTTGTTGTTGTTTGTTTTGTGAGTCTTGGTTCACTACGGGTGTGTGGTGAGCACGTGTGTTTTGTTTGTGGAGTCTTGGGCTCACTACAGGTGTGTGGTGAGCAGTTGTGTTATTGTTTGTCAGTCTTGCTCACTACAGGTGTGTGGTGAGCAGGTGTGTTATTGTTTGTCAGTCTGGTTCACTACGGGTGTGTAGTGAGCACATGTGTTATTGTTTGTGAGTCTTGGCTCACTACAGGTGTGTGGTGAGCAGGTGTGTTATTGTTTGTCAGTCTTGGTTCACTACAGGTGTGTGGTGAGCAGGTGTGTTATTGTTTGTCAGTCTTGGCTCACTACAGGTGTGTGGTGAGCAGGTGTGCTATTGTTTGTCAGTCTTGGCTCACTACAGGTGTGTGGTGAGCAGGTGTGTTATTGTTTGTCAGTCTTGGTTCACTACAGGTGTGTGGTGAGCAGTTGTGTTATTGTTTGTCAGTCTTGGCTCACTACGGGTGTGTGGTGAGCAGTTGTGTTATTGTTTGTCAGTCTTGGCTCACTACGGGTGTGTGGTGAGCAGGTGTGTTATTGTTTGTCAGTCTTGGCTCACTACGGGTGTGTGTGGTGAGCAGGTGTGTTATTGTTTGTGAGTCTTGGCTCACTACGGGTGTGTAGTGAGCACATGTGTTATTGTTTGTGAGTCTTGGCTCACTACAGGTGTGTGGAGAGCAGTTGTATGAACACTTGTGTGTTCCCCATAACCTGTTCAATCTATTCCTGGCCAGTAATATCAATTAGTATGCCGGTTACAACACAAGGCGATCCACCCAAACATGGTAATTATTAATTAAATCTTATCTAATCAATTCTAATAAATTACAATAATTTCCCTTGATATGGGCGTCATACATAGGTTACGATTATTATTGTGGTTGCCCTTTGACAGGTGAAATTGAAGGGGAAGAAGAATTAGCAATCAACTGCCTGACACATCACGTGACAAGTGATCATCAGTGTTCATATCTGGTTGACGAGGCCAGAATGAAGTATACAGATAAGGAAACTATACAGGTAAATGAACTCCCATATATTAACTGATCATTAGTAGTCTTAACACCTAGTAATATTGCAGTGAATGTCTATCAATCGATAATTTCGATTGATAGACAAAATAATTTAATAAATCCCCCCCCCAGCTTGTGTAGGAAACGATTTGTGGGAATTTGAATCATACAGTCCACTTTAACATCATACAACCCGCAAGCAAATAAATAAATAAATTAACGTAATATATAAATTAGAATAAATTAATGTAGATTAATAATTGTATTAAAATAAATCAATAAATCCCACGAATCAGTTTTCCACACAGGTGTCAATTTCACTTTGCCTCAAGTCTACAAGATTGTGTTGCCGGGACCAGCAACACAATCCCTCAACTCAAAAAAAAAAAACAAATATTTTTTGGTTACTGAACTTCTCGTACCCCAAAAAAATCACGAGATGAAATTTCAAATTATGGATATTTTCGATAAGTCATTATAAGTAATCAATGTTAAGATAACCTGTGAAGTGTGAGACCGGAGGACAGGAGATCGAGTGCGTGTCTCCTCAATCATGGCGGCTTTGTTTACATTGATTAGTTTATGAGCTACGAAGCACTATGATACCTGGTTGATGGGGTTCTGGGAGTTCTTCTACTCCCCAAGCCCGGCCCGAGGCCAGGCTTGACTTGTGAGAGTTTGGTCCACCAGGCTGTTGCTTGGAGCGGCCCGCAGGCCTACATACCCACCTCAGCCCGGTTGGTCCGGCACTCCTTGCGGTTGTTTATAATAATAACCTCGGGTTGTGAAGTTTCCAAGATTGTAAACGGTTTACTAAATTATACACCCAGCCGCCATGATTAAGGAAAGATGTACAGGTTAAGTAAGTGGTGGTGAGAATGCTTCATGAATTCGAGTAGTGGAGATGGTAACAATCAGGGAGAAAGCACCAAGCCATTACGACTATATAGCACTGGGAAGGGGGTCAGGATAAGGATTTGGGATGTGACGGGGTAGAAGGAATGGTGCCCAACCACTTGGACGGTCGGGGGATTGAACGCCGACCTGCATGAAGCGAGACCGTCGCTCTACCGCCCAGCCCAAGTGGTTGGGCCACCCAAGACAAGGAAACTGTGACACAAGAGGACTCTTTATCTTACCTTGGCGTCTGATTTCCTGTAGCCCTCGTATATCTTCCAGATGCCGGCCGGACCCGCGGAGGCCACCAACTTGCCCACCTCGAACTGCTGGGCCAGCGGTGACGACTCCAGCGCCGGGGTGCCATCCCTGCCCCCACTGCCTCCTCCTCCTCCTCCTCCTCCACCACTTCCACTTCCACTACCCCCTCCTCCACTCCCTCCACTTCCACTCCCTACTCCTCCTCCCCCTCCTCCTCCTCCTCCACTGCTTCCACTGCTACTCACACCGGAACTTTTGGAAAATTTGGAGAACATGGACCTTTTCGGTTTACTTCCGGGTTTGGCAATGTCGAAGATTTTTTTCAGTGTCTTGGATTTCAAGTCTAAGTGTTTTTGTCGATGATATTACTCTTAGATCGCTTGTCTTAGTTACTTTTAGATCGCTTGTCTTAGTTACTTTTAGATCGCTTGTCTTAGGTCAAATGGCTTGTGTAGGTCATTCAGTAAATATTTCCTGTTTTCAAAGTCAATATATTAATTAAAACAAAGTTTTTAAATTCAGTTTCTTTTCTGCAATAGTTAACGAATATATCACTAAATCAAACTTAACACATTTCTCGTTCCTTCACTAAACCGAAAACATTCGCATAACGACGCCTTGAGCACTAGCCACTCCGGACTGGCCTAATGTGTGTTTCAAAGTTAGCTTTTCACGTGAGAATCACCGAGAGTAAAACATACCTTAATCAAGACCAGAAGCCAAACGTTCCCTCCTGCTCCTGTCTTCCTTAATACACCGCCGCCTCAGCCCAGTTACCTGCTGCTGCCGCCGCCCGCAGTTACACTGCCTGGGGAAGACAAACACAAACAGTTAACAGCAAATAACTTTAAAAGGGTCCAGTTAAAGCCAAAGAAATAATGCTATATAAGTAAAATGTGGCAGTAAATAAGTTTCTACATCAAGAAACACTGTTCCTTGTTCTTTTATCACTTTTATCCATAGAAACACTGTTTCCTGTGCTACTATCCATAGAAACACTGTTCCCTATACTTCTATCCATAGAAATACTGTTCCCTGTACTTGTATCCATAGAAATACTGTTCCCTGTACTTCTATCCATAGAAACACTGTTCCCTATACTTCTATCCATAGAAATACTGTTCCCTGTACTTGTATCCATAGAAATACTGTTCCCTGTACTTCTATCCATAGAAAAACTGTTCCCTATACTTCTATCCATAGAAATACTGTTTCCTGTACTTCTATCCATAGAAATACTGTTCCCTGTACTTCTATCCATAGAAATACTGTTCCCGGTACTTCTATTCATAGAAACACTGTTCCCGGTACTTCTATCCATAGAAACACTGTTCCCTGTACTTCTATCCATAGAAACACTGTTCCCTGTACTTCTATCCATAGAAACACTGTTCCCGGTACTTCTATCCATAGAAATACTGTTCCCTGTACTTCTATTCCTTGACACTGTTCGCCTTTCCTCATTTATAAAAAATGGATCCATACAACATCAACCAAATCACACCAATATCCCCAAACTCATAAACCATCTACTCGGTCAAGAATATTCAATGTACTCTAAGCCTCAGAGGCAGTCTAACGTTCCTGATTTCTGTTGCAGGCAATCTTCTTTATTGTTGCTCTCTTGTTGCAGGCAATCTTCTTTATTGTTGCTCTCTTGTTGCAGGCAATCTTCTTTATTGTTGCTCTCTTGTTGCAGGCAATCTTCTTTATTGTTGCTCTCTTGTTGCAGGCAATCTTCTTTATTGTTCCTCTTGTTGCAGGCAATCTTCTTTATTGTTCCTCTTGTTGCAGGCAATCTTCTTTATTGTTGCTCTCTTGTTGCCTCCAAAGCCTCCATGCAGCTGGCCTCTGCAAGCTGTGGACTATTGAGCCTCCAGATAATATAGTTATGAGCGTGGAGGTTGAGAGGTGATGGAGCGAGGTGTGCCCACGACGCCTTCTTGAGCCTGTTACTGCAAGGTGCTGCTCATTGATGGCTTCTCTCACATCTCAAAGAATTCTGGAATATCTTTCAGATTCCAGCAGACGTTTCTTTACTATGTCGGACCATTTTCGGGATTACTTGACGGTCATGAAATGCAGTGGAAATTTTTCAAGAATGTGGAATGCCTTGAGTGGAACTGGAAGGAAGGAATTATCAGGAGAAAGCGCCTAGGCATCACTATATAGCACTGGGAAGGAATCAGGATAAGGATTTGGGGTGAGACGGGGGAAAGGAATGGTGCCCCAGCCACTTGGATGGTCGGGGATTGAACGCCGACCTGCATGACGCGAGACCGTCGCTCTACCTTCTTCCTCTCTTAATCAAGGGGTTGGGCAGGTGGAACTGGAAGGTTGCAGCAGTTCTGAAATATCTGGATAGTCCTGGAGGATTTCCTGGATTTATAATACTGGAAGACGGACTGGAAGAATTTAAGTGATTTTGGAATACCTTGACAAGTTGACGATCTTTATAACATTCCGAGAAATTGTAAATGGTTACCAGTTCTTCACAACACTAGACGACCAGTTCTTCACGACACCAGACGACCAGTTCGTCACAACACCAGGCGACCAGTTCGTCACAACACCAGGCGACCAGTTCGTCACAACACCAGGCGACCAGTTCTTCACAACACCAGGCGACCAGTTCGTCACAACACCAGGCGACCAGTTCTTCACAACACCAGACGACCAGTTCGTCACAACACCAGACGACCAGTTCTTCACAACACCAGGCGACCAGTTCTTCACAACACCAGACGACCAGTTCGTCACAACACCAGGCGACCAGTTCTTCACAATATCAGACGACCAGTTCGTCACAACACCAGGCGACCAGTTCTTCACAACACCAGGCGACCAGTTCGTCACAACACCAGGCGACCAGTTCTTCACAACACCAGACGACCAGTTCGTCACAACACCAGACGACCAGTTCGTCACAACACCAGACGACCAGTTCTTCACAATATCAGACGACCAGTTCGTCACAACACCAGACGACCAGTTCGTCACAACTCCAGACGACCAGTTCGTCACAACACCAGGCGACCAGTTCTTCACAATATCAGACGACCAGTTCGTCACAACACCAGGCGACCAGTTCTTCACAATATCAGACGACCAGTTCGTCACAACACCAGACGACCAGTTCGTCACAACTCCAGACGACCAGTTCTTCACAACACCAGACGACCAGTTCGTCACAACACCAGGCGACCAGTTCGTCACAACACCAGGCGACCAGTTCGTCACAACACCAGGCGACCAGTTCGTCACAACACCAGACGACCAGTTCGTCACAACACCAGACGACCAGTTCGTCACAACACCAGGCGACCAGTTCGTCACAACACCAGACGACCAGTTCGTCACAACACCAGGCGACCAGTTCGTCACAACACCAGGCGACCAGTTCGTCACAACACCAGACGACCAGTTCGTCACAACTCCAGACGACCAGTTCGTCACAACACCAGGCGACCAGTTCGTCACAACACCAGGCGACCAGTTCGTCACAACACCAGGCGACCAGTTCGTCACAACACCAGGCGACCAGTTCGTCACAACACCAGGCGACCAGTTCGTCACAACACCAGGCGACCAGTTCGTCACAACACCAGGCGACCAGTTCGTCACAACACCAGACGACCAGTTCGTCACAACACCAGGCGACCAGTTCGTCACAACACCAGGCGACCAGTTCGTCATATTAACAACCGTCGTGGGAGCGTCTCACATTCCTGGCTGCTCAGAAGAGCACCAAGTTGATAGGAAAGTTTCGCGACCGCGAAATATTTCTTCATTTCGCACTTGAAGTTGGACAAAAATTTTGTTGATTTTTGGTAGTGATTGTGTGTGCGTGCGTGAGTGCGTGTATGTGTGAAGGCGTGCATTCGTGAATGCGCGCGCGTGTGTGGTGGGAAGGTCACCAGCCAACAATGCTAGGCATTATCTTCAAACAGAATAAGATATATTAAGAGCACTGACTGTGAAATGCCGGTGGAGATGAGAGACGAAGACAGCTTAACCTTCAAACAAGTAGTGCCAGTGACAGCCGGAGCCCCTCACCTAATGGCAGCATGAGAGCAAGACAAGAGGAAGAGGCCAAGATGGAGAGAAAGGAATGGCGAAGAGGAGACTGAATTAGTGAAGAGGAAGTGAAGGAAGAGAGAGGGGGAGGGGTGTGTGAGAGGGCCGGGGTAGAGTATTTCTGGCCCTTCCATCATTGTCACAATTCACACCCCTATTAAGAGTGGGGGTCGACCCGGTCTGCAGTCTAGTGTAAGATGCACTAATGATCTCCCGCACCGCCTCTCATGCTCCCTCATGGTCTCTCATGCTCCCTCGTGCTCTCTCCCTCACTACCTCCCTCCCTCCCTCCCCCACACCCTCTCTATACATGTTATCACCAACACCTTCTCGTTATTATACTACACTGTGGTGCATTACACGGCCTCGACAATACAAATGGTTAAACGTTACGAAGGCAGATCAGTTTTTTTTAAATATGACCAGCGTGGGAGTGAACGGATGTGGCCCTATGGCCAACGACACATGTGGCCCTATGGCCAACGACACATGTGGCACTATGGTCAACGACACATGTGGCACTATGGTCAACGACACATGTGGCACTATGGTCAACGACACATGTGGCACTATGGTCAACGACACATGTGGCCCTATGGCCAACGACACATGTGGCACTATGGTCAACGACACATGTGGCACTATGGTCAACGACACATGTGGCACTATGGTCAACGACACATGTGGCCCTATGGCCAACGACACATGTGGCACTATGGTCAACGACACATGTGGCCCTATGGTCAACGACACATGTGGCACTATGGTCAACGACACATATGGCACTATGACCAACGACACATATGGCCCTATGGTCAACGACACATGTGGCCCTATGGTCAACGACACATATGGCCCTATGGTCAACGACACATGTGGCACTATGGTCAACGACACATGTGGCACTATGGTCAACGACACATGTGGCCCTATGGTCAACGACACATGTGGCACTATGGTCAACGACACATGTGGCACTATGGTCAACGACACATGTGGCACTATGGTCAACGACACATGTGGCCCTATGACCAACGACACATGTGGCCCTATGGTCAACGACACATGTGGCCTTATGGCCAACGACACATGTGGCACTATGGTCAACGACACATGTGGCACTATGGTCAACGACACATATGGCACTATGACCAACGACACATATGGCCCTATGGTCAACGACACATGTGGCCCTATGGTCAACGACACATGTGGCCCTATGGTCAACGACACATGTGGCCCTATGGTCAACGACACATGTGGCCCTATGGCCAACGACACATATGGCACTATGACCAACGACACATGTGGCCCTATGACCAACGACACATATGGCACTATGACCAACGACACATGTGGCCCTATGACCAACGACACATATGGCACTATGACCAACGACACATGTGGCCCTATGGCCAACGACACATGTGGCCCTATGGTCAACGACACATGTGGCCCTATGGCCAACGACACATATGGCACTATGACCAACGACACATGTGGCCCTATGGTCAACGACACATGTGGCCCTATGGTCAACGACACATGTGGCCCTATGGCCAACGACACATATGGCACTATGACCAACGACACATGTGGCCCTATGGTCAACGACACATGTGGCCCTATGGCCAACGACACATGTGGCCCTATGGTCAACGACACATGTGGCCCTATGGCCAACGACACATGTGGCCCTATGGCCAACGACACATGTGGCCCTATGGTCAACGACACATGTGGCCCTATGGCCAACGACACATGTGGCCCTATGGCCAACGACACATGTGGCCCTATGGTCAACGACACATGTGGCCCTATGGTCCATCTGGAACCGTTTATAGCAGTTTGCACGCTAACAACAGCACTGGAGATGACCTGATCGGCAATACACACCTGGTTGGGTCTGACCTCTTATTACGGAGTGCCAGAGGCGTCAACTTGGCAGCAGGTGGCGCCGCCTACAAGAGGACTTTGTCACTTCTGGAGGTAAACACACACACTCTCAACTGGACTACTGTCCTTGTTCTATATTCTCCCACTTGACAACGCCAGCCATCTCCAGTCTTTGGTTCTGGTCTTTATCTTCATCTGTACCACTGGAGGTAGTGAAGCCATCTTCGCTGCACTCTTATCCTTATCACCGTAATAGCTTCACTATATACACGTAACTATATACCATCTTAACTACCACACCATCACTACAAATTGTCCATCGTCACTTTAACAACATTTACTACCCACTAACTGTAACCATCCTCACTACACACAACCATCCTCACCGTAATCATTCTCACTACACCCAACCATCCTCACCGTAACCATCCTCACTACACCCAACCATCCTCACCGTAACCATCCTCACTACACCCAACCATCCTCACCGTAATCATCCTCACTACACACAACCATCCTCACCGTAATCATTCTCACTACACCCAACCATCCTCACCGTAACCATCCTCACTACACCCAACCATCCTCACCGTAACCATCCTCACTACACCCAACCATCTTCACCGTAACCATTCTCACTACACAGCCATCCTCACCGTAACCATCCTCACTACACAGAGCCATCCTCACCGTAACCATCCTCACTACACCCAACCATCCTCACCGTAACCATCCTCACTACACCCAACCATCCTCACCGTAACCATCCTCACTACACCCAACCATCCTCACCGTAACCATCCTCACTACACCCAACCATCCTCACCGTAACCATCCTCACTACACCCAACCATCCTCACCGTAACCATCCTCACTACGCCCAACCATCCTCACCGTAACCATTCTCACTAACAGCCATCCTCACCGTAACCATCCTCACTACACAGAGCCATCCTCACCGTAACCATCCTCACTACACCCCACCATCCTCACCGTAACCATCCTCACTACACCCAACCATCCTCACCGTAACCATCCTCACTACGCCCAACCATCCTCACCGTAAGTATTAACACCACAGGAGAGCTACACAGTCACTATACTCCTGGACACAGTTACATATTCCCAGGAGCACATTAACAGTCCGCCTCTCCTCCATGTCTTAATAACGATACCAGAAGCATCTCTAAGCACCAGCGTATATACCAGGCACCAGCGTATATACGCTCTTTAAAGCATACGTTGTATGCTTAGGTATATACGTCTCTGGTACAGAGAGGATCACAAACAGGACAGTCAGAGATCAAGCAGCCTGGCTGGACACCTCCAGAGCCTCACCTACTTCGGGTCAGGTACTAAGCACGGCATAAATATATTTACTTTTGTTTTTAAAACAATATGGAGTTTTATTGGCAATTAACTGATCATTCCTTCTACCCGTGTTACATTCCGTCTCCATCCCACTGTCTTTCTCTCCCTGTCTTCCCCCTCGAGCAGTATCTGCTCCACGGAGGGTGGTGGGGGGAGGTAGGCTCTAGGCTTCACTCCAACAGGAAGGCTAGAGCGACGGTCTCGCTTCGTGCAGGTCGGCGTTCAATCCCCGACCGTCCAAGTGGATGGGCACCATTCCTTTCCCCCCGACTCATCCCAAATCTTATCCTGACCCCTTCCTGTGATAGTTCCCCCCCCCCTCCTCACTGGACCATTAACGGCACACACAACACACACACACACCCCGCGACGCCAATATGCAAGGAGGGTGTGTCGCCCTGGGTGGGTGTGGCAACACTGCTCGCCCTTAAAGAGGAAGACTAACGAGGGCGCACAGAAGCCTGCGGCCCACTATTCTCCCTCAATGATACTAACATTTTCCCCTGTTTCTCACCCTGCCTTCTGTAGTCTCCCTCCCTGCTACTCTCCCTTCCTGCCCCTCCTCCTCCCTGCTACTCTCGTCCCTATCACTCCTCCTTCCTACGCCTTTCCCTCCTATTCTGAATTCCTGTCACTGATTTGTATGAAAAGTTCCGCTGTTCTTTGTTTACGAATTAAATCAAAGACGAGTCTAATTATGGCCGTTTGAAACGTTTAACAATTGGTAGTTTAAGTCACAAAGGCAACTCAGATGAGAATTTCCAAATACTGTATATAATTATTTTAGCGGCCTTTGATAGCAGTGGTTCAAACTGTAATGTTGTGTTGGTGCTTAAAGATACTTTGTGCGCGCCTCAGCGTGTTCACTTGATTAATGAGTTCTCACCTTGTTTCAAAGTGAGTTATTTTATCGTCTGTGTGAACACACACACACCACACACACACACACACACACACACACACACACACACACACACACACACACACCCACACACACACACACACTCACTTCATACTTTTAAAGCAGGTATGATAGATAAACAGGTCATGAGTCACTGCATTAGAAAACCACGCCAGAAAGAGGGCGTGGGAAGCAAGAGCTAAAGCTGGAACCTACAGACACAGACAGGCGAGCACACACAACCCACACCAAAAGCCAACAACGATGAGTCCAACATTCGATGCGTAATGAAGAAAATCTGGCGGTCGCCATCGCTGAAGTTAGCGGTCAACTTGACGGCTTCCTCGGCATCTAAGACGCCTTCAACAATCTCTTGTTATTCGCCGATTTGAAAAGAACCTGAGAAGAACTGACCGCCTGGCGTTGTGGGAAGCTTAATAGATGGCGTGGGGCGGGACACTATGAATGTGAGATGCAAGTGAATGTCCTTGAAATGGCGTGACCGCAGGTGAAGATGCGTGACGCAGGTGAAGATGCGTGACGAAGGTGAAGATGCGTGACGCAGGTGAAGATGCGTGACGCAAGGTGAAGATGCGTGACGCAGGTGAAGATGCGTGACGCAGGTGAAGATGCGTGACGCAGGTGAAGATGCGTGACGCATGGTGAACATGCGTGAGGGTTACCGTGTAAGGTTTCGCTGGCTTACTCCAGGTCGCCCCAGCCACAAGCCATGAATATATTACAGCAGAAAATATGCAAATTAGATTAAAGGAGTCAATAAGTCGGGTGTAAGGCACCTGGGGTTGTAGAGTGTTGGGGGTCGTGTTGGGGGGTCGTGTTGGGGGTCGTTTGGGGGTTGTGTTGGGGGTCGTCGTGGGGGGTCGCTGTTGGGGGGGTCGTGTGGGGGTGTGCCACTACCTATATGGTCTGGCCAGGGCAATGCTCCTGCTCCTGGGCCCCCCTGTCCCTTAAACACTTACCATCTTTTGCACACGAGGCGGCGTGGGTCCTCTTCCTTGTCACCATCAAGTACTGAAGACTCATGTATGGAGTTCACTCAAACTACCTTCCCTTAGACCTCATTCTTCTTGCTCCACTATCTTAACACTCGAGTGCCTTTCTGGCATCACTTCTAGTCT
>WNGS01000543.1:9919095-9936377 GCA_020271785.1 Procambarus virginalis | reverse complement strand
TAAAGGTAAAGCCGAAGTCAAAGTCGGTACAGGGCACCCGAACCCACGATGTGGAGAGGGTGGCGGGTGTGCTGAAAAGATTTTCCCGCGCTTACTTACGCGGGAAAGTTAAGCTAAATCATTTAGTAGTTGTATTTAATAAAAATATAATAGTTCTCTTACCAAAAAATATTAAATGGAAAATCATAAAATCCAAAATTGCATGCACACAAAAATGTAAATAAAATATAATAAAAAAAGATGAAGTTAAAAAGTTCAGTGCTGTATATACAAAAATTTACTCCAGCCCGGAAACTTTTCTGCACTCAAAAGTGAGCTGAAAATTAAACGACAAAAAGCATTTTGTCCCAGAAGGTTTGTATATATATATATATATATGTATATATTTTCAATTCTTCCTCTGTGGTCTGACACTGTCATATATATATATATATATATATATATATATATATATATATATATATATATATATATATATATATATATGTCGTACCTAGTAGCCAGAACTCACTTTTTGGCCTACTATGCAAGGCCCGATTTGCCTAATAAGCCAAGTTTTCCTGAATTAATATATTTTCTCTAATTTTTTTCTTATGAAATGATAAAGCCTACCCATTTCATTATGTATGAGGTCAATTTTTTTTTATTGGAGTTAAAATTAATGTAGATATATGACCGAACCTAACCAACCCTACCTACCTAACCTAACCTATCTTTATAGGTTAGGTTAGTTTATGTAGCCGAAAAAGTTAGGTTAGGTTAGGTTAGGTAGGTTAGGTAGACGAAAAACAATTAATTCATGAAAACTTGGCTTATTAGGCAAATCGGGCCTTGCATAGTAGGGTAGGCTGAGAAGTGCGTTCTGGCTACTAGGTACGACATATATATATATATATATATATAATATATATATATATATATATATATATATATATATATATATCATATATATTATATATATATGTATATATATTATATATATATGTTGTACCTAGTAGCCAGAATGCAGTACTCGGCCTACTATGCAAGGCCCGATTTGCCTAGTAAGCCAAGTTTTCCTGAATTTACATATTTTTCGAAGTTTTTTTCTTATGAAGTGATAAAGCTATCCATTTCATTATGTATGAGTTAAGTGTTTTTAATTTTAGTTAAAACTAACGTAGATATATGACCAAACCTAACCAATCCTACTTAACCTAACCTATCTTACCCTAACCTAAACTAACAAAACTAAGTCAATAATTTATGTTCCTAATAAAATATAATAATATTTGAAATAAACAAATTGGAAACAATATTTTGAAATAAAAAATCACTCGGCCTATTAGGCAAACCGGGCCTTGCAGATAGACAATGTAAATATTAGCAGTAAAAATGATGGAAAGTTTCTCGGCCTATTCCTAGACAAGAGACTCAACTTCAGTACCCACATACAATACATAACTAAGAAAGTCTCTAAAACAGTTGGTTATACTCTCCAAAATCACAATATTATGTACCTACCTCTGCTCTCATCTCTCTATATTATGCACTAATCTATCCCTATCTTAATTATGGTATCTGTGCGTGGGGTTCAACCACTGCAAACTACCTCAAGTCCATCATCACCCAGCAAAAATATGCTATCAGAATAATAACAAATTCTGCTTTCAGACAACACCTCAGCCCCCTTGTTTAACTCCCTAAACATGCTAAACATAATCTCACTCCACAATTTCTTGTGTCAACTACATTTACAAAACCCTGTTCTTAAATGCAAATCCTGCTCTGAAACTCTCCCTGACAGATGTAATAGGACCCATTATCACCACACCAGAAACAAAATATCTCTTTGATATCCCCAGAGTCAACTTAATCTGTGTAAACACTCTATGCAAATAAAGGGACCCAGTCTATGGAACTCACTCCCTATTGAATTGAAAAGCTGTCCAACTTTTGCGTCATTCAAAAACAATACTAAAAAGTACCTAATGTCATCTTCATAGTTTTTACCTTTTGCTTTAAAATTGCACTGTATCTATTGCTACCCAATCTCCCAATCTTTATGTACCCAATCTGAACATCTTTATCATTGTGATCATTGCTGTCTTATATGTGCTGTCAATCTGCTGTATGGTGTCTATTAATCTTGTTTAAATTAAAATCAAGATGTCAATGTAATCAATCAGAACTTTTTATACCAATGTGCTTTAATATACTTACTAAGCTCTCTCATCTCATTTTTTCTTGCAATGTATTTGTTATCATTTATTAATTCTGATAGAAATTACCTACTTAAAATTATCTGTTAGATTAAGGACCTGCCCGAAACGCTGCGCGTACTAGTGGCTTTACAAGATTGTAAATACTGTACTATTCAATGTATTCTCACAAAACCAATGTACCTCTTGTATATAAATAAATAAAATAAATAAATAAATAAATAAATAAATATATAATACAATATATATAACATATATACATATATATATATATATATATATATATAGATATATATATATATATCTATAGATATATCTATTATATGTGTGTGTGTGTGTGTGTGTGTGTGTGTGTGGGTGTGTGTGTGTGTGTGTGTGTGTGTGTGTGTGTGGTGTGAACAAGCTTGAATGGTCCCCAAGCCAATATGCAACTGAAAACTCCACACCTCAGAAGAGGGTGGGAATCGCTGCCAGCAGACTTAAGATTAAGGCTCTTGAAGGAAAAAAGAACCAGACTCATTCATCTGCTACGTAATATTGCACAGATGCATATAGAAGCAAACTCTGCATTCGACAGCTTCACTTACTTCACAGATGGATCAGTAGACCAGCAGGGACAAGAAACCGGAGCTGCAGTTAAAGCAGGAAACTCTGTAAATAGTTAGAGACTCTCAAATGGGTGTTCGACTTTACAAACAGAGATGCTAGCCTTTCAAAGGGCTTTGGAATATGCTCTTGCTGAACACCGGCAACATGTTATCATACATACAGATTCGAAAACTGCCATTGAACCTTACAACAAGAACACATACGTGACAACATTCATCTGATCACAAATGTCATAGCATTAATGCAAATACTCAAACCGTCAAAGCCGTCGGGTACTTTATCAGCCGAGTGCCAAGTCATGTGGGAATAGTAGGAAATGACATTGCAGACGAAGTTACAAAACTTGCAACTAAGAGAAGAAATGTAGACATTTGCATACCACAAAGTTTATCACAGATCAAGAAAGTAATTAGAAATAGAGCAATGCAGAAGATGTACAGTAACCACAACACAGCAGTTGCAACATCAGGATCTGCGGGTTGGTACATGAATTGAACCAACTACGAACCACTTATTTTGATGAAAGGGAGCAGTAGAGGAACAGAAGTACACTTACATCGCATCAGGCTTGGAAACCCATGTGCATGGGAAATAGGCTTACAGGTTCCAGAAGATGAGAGGAAATGTCAGCACTGTGGAGAAATGCCCGACAGACCACTGGAACATTATCTAACACAGTGCACAGTTACAGCCACAACAGACCACTGGAACATTATCTAACACAGTGCACAGTTACAGCCACAACAGACCACTGGAACATTATCTAACACAGTGCACAGTTACAAACCAAATAAAATTTCCTCTTAGATTCAACAGAGCAGAAGAAGTTGCTAAACACATGGGGGGGGGGGCAAAATCTTACTGAAGCGACCATACGAGTCATAATACTCATACTCCGCCCAAGTAAAACAGAAACAAGCAACACTTAGTGGGCCAGCCAGAGGCTTAGGGCCCGCGCAGGAATATCCCCACAAAAAAAATCTGGTGATGAGGTAAAGTGCATCATGAACATCAATATCCTCAATCCTCCCATCCATCCTCTTAAGGTCGGTGATTTTCTTATCAAGGACCTCATCGATGGCATTCAACCCCAGGGGGGCTCCTAGGAGTGTGCTGTCTTCAGGTTTAGTTATATGGATATTTGGCAGAAGACCCTCTATTCTCTCTACGATGCCCTGGTTGGAACATATTATTTCACACTTGGAAGGGTTCAGGATGAGGCCTAAAACTGCACCTTGCTCCTGGATTTTTCCGATGTCCTCCAGGAGGGAGTCTTGGGAGCCAGCTAGGGTACCATCATCCAGGAACCAGATGTTAAGCTCGCTGGACACGACCTCTGTGACTGTTTGATGACTAGGCAGAAAAGGAGAGGAGCAAGGGGGTCACCGGGATATATATATATATATATATTTATATATATATATATATATATATATATATATATAATATATATATCTATATATATATATATATATATATATATATGGTGTATACTGGCAGCAGGTTTTATTTACACATGTCTCATTGAATATGACCGCATATTCTGTATTTACTATCTTCTGATTTAGGGCTTATATCCCTCTAACTATTTTCTTGCATCAGGGCTTAGCTGAAATAGGGTTCTCCAAACTCATTTTCGTAATTTTGGGTGAAGAAAGATGTGGATTACTATAGAATGTATTACACAAAATAATGTGTAATACATTCTATATAATCACATCTTTTCTTCCCCAGAAATTACGAAAATGAGTTTTGGAGAACTCCTATTCAGCTAAGCCCTGATGCTAAGAAAATAGTTAGAGGATTAGAAGCCCTAAATCAGAAGATAGTACAATACAGAATATGCGGTCATATTCAATGAGACATATATATATATAGATATATATATATATATATATATATATATATATAATAGAGTAAATAAAATATATATAATATATATACCGTGTATATATTGTGTGTGTGTGTGTGTGTATAAATATGACGCAATGCTGATCTTATAGATAAGCTTACTATGCTTGTAACTATTGTCTTAATCTCTGGCTATAACTGCAACAGTTGCAAGGGGCCCCGGTCAAGCTGTAAATAACTATCAACGCCATGAACCCACCAGGATTCGAACTTGCGAGGCCAGGGATCACCCCTCATAGGTTACCACAGTACTAAAGCTGCCACTCTACCACACTAGGTGACCCCTGTGACCCCGACACGCAACACAAGGTGACTTAACGGTGACACAAGAAGAAAGAAACTCAAACCCACCAGACCTGTTACAGGCTGGGGGCCCACCACACTAACAAAAGGCTAGGGGCCCACCACAACAGCAAAAAGGCTGGGGGCCCCACACTAACAACAGGCTAGGGGCCAATACACCAGCAAAAGGCTGGGGGCCCACTACACCTGCAACAGGCTGGGGGCTCCCACCAAACTGCAGGGGGCCCACCACACCTGCAGGGGGGCCCACCACACCTGCAACAGGCTGGGGGCCCGCCAGACCTGCGGGGGGGCCCACCACACCTGCAACAGGCTGGGGGCCCGCCAGACCTGCCACTGGTCACCACGAGGGTAAAAACTTGGCTTTTATCAGCGGAACAGTAATGCTCAGGATTTTTTTCACAGTACATAAAAATATTATGAATGGAGCGAGCTTTTAATAATCATAAGCCACTTTTGTATATAATAAAAACACGAGATTGCAAGTGGTGTTGTTCCTGGACTCTGCAAGGGGACGCTGGTGCTGTTCACTGTTGTTCCTGAACGCTAGAAGGCGGTGCTGTTGTTGTTGACCTTCGTTCCTGAACGTTGCAAGGCGGTGCTGATGGTGTTCAGTGTCGTTCCTGGACGCTTCAAGGCGGTGCAGGTATTAACTGGACGTTGCAAGGCGATGCTGGTGTTCACTCTTGTTCCTGGACGCTACAAGGCGGTGCTGGTGTTCATTGTTTTGTTCCTGGACGCTGTAAAGCGGTGAATGCACTGTTCCCGGCTGCTCCCTGGCGCGGCAACACTCCCTAGTACACACCAACAACAGCATAAAACACCACCAACAACAATGCCAAACGCCATTTACGAATGAGAAAATGCAAATGAAAATAAATCTCAACACTCAAATAAATCAAAGAGGTTTAAGAAACAGAAAACAAACACTGAAAGCCAGAGTCGCTCCACCCGAACAGTGTCCGCGACAATTCAATATTTTATATGGCCGACGATAACAACTTGCCACAGGCTTGCCTGAACCTTCACTTGGTCATGACGGCGACTTTGTCCACATTAATTACACATTTTCACATTCCATTTTCCTTTAGGCCATTGACGGGAACAATGTTATGGGATGGAAATAATTGAGGCTTTTCGGGAGTTTTTTTTTCAGCTATTTATATAGACCTGACCAGTGAGGAAGGTGGGGTTTAAGCCTTAGGCTGCGCAAGGCGTTACTGGAGTCTCGCTGTGTTTACCTCCTAGTACTACTACTACTGTCAGTGGTAGTGAGTGGTTTGTTGCCCGAAACGCTACGCGTACTAGTGGTTTTAGGTATTGTATATACTAGCTCTATCTATAAATCCAACATTATGTATGTACTGTACCTGAATTTGAATTTGAATTTAGTGGTCAGTGGCGGTAGTTATTATAGCCGTTTCTGCCACTAAACGCTTCTTTACGTCTTGTACTGCTCCGGTGCTCAGTATAATAGGTAAATGTAGGTCAGGTTATGTCAGGTCAGGTCTGAGACAGTTTAGTTCAGGTCAGGTCTGGGACAGTTTAGTTCAGGTCAGGTCTGGGACAGTTTAGTTTAGGTCAGGTCTGGGACAGTTTAGCTTAGGTCAGGTCCAGACAGTTTAGTTTAGGTCAGGTCTGGGACAGTTTAGCTTAGGTCAGGTCCAGACAGTTTAGTTTAGGTCAGGTCTGGGACAGTTTAGTTCAGGTCAGGTCCGGACAGAAGAAAATGTTATTTATATCGTTGGAAATGATCTTGATATTTTCTGTGCAAATTAAAAGTAATTTGTTGTTTAGAAAAAAAGACGTGAAAGATTAAGACATATGTAATGAAATCATCACAATTACAGACAGACACACAGAGTCAGTCTTAACATACTGCCAATCATTACAATAACAAGAAAAAAATAAGGAAAAATCAAATAATAACTATGCTAAATAACAAAAAATAATAATTTGTTATTATTTTATTTATTAATACTAATAAAAAGGCAGCACAAAAGCATGATAACAATAATTAACCAAGAGCCTTATAAGCCGAACAAAACGTTGTTGTTGTTGTTGTTGTTGTTTAAGATTCGCTACTGGGAACAAAAAGTTCCAAGTAGCACGGGCTATGGCGAGCCCGTAGTGGACTTACCTGGCACAGGAGCGGGGCTGTAACTGCTCGATCAACAAAAGGTTATTGTTGTTATAGATTCATCTATTCGGAACAAGTTCCAAGTAGCACGGGCTATGGTGAGCCCGTAACATACTTGGCACAGGAGCGGGACAAGTAGCACGGGCTATGGTGAGCCCGTAGTGGACTTGGTAACAAAAGGTTGTTGTTGTTGTTGTTTCAGATTTAGCTACTCAGGACGAAGTATCCATGTAGCACGGGCTATGGTGAGCCCGTACTCAAACAAAAGGATTGATTGATTGATAAAGATTAAGCCACCCAAGAGGTGGCACGGGCATGAATAGCCCGTAAAAACAAAAGGTGTCCCACTCAGCTTTTATACCCAGGGACCACTACACTGTCCGCTCAGCTGCTAGTTAACCAACTACAGAAAGAAGCATTTATAACGGTCACTTGCACTGACAAGACGAATAGTCGCTGTTAATTTTCGGTGGCTTCCAAAAACATGAAAATTAGCTGTTTGACTGTTGTAGAAACATAACCCCGTAGTATTTTAGAATATAGTTTTTAATTCCGCAATGGAAAACCTTATAACTGTATTGGTGTGTTGCGCCAACATCGGCAACACTACCAATACTGTTTTTCCTGGGTTTTTGTCTGTAAATAATTACCGAGGCAATGTGAGGTTCCTGCGACTGCAGTCTGCTGTGTTATCACCCACTTATTAACAAGACTTTTGGGGTGTTGGAGTGACGGTATGGTATGGTCTCCAACCAGCTCAAATGGCTTCATAATTGGGCGTATTTCCGGTCGTAGGAGAGTTGAAATGTGTGTTTGTGTGTGTGTGTGTGTGTGTGTGTGTGTGAGAGAGAGAGTGTTCGCGCGAGGGGACACCTATCTCCTTACGAGCCACTTATGTTGATGAAAGGGAACATGAGTGCACTTACACCTCATCAGGCTTGGAGATCCAAGTGCATGTGCACGGATGATAGACTCACAGGCTCCAGAAGACGAGAGGAACTGTCAGCGGTGCTGAGAGCTGCTGACCAGAGCCTCGGGACACTGTCTAACTCGCTGCTCACTCACACAATAACTGTCAGCGGTGCTGAGAGCTGCTGACCAGAGCCTCGGGACACCGTCTAACTCGCTGCTCACTCACACAACAACTGTCAGCGGTGCTGAGAGCTGCTGACCAGAGCCTCGGGACATTGTCTAACTCGCTGCTCACTCACACAACAACTGTCAGCGGTGCTGAGAGCTGCTGGCCAGAGCCTCGGAACACTAACTCGCTGCTCACTCACACAACAACATTATAACTGATCTTTAACAGCGTAGAGGAAGTTGTTATTAAACACACTGGACATAACCTTCCCAAGCCAACATGTGAGTAACAAATACTCATCCACCGGCCTGAGTAAGGTACTAACACTCACCAAGCCAGTGGCTGGCCAAAGAGGCGGGACCAAAGAGCCAGAGCTCAGCCCCCGCAAGCACAAATAAGTGAGTACAGGCTTACGACCCATGCTCAAATTTCCCCTAAAAAAATAATAATTATTATGTGTTACACATCACGGCGGTTGTTCAGTTGATAATTTTTGAGGCAAAGATTTGTAGAATGTAGAGAAGCTAAAATGGCTGGTGGAATATACTTTGTGAACCTTGTAGAATACACAGAGATAGAAGGAAGAAAGATGAAGAACAGATTAGAACTATATTACCCTGGCTTCACCGGGTCAAGCCGATATTAACCGGACACTACCAGATCAAACCCGGAAATCAGTGGGTGAGGCTACAGACATCATTCGCGGCGCCGGGCCATTGGGAACGCCATTTAATAACCCAGGTGACCTAAAAGACAGAGTGAACATGCACACTAATGTTTCAAAAAATGGCTCAAAGGCCTTTAGTAAACAAAACAAAAAACAAATATAAATATCTTACAGAGAGTGCTTTTAAATGTCAATAGGACGTAAGCCCAGAACCTTTTTCAGCCCAAACTTAAACGCCTTTGTTCCTAGCAACGTTAAGTGCATTGATGCCATGCTTTTTTGTACCTTTTTGTGGTGAGAGAAGGGGAAGGAAAGGGTAAAGAGATGTGACGGAAAAGGGCAGGAAGGGGGTGTGAGGGAAGGGGAAGGTAAAAATATATAGATGGAGCCAGCCCTTTTAACAGCTTAAAACACTTACATTAATATTATTAATGATGGCTATAAAAAGAATATATTTTAAATATGCTTTAGATCGTATTCATAATGTACAGAGCAAACGCTCAAGTGATGGTTGAGATACTGTAAGATTCTCCAGGAAAACTGTACTCACCTATTTGTGCTTGCGGAGGTTGAGCTCTGGCTCTTTGGTCCCACCTCTCAACTGTCAACTATCAATCAACTGTGTTTATGGCCACGAGTTCTGTCTGGCTACGTGACTGTCTACTGTGTTCTTTCTATTACTTTATCTATTATTCGTTCCTGTCTCTCTCTGTGTTTCTATGTATCTTTCTAAGTTGATATGTTTCTGTGTCTCTNAGATATGTAATGAGGAGGTGTCTTAATTACAAGTAACCACTGGAACATCAACACCCGGAACACAGCCACAAGTAACGACCGAAGAGGCCAGAAAGGCGACTACAGACATACTCACCCAAGTGTGGTCGTTACTACTGGCTGTATATTAACGTACAGTACACCATGAATGAGCTTAGTGTGAAAGGAGGGAGGAGCTATAAGTAATGGTGCTAATGGTGAAAGGGGGGGGGGTGTTGTTAGTGTGTCGGGGGGGGAAGGGGGGAGGAGCGCAATTACTTGGGGAGCTGTTGAAAAGTTATTGAAATCTGGCTGGAGGTCGTAATGTTGTCCAACGAGGCAATTGAGAGGAAGATAGTGGGCAAGTTTGCCAGGTCATGGCCTGGTGGGATGGCAGCTTAGTGGCTGGGTGAGGGACAGGGTGACAGCTTACTGGGTGGGTGAGGCAGGGGGGGGGGGTGACAACTTAGTGGGCGAGTGAAACATATAAGTTAAGGCTTATATCAACCTCTGTACTGAGGTTAAGGTCTATATCACCTCTGGAGGGTTATTAACATCACCACAATAGTTTACTGAACAACCAGCAAGTAATTACTTGCTGATTAATTGATTACCAGGACCAATGTAAACTCTTAAGAGTGTATATATACATATACATTGACAAGTGTATACATTTATCTGAACCAGTTATAGTCATTACTATTTATTAAGTAGAGTTCCCAGGTATACTCACCATGTATGGTCCCCCCCCCCCCCACGTAGACTCACCAGACATGGTACCCCACGTAGACTCACCAGGCATAGTCCCATGTACACCCACCATGGGACCTGTAGACTCACCTGTCGATATGGTCGAGCATCTCATGAATGGTCTGAAGGAGGAAGCTGAACTGCAGGAGGTTGAGAGACGGGCTGATGGTCAGAGGCAGCAGCGACGGCAGGATACGCGTCGCCAACAGGTTCACACTCAACCCAAACTTCTTCACCCCCAACATCAGGCGGTAGATGTCTGCAACCACGTGTCAATGTTTACATTGTGCCGCAACCACGTGTCAATGTTTACATCGTGCCGCAACCACGTGTCAATGTTTACATTGTGCCACTACCACGTGTCAATGTTTACATCGTGCCGCAACCACGTGTCAATGTTTACATCGTGCCACTACCACGTGTCAATGTTTACATCGTGCCGCAACCACGTGTCAATGTTTACATTGTGCCGCAACCACGTGTCAATGTTTACATTGTCCCGCAACCAAGTGTCAGTGTTTACATTGTCCCGCAACCACGTGTCAATGTATATATTATCCTGCAACCACCACCCACCCATCCCCCCGGTCCCCTCTCCACTTGCCACAACGGACAAAGTGGTGTACTATAAGACGGGCTTCCGGGCTGCAAACTCTCTGAGAAACACTCCAGGAAATACGGTCCGCTTAACCTGAACGTGTTGAGTAAAAAGAACATACGAGCACACATTGGTAGGTTTAATATACACATTGAATTTGAAACTCCTACGAATTATATGAATCACGATGTCAGAAAAAGGCAGAACACCATTCTCTTCATTCTTAATTGTGAATTTAATTGACGGAACCAGCGAATTAAGCTGAATGAGAAAATCAGTTTGGTCATGGTTAACTGGCCACAGGCATAAAATATCGTCAACATACTTATACCACACTAAATTTGAGGGTAAAATTCCGGGGCCAGATTCACTAAGCAGTTACGCAAGTACTTACGAACCTGTACATCTTTTCTCAATCTTTTGCGGCTTTGTTTACAATTATTAAACAGTTAATGAGCTCCGAAGCACCCGGAGGCTGTTTATAACAATAAAAACAGTTGATTGGGAAGTTTTCATACTTGTAAACTGTTTAATAAATGTAACCAAAGCCGTCAAAGATTGAGGAAAGAGGTACACGTTCGTAAGTACCTGCGAAACTGTTTCGTGAATCTGGCCCCCTGGGTAAGATATTCGTTTCAAAACACTCCATGTACAAAATGCTCAAAACAGGAGAGAGGGCATTACCCATCTCCATGCCAAATGTTTGTTTATAAAAAGAATCATTAAAGCTCAAATAGTTATCTTTAATCCACAATTTGATGAGTTCAACAATGGTGTTAGTAGGTAAAGTTCAATTATATTTAGGTAGTAGATCCCGTATGAACACTAATAGGTTCTTATGGGATCTTTTTCGCCTTTTTCGTCCCCGTTTTATCCCTAGGTTTCATCCTAGAAATTTTATCCTAGGATAAAATTTTATTATAAAATTTTAAAATAAAATGTTTCTTATCCTTTTATCCTAGGTTCATCGTCGTTCCAAGTAGCACGGGCTATGGTGAGCCGTAGGGGACTAACCTGGCACAGGAGCGGGGCTGTAACTTGGCCATAGGACTTCTGCCATTGTCTTTAGTCTTATGTTCTTGATGGTCAGGTGACCTGCCCTGGCGGGTATAAGGTCTGCCTATCACGTTCCCTTCTACACAGCCCCGCTCCTGTGCCAGGTAAGTCCACTACGGGCTCACCATAGCCCGTCCTACTTGGAACTTTTTGTTCCCAGTAGCTGAATCTTAAACAACAACAACAACGTTTCCTTGTTCATTCTATTTTGCTCCGATGAAGGCGAATGGAGCCGAAAACGCGTTTAGCATTCTCTATTTTTCATATGTTGTTTTTATACATTCTTGGATCAGTTGTGTGTGTGTGTGTGTGTGTACTCACCTATTTGTGCTTGCGGGGGTTGAGCTTTGGCTCTTTGGTCGGCCTGTGTGGGTGTGTGTGTGTGTGTGTGTGTGTGTGTGTGTGTGTGTGTGTGTGTGTGTGTGTGTGTGTGTGTGTGTGTGTGTGTGTGTGTGTGTGTGTGTGTGTGTGTGTGTGTGTGTGTACAGGATAAGTGGAATTTGATCAGAATTGCATTTCACCTTTGTAAGCGCACATTAATGACACTATGTAAAAAGACACCCCGAATACAACACTGTTGATATAGGACAGACATAAATCTGTGTATTTATGTACGTAGGTTAGATAAGCATTATACAACCACTACAATCACCTTCTGTGGTTGATTGTTCAATAAATCACTGAACTATATGTTAACAGATCCTAACCCTAACCTATCCATGGAGGACAGAAGCAATGTATATGTTCTGATTAGCATTGTAAATGTCTGGCCACGTCTGTGGCAAATTTTTTTCCCCCTCCACCGCTGACAATAATCAGCCTCCTACGCTACACATGGTTACCATGGCGACAGACCTAAACAACAACACATATCTGACGAAGACTTCCATGTGTTACTCAAGCTTCAGAACAATTGGCTTGTATCGCCTCCCTGTGGATAAGCAAAATAGTGACTATAAGCAATAAGTCATATATGTGCTGTCTTGTGCGAGAGCGGGTTGCCCTGTAACCGCACCAAGCTGGCTTCACTTTCGTAACCGGACGCATGATTACAGCTAAAAATATCTCTGGTTCTTACCTGGTTGCACTCACCTGCTTGTGCTTGCAGGAATTGAGATGCAACTCTTGTATCTCGCCTCTTGATCAAGGATAAATAAGTGAACAGGGTACAGTGTTCATTGCGTCCTGTTGTATCTACATTTGAAGCTATTTACCTATATCTGAAGCTGTGTACCTATATCTGAAGCTGTGTACCATATATCTGAAGCTGTGTACCTATATCTGAAGCTGTGTACCTATATCTGAAGCTGTGTACCTATATCTGAAGTTGTGTACCATATATCTGAAGCTGTGTACTATATCTCAAGCTGTGTACCATATATCTGAAGCTGTGTACCTATTTCTGAAGCTGTGTACCTATATCTGAAGCTGTGTACCTATATCTGAAGCTGTGTACCATATATCTGTGTACCTATATCTGAAGCTGTAGATCTTTTGAAGCTGTGTATTCATAGTCCTTCTCCAACACTTAAATTGTTTGTGAATTTCTTTTATTCACTATTATGACTATTCATAATATTCCCATGGCTCACTTGGGTGCTTTGCTTCCACCCCCAAATAGTTGACATTTGCTTGACGTTTCCGCTCAGTATTTTGTATGTGGAGACCATGTCCCGTCCGTGAAGTTTTATTTTATGAGTGTTTCTCCTCAGCTCACATGTCTCAGCTTCGTTTCCCAGGAATGGTTGAAAGTTGCCATGAGAGTTTAAATAACGTAGTATGAACTTAAAATAAATCATGTCGAAAATTGTATTATTTATAAAGATTACAATTTTTAAGAGCGTGGAGTGCGTGGCCTGTGAGGGGGACTCTCTCTCTCTCTCTCTCTCAGTTACCTCACCTTCTCTCCTCCTCCTCCTCCTCCTCTCTGCCCGTCACTGACTAATTAATAATGGTGGGAATAATGGGTGATTAATCTCCTTGTAAGTCAACCCGTTATTACCCCAGACACCAATATTACCGCTACGACCCTTATTGCGTCGATGGCTGAGATGACGCCCCCCCCACCCCCGGCATGGTGATGAACAACCCTCTCTCAACGTCTTAATTGTGCACTGTTATCATCTCTCTCTCTCTCTCTCTCTCTCTCTCTCTCTCTCTGTTATAGTTCCTTGGGGACTGGACTCAAGGAAAGCTCAACAATGACGTTCTGCTCTTTCAAGAGAGCCTTGTTGTTTGTGCATTCTCAGACGCCGTGAGAAAAATGTTGTTGTCTTGCCTTGATATTGAGATGGTTGAAGCTGAGTAGCATAATGCCATGATCGACAGTTGTCTCTCTCAAGACGTTGCGTTTGGTGTGGGAAAGCTTCTCCACAACCCAGTTGGCTGACTGACAATATTGCTAACATACAACCCGTCCTCGCAAATTCGTATAGTCATATTGACTTATTAAATATGTGCATAGGTGATATACTTAACATAATAGTTTCCCTTGAAAAGCTTCATAGAAAACACCGACCTTACCTAACCTACTTAGTATGTTAAAATAAGCATCTTATAGCTTCGTTACAATTGTTACTTAACCTATTATAGGTATAGGTTAGGTAATAATTGTAATTACGAAGCAATAAGATGCTTATCTTAACATACTAAGTAAGTTAGGTAAGGTCGGTGTTTTCTATGAAGCTTTTCAAGGGAAACTATTATGTTAAGTATATCACCTATGCACATATTTAATAAGTCAATATTGACTATACGAATTTGCGAGGACGGGGTGCAACATGCCATATTAATCAATTATGCAAGACAGGCTGAGTGTGAACTTTCATTGTCAGGGACAGGAACCTGCGTGGTGTCTCGAGGTCCTCCCAGGACAAGGCAACCACTGACCTTCTTGGGATGCAAGCCACAACAGTTGTCTAACTCCGGGGTACGTATATTTACTGCTAGGTGAACAGAGGCGCCCGGCGAGCGAGCAAATGCGCAAAACGTCTCGTTCTATCGCGGGAATCGAACACGGGGACCATGGATCATGAGCCGACAAACCTAACCACTGTAAGGCAGCGTCTGGGATCCTATCGGACGTAAGTTCGAACCCTCGTCACGGCCCTTGTGATTAGTTCATTACGGTGCCATGAGTGGTCAGGTTTCAAGATCTGTACCTTACCGCTGGCGTCTGATATTCCTTAAACCCCGGAAGTGCCCAATCAACTCACCCCCGGTGTAACCCCTGTGCGCAAAAATGTTATTTTGCTGTACTTCAAAAGTTGTCGTTTCCCCCCCCCCCCATGTAGCCCCCCCCAGTAGGCCCCCCATGTAGGCCCCCCCTGTTGGCCCCCCCCATGTAGGCCCCCCATGTAGCCCCCCCATGTAGGCCCCCCATGTAGGCCCCCCCCCCTGTTGGCCCCCCCCCCATGTAGGCCCCCCCTGTAGGCCCCCCCCCCGCTACATTTTACAGTCTTAGCATCAATAACAGACGTGTCTATAGAAGCCCACATTCTAAAGTGATGAGGCAGAATACAACCTCACTGTAGTTTAACACTGTATCTTAGAGTAATGACATTCTACACACCATTTAGTAACTCGTATGTTAAGCCCAGACACCGAAGCAAGAAAGAGGTCCCGGGGCTTAGCAAAAACAAAACAAAAAAGTGGGATTATTACGTACTTACAACCTTGACAGTGACATCAGCGTCCTGCAGTTTAACGTCGCTCAGGATAGGGAGGACGTCGTCATGATGGCGGAGCGCTCCAGCTTGTCGAGAATGCGCTCTATGCAGCCCACACGGTGAGGCAGAGAGCCACGTCCGTCGGTTCTTCTCGTAGATGGCCTTCGTGCGCGGCAACACCGTCTTCTTGATGGCTTCGGAGTCCAGGTACTCTGGGCGTTGGTCGCGGCCACCACCGCCGCCACCTGCGACACGGAGAGCCGCTGGGTGAGTGTGTGTGTGTGTGTGTGTGGTGTGTGTGTGTGTTGTGTGTGTGTGTGTGTTGGTGTGTGTGTGTGTGTGTGTGTGTGTGGGTTGGTGTGGTGTGTGTGTGCAGGGAGGGAGCAGGCGCAGGTTAATTGGCTCCGTGAACTTCTCACTAATGTAAAATCTGGTAATTGGGGAGATATTTTGTACTTACATAACTGTGTTTGAGTGGCTCAAGGGTTTAGCTCCTGGGCACCAGTCCTTCAAGGCTTGGGCGTATCACACCTAGTGTTGGGATACATGTATAGAACCAGTCTGGACCGTCACTGTCTGGCCGCCGTCCATTTTCTCACAACTCTGACAACATTCTCCACAATTTCCGTCTCTTTAATTTGCGTATTGAGGTCACACAGGCAGGCATGGCTTATACTCAAGCAGGTCTGGTGTAATGTTAAATACCTAGAGGTGCTAGGTGTGTCTCTCTCTCTCTCTCTCTCTCTCTCTCTCTCTCTCTCTCTCTCTCTCTCTCTCTCTCTCTCTCTCTCTCTCTCTCTCTCTTCTCTCTCCTCTCTCTCTCTCTCTCTCCCACATGGCTGCTGGCCTGGGGTGAGCCCCAGGGAAGGCCAGTAACAGGCGCCCTCCATCAGTCCGAGGACCTTTAGAGCCAAATAACTTCTGCTAACATCCTGGTGTGACGCTACCAGTGCTGGGAGGGGATGTGGGAGAGGGTGGAGTGAGCGGGTGTGGGAGAGGGGATGTGAGCGGAGTGTGGGCGAGGGGAGTGAGAGTGGTGTGGGAGAGGGGAGTGAGGGGATGGAGGGGTGAGTGAGCGGTGGAGGGAAGTACGGGTGGTGAAGGAGGGCTGAGTGAGCGGGTGTGGGAGAGGGGAGTGGAGCGGGATGTGGAGAGAGGGGAGTGAGGTGTAGCACAACGTTTTACTTCCGGCCTCTACGGTGTAGACAAAACTTCCGTTTCGACAAGAGTACAACAACAAAATTCAATTAAAACTGACGCACACCAAAATGAAACTATTTCATTTTTGACAGTTACCATAAACCTGTTGACGGTCAGCGGGTAATAATTTTAAAACTGATAAGGGGGGGGGGGAGAGGGACCCCTCAGTAATGGGTATTAAATTAAAAGGTCATGATTAAGGTAAATAGGGAAATGTGCAAGGTAATCTACACATGACCTTCCTGCCGGGAGCTGGGGTAAGTTGTTTGTGTGTGTGGTGTGTGTGTGGGTGTGTTGTGGTGTGTGTGGTGTTGTAGCCCCCCCCCCCCCCCCCCCCCCCCCCCT
>WNGS01000543.1:9883898-9919070 GCA_020271785.1 Procambarus virginalis | reverse complement strand
AATATTTAGATTATTATTTTATGCAACACCGAACATAATTTTCCTGTCACCGCAGCACAGAACTCAGACCAGGTTATTGTTTGTATACAATCCCTCTTTATTTATTCACCGGGTCTTTATTTACTATTAAATCCAACACCAAACACAACTGGGGGTTAAAGATGCTAATAAGGACTTTAACCCTTCCATTAACCACTCTTAACACTGTACTGCAGCATCTCCTACACTCACACCCCTTCACACCTGACCAAAGAGCCAAAGCTCAACCCCCGGAAGCACAGTTAGGTGAGTACACTCAACACAACACACACACACACACACACACACACACACCCCACACACACACACACACACACACACACACACACACCACACACCACACACACACACTACATTAAGAAACTAGATGTAAAGGTTCTAAGGTTCTTCCCTTAAGTTATCACTTAAAAATGTCAAATAACTATCACACATTCATATCCACCTTAACCATTCCGCCAAGCATTTCCCCCCCCCCCACACCGGCCTCTTAATCCTTTCTCTGCGGCAGTTTTTTCAGCAGCTATTTCTGTGCGGCTTTTTTTATGAAATAAAAAACAAGGTCATTCAAATAAATTATAAATAAAACAATGACGAGTTCTGAAAACAAAATCTAGATTCAATATTTTGACCGAGGTAGGCCGAGGATGGGGTATTTACCCCTAGTTCCCCCCCAAAAAAATCATATAACGGAACGAAAATGGTTATATGGTGGGTTGAGAGTATGGGTGTCTTAGGTAACTGCGCTGGTCCTTCGAGCGCCAGGGAGATATGCAAGACCTCGGACAACTTCCCTTCCTCACCGGGAGCCATCAACCTTCACGAAACTTAGGGAAGGAGGGAGCCAAATTTGAGCAAAAACCTGACCTCCACCTGGTGGTAGACCAGGTCGCTAGAGGTTCCAGACGGCTGGCAACAAGATGTTTCACTTTACTGAACCTGTCGACCAAAATTTTCATCATACTAAAGCTGTCAAGAGTTCTTTCATCTTGCTGAAGCTGGCGACACAGTTCTTGATTCTTGCTGAAGCTGCCAACCAAGTTCTTTCAAGTTCAAGTTCAAGTATGTTTTGTTGAGACAAGAAAAAATACATCTCAAAGGGATAGAGTAGCTTAGGCTATTTCTACCCGCAAGTTCTTTCACCTTGCTGAAGCTGTCAACCAGTTCTTTCACCTTGCTGAAGCTGTCAACCAAGTTTTTTTCATCTTGTCGAAGCTGTCAAACGAACTGCTTCTCTTACTGAAGCTGTCAGCCCAACTTTTTCTTCTTAATGAAGCTGCCGACCCAGTGTTTTTTTTACATACAGTATATATGAAAAGTTATTCAGTACCATAGCATACAGAAGCCTGGTTGATAATCTATCAAAGCATTTCGGAGTCTAATAAAGAAAAAAAAACTGTTTGGGTCAGGAAACTATATATTTATATATAGGGGGTTGACAAGCATATATATACTGTAGGCTTTGTTGACCAGAAGTCAGATAGGGTCAATATATGAGTGTGTGAAAGGTCTTAAGGAACACTCTACACTATTCCACAAGAAATGGGTTGCTACAGGTCAACATTTGCAGCATTCAAATTAGGTATATTTTAACTTCAGGCTTTTTTTTGAGTATCACTCAAATTATCTTTACAAAACATTGAATCCAAAGTGTTCTCGTATTTCTTGGATAATTTATTTTTTATTTAGATAATTATTGGCTAATTTCCTATGTACAGGTATTGTTTATCAATATATAAAATGTTAATTACCACAAAATATTAATTGGTAAAGGTGACGAAATTCTGAATCTCTAATTAAAACACATTCCCTTATTGAGGTAAAAAAAAATAGTTCAAAAAATATTTATATTTAGCAATATGTAAATTTCTTAGGTAGCATATGGATTTACATATTTCAAAAAAATTAATGAGTTAAATAATCGAGCGTTCTTTTCATGCAAATCCAAATATGAAACAAATGCAGGGATATGTAGTATTGGTAAAAAAAAGGGTTTCTAAAATTCGTAAATATCACAGTACCCATTTTCTTACATGCGCTTTTGTAGGGGAGACTTACCGCTTTTGAGTAACGTGAGTCTCACAATTACTCGGGTAAAATTTATGCAATTTTTTTTTCATGCGCTTTTGAATAATTGACTTACCGCCTGTGAGTAATGCAGGTCCAGTGAGCGTCGGGGTCGTGTTGGCTGGGTGGTGAGCAAGATGGCAACCGTTTATTACAGGCACCCTCATGTTTATTGCACTCACCCCTCATGTTTATTGCACTCACCCCCTCATGTTTATTGCACTCACCCCCTCATGTTTATTGCACTCACCTCTCATGTTTATTGCACTCACCCCCTCATGTTTATTGCACTCACCCCCCTCATGTTTATTGCACTCACCTCTCATGTTTATTGCACTCACCTCTCATGTTTATTGCACTCACCTCTCATGTTTATTGCATTCACCTCTCATGTTTATTGCACTCACCTCTCATGTTTATTGCACTCACCTCTCATGTTTATTGCATTCACCTCTCATGTTTATTGCACTCACCCTTCATGTTTATTGCACTCACCCCTCATGTTTATTGCACTCACCCCTCATGTTTATTGCACTCACCTCTCATGTTTATTGCACTCACCCCTCATGTTTATTGCACTCACCCCTCATGTCCATTGCACTCACCCCTCACGTTTATTGCACTCACCCCTCATGTTTATTGCATTCACCTCTCATGTTTATTGCACTCACCTCTCATGTTTATTGCACTCACCTCTCATATTTATTGCATTCACCTCTCATGTTTATTGCACTCACCCTTCATGTTTATTGCACTCACCTCTCATGTTTATTGCACTCACCCCTCATGTTTATTGCACTCACCTCTCATGTTTATTGCACTCACCTCTCATGTTTATTGCACTCACCCCCTCATGTTTATTGCACTCACCCCTCATGTTTATTGCACTCACCCCTCATGTTTGTTGCACTCACCTCTCATGTTTGTTGCACTCACCCCTCATGTTTATTGCATTCACCTCTCATGTTTATTGCACTCACCTCTCATGTTTATTGCACTCACCTCTCATGTTTATTGCATTCACCTCTCATGTTTATTGCACTCACCCTTCATGTTTATTGCACTCACCTCTCATGTTTATTGCACTCACCCCCTCATACATATTACAGTCACCCCCTCATACATATTACAGTCACCCCCTCATACATATTACAGTCACTCCCTCATACATATTACAGTCACCCCTAATAATGAACACAGTAACTACCAGATGGAGCTGGCAACAAGGGTACACAGTAAGAGATCCACGATACTACTTCTGCTCCATAAACGTTATTAAGGCCGAGGGATAAACAGGCAGATTACATTTATAATCTGCTATAATTTGGGCAAGGGGGACATAATTTGAATCCCTTTTCAGTAAAGGCCTATCGTGTAGTATAGTGTACGGCCCGTCCTCTCCATGTGTCACAACGTCACAAAAAATGGTGTACTAAATGGCCTGACTCTAATTTAACCTAATTGATGGACCTACTCATGTTGTTCTAAAAAAAATCATCACAATGGATCTGATTAGCGTAATTGAGTACAGCTCGTTTGTGAGAGGGTTTTGAAATGCCTTATTCAGGGTGACTAAAACCCCATATACTAATATTTAGGGCAATACTTATTATTATCTTAAATATTAATATAATAGGGTTTAGAGACCCTAATCAATACTACAATATCGCCAAAAATTCTAATATATTACTTTTAATGTTTAATACACACAACACAAAATTCTTGTAGACGTTTATTCCACAGAAAATGTATACAAAAGCAGCTAATGTTTTCAATAGTATGGATTTGCTGTGGAAATTGGCACGATTAGTAATGCTGTGTTGCACCAGATGAGGTGGGACCTTGTGAGTGGTTGTACCGAGTATATTATGCTCAGTTACTACACCAAATAACACTGTTACAAGTTACTTTGTATATTTTATAAATATTAATATTATTGTTAAAATGTTAATGGTTATCTTAAAATGCATCATTCCAATAACAAATTCTAAATTATATAATTTACAGATACCAAGTCATTGTTATGACGGTGTTTGAGTTGTAATGGCATTGGCCGTATTTTGACACCCAATCATGTGTCTTCTTCTCACTTCAATTATTGCACTGAACTCCACTACTGATCAATTTTCAAGTTGTATACAAAAGAGTACTAACATGTTTTAAATGTTCTTAAACGAATTGTAACGTAAACGAGTGTCCTCTGCGGAGTCTGGATAAATGGGTCAATTAACTAGTTTGAAGTAATTATTGGCCCGATATGCAGCCTAAAATATCAATTTACTTTCTCTTGGCTAAATTTTTGAGCAATGTTTTGTTTTTTAGCGTGTCCAGTTGTAGACAGGAATTTGGTTCTCCAGCTCTCTCAATTGAAAGGTGCGAGTGTTTCCATCTAGAGACACAACTCAACCTGTCTTGCCTCAACCTGTCTACCCACCTATATTAAACGTTGTATGCGAGGCAGATCTGGAAGAACATACACTCTACCCACATTTCAGGCCATATCGGGAGCAGAATTTTTGTTGGCGATAAAAAAAAGTGTAATTTTGTAGCAAATAAATAAAATATGTACATTGACTCTCTAATCTGTCCGTGAAAACCTGTGGTTCAAACCAACGCAGTAAATATATTCAGATTAATTAAAAGACTAATTAAAAAACTAACGTTTGAAACCTATATACGTAGGTTTCCATAGCATTTCAGCTAGCTTTTGAAAATTTGCCTCAGTGAAAGTGCCAGTTTTGCTCTGAACTTTATATGCGATCAAATCTCTCTAAATACTGAATAAAACTTGTTAAAAATTCGACTTGAGTAAGAATGGAAGGGCCTTATAAACAAATGCATTAATTCTGTTAACCCAATAAAACAAGATACGTAATGCCGTGTGATAGGACTGTGGGTAGCCAGATAGGGCGAGGGTCTGGTACCAAAAGTATTTTGTCAGTGCCATATCATGTTCCAGGGGGGTCATTGGAGAAAACCTCAATCCAGCTCACAATGTAGGTCTTTAGTGAAAACTCTAAAGCATTTCAAGCTTTATCTTGGAATTCTATGTGACCGCCAACAGTGAGTTTGGAACAGCTTTAAGTTTTGAAGAATGAACCTATCTCAATAATCTGGTCTGGGCTGAGTTTCTCCAATGTCCCCGCTACGTCTGCTATGACCCTGCATGGATGCCTTCAAACCATGGTGCCGGTGCCATGGGCCGGTGCCAAGATGTGGTCTTACTTTACTTGTCACATTTCTGCCATATGTCATAGCGGAACTCAGAAGGGGCAAACGAATATACCCCTAAAAAAATTAAAACCTCTACCCAAAATATTTTAGTGACAAATGATAATTTAAGAATGTATGTGACCATATCTTTACATATCAGTTTAATTGTGTTAACAAAAAAGTGTCAATTTTTGTTAATTACGCAGTAGTTTCGGTCTGGAAGTCAATGTAATTTAAATAGTCCACGACTTAATATAGAAAATGATAGTAGCCGGTACACTATGAATTACTTGTGCAGGTAAAGAGTTCACAGCCATATTTAATTACTGCACTAGTGTACCACAACACACGGTTAAGGTTTATATTATAGAGAGCTCGATATGAACATCATCCACAACAACACGTGTCTCATACTGAAACTATTGAGGTGAACTTAAATTACGTTATGTGCACACACTCCTGTTTAGTCTTACCGCGGCCCTGTTTCCCACACTTCATAGCATCGAATTACCAATTCAAGATATATAACCGTACCTTTGGAAAGTATAATACTTGCCTCAGGAGGAAGGATTCAATATTACAATTCATATTCATAATTTTGGTATTTCTAATTTCTTCAATATTACAATATTTTACTCAAAAATTAACATTTCTTAAATCACTAAAGTTTCACTTGTATGGCAGCATAAACTTTGTTTACGAAACTTAAGCTAAAAAAGGAAGTATAAACATTTTACCAACATTCATTACCAATTCACAAAAGAGGTTGACCGTGGAATTGGTAAACAATTCGTGTTGTTTGAGAGACAAACACGACAGTTCAAGTCATACAAACAGTGAAAACATTTGACCAACGCATTCATCAGTAACTCAACACACACACACTTCCTGGAAATTGACACCAGCTAAGATTTACTGTATAACTCATTTCTCTTTCTTAAATTGATACTAAAAACTGATATTTTCAGAAAGACTGAACGTTTAAGAGCATGTTCTGCGAAGTGAAAATTTTATTCATTTAGTATACTGTATTTCTAAAAAAAAAACATTGCATGCAATTTTTAGAATATTGCGAATTCTAAAAGGTCAGCTCCAGCCACATAAAAATATATATATAATATATATATATATATATATATATATATATATATCAGCAGTCACACTAGAAACATACTAACATAAATGAGCCTTCTAAAATTAGCCTAGCATGTATTAAAGTTTATCTATTCAAATTGAAATTACATAAATTAACCTTTCACTAACAATGCAGATAAAAAAGTCAATATTCTTACAGCTGCGTAACAACCAAGCTAATTAAAGAAAATATCTAACTGACGTGTTTAAATTAACTACTGTATCATTGAGAAATGCTTATTTTTTTATAAATTTGCAAAGCATTTAGGTATAATTTTAAGATATACTACAGCAGCTAAAGCCTATTATCATCCTAAATTATCAAATTTGTAAGTTGATAAACTACAACAGGGTTTTCCTACACTATTTAAAGTACACAATATTAAATCAAACGAAGCATTTTACTTAACCAAACAAAGTAATGCACTATATCTATGTATAAGTCATCTAGTTTTCAAATAACAAGACCTATAATTATCTTATACAAATTAAACATTCACTAAAAAAAATGTAAATGTAAATTAATATAATAACAATTAAACTTTGCATGACCTCACTTCATGAGACGGTCGTGTGAATATCACACAATTACACAAAGGTGTAAAAGTACAAAATCCGATATGGACAAAGCAAATGATGTGAATGTTAGCAAACAGATACCCCTGGATGAGCGTGAGTTCCTCATGCACAATCATTTGTATGTGTACGACAGCTAACTCACTAATCTAACTAATTAGCCGACTAACTAGGAGGTCCTTCACTGCCTGACGTGGCTCTATAATCCCCGGCGAGGAGTTAAAAATTACTTACAGTTGGTGGGGAGAGATTGATGCAGGTGGACCCGCGTCGCTCTGGCCCGATGCTCGAGTGTCGCCTAATGGCAGGGAGCCGGTCGAGGTCTCGCCTGGGGACGAGGCTGAAGAGTTATACCCTATGCGTATCTTCGGAGGCATCATTAACTCGTTGTCTGACAGCCGACGGCCGATGGTTGCGGATTGGACTCGAAGTAGATGGGAATCCGGCGACGAGGGTCCTGAAGGATTGGCCAAGTAGAAGGGGAATATTGTTAATATCAGGAGACTGAGAGTTTTATTTGCATGAAAACTGATTTAACTTGTAAATATAGATAAATTCCGTTACTAGTTATATTAAATTTTAAACAAAATTACTTTATTTCATTAAATACATACGTAATTGTCAATATTGAATTTACTTATGCAATTTCAAATAAATAAATTAGTTATGAATTTTCCAATAATAAATAATTTTATAGAAACTAGAAATATAATTTACAGAGTGCAATAAGGGTTGAAACAAATATACACTATAAGGAAAGTGAGAATACAATAAGAGGTAAACTCCTGTCATCAACAAAACAACTGTCTTCAAGAATCATGTTGCACGATGCAGTGTGAAACATAGAGAGTATATACAAAATATAAACATTATGACACATTGAAATCAAAGAAACATTAACAAATGTTGCTGAGCAAAAACATTGTTCTTACAATACAATTAACATAAAAACATTCATCAAAATACTTTTCTAATCCACAGACACAAAAAAAGCTTTAAATATTGAAATTCTTATAAGTATGGCAATAGAAGCTTTATTATATCCATATTACTGTACTGTAAATGAACTACTTATTATACTTATAAGTAGTTGCTACTAGCAACTAGCTACTTATTATNAGGAGGAAAAACCTTCCCGAACCCTCGAGAAACACGGAAGCCAAACCAGTCCCGAAGGCACACAAAGGCGCATGCGCACCCGAGACCAGTATAGTCATGTAGAACCCCCAAAACGGGGAAAACATGACGAAAACACCGTCCCCCCCAAAAAAAAAAAGGGGGGGGGGGAAATCCACCCACAGACGGAAAAACGACTCAAAGGCCAAGGAACCGAGCCCGGGGAGGGGCCCGACCCACACAGCACGTACGGCGAGTGGAGAGGAAAACCCCACTCCGCGTAACCACAAGCCCCGCCGAGAGGGGGATAAAAACCCCCACGGGTCCTATGGGGCCAAGGCCCCCAAGTCAGCCCCTCCGCAGCCCGGGAACCCACACAACAGGCCCCGGGGCCGAGCCGTCCCCCTAAAGCCCCGGCCGTACCAGAAAACCGGGACAGCCGTGAAAAACACTAAGGAAGGGAGCCCACTGGCAGACTTACAACACGGCTGGAGGAACAGGCTCGAATGCCCCCGTCACTACCCCGGAAGGGGATTTCCCCGAGATGCCCGAGTCTCAACACCACCAAACCCCGCCCTGAACCTACAGACGGTAAGGAACCGGATGCAGGCAGGAAGGGGAATCCAGGGAAAAACAAGAACCAAAACGGGGCAGCCCGGGGCTCCAGGGGAGTTACCACGAGAGCGTTGCCACCACCAAGGCTCAAGTGCAACGCCTCTGCTGCCCGCACCAGCTGAGCACACTGGGTACCGAGCCATAACGAGCAACAAACTCGCAGGGCTCCGGGTCGAAGGTGTCACCGACCCCACAGGCAGCAGACGGAGGCAAAACAGAGAGTCACCCAGAGACAAGGGTGAGCAACCCTCAAACTCGCTGGAAGCGAGGGGGGGCTCTGGGGTCACATCCATCGGACCCCGCGCCCCAGGGGTTTCCCAGGGTCCCGAGCGTTTACTATAAGAGGACTCGCGCTCAGGTAATCCCAGGCAGGGTACTGCTAACCGGCACCCAAAACTACCAAACAACTTTCTAAGAGCTGAACCCCCGGGACGTGTACACTCACGGGGACCTAGCAGGGGGTACCACCAGAAAACTCAGAACACAAGGGACACCAGGGGCAAGAACGAAGGCAGACCCCCCCACCAGGTAGATAAACAAAAAGAAAAAGAAAACCCCGCAAGAGGACAGCGTACCCAAGCGGAACAGAGCCGGCCGCTATGATTGGGAAAAGACAAGCTGCACAGTACCCTGCGCCCCACCAGTGCAAAAAATGCCCCTTACTCTAAGGCGAACAAGGGAGACAGAACACACCGAGCACACAAAGAGCGGCCGAAAACCAAGCAGTAAACGGCCTAGCAGGGGCAGACCCAAGGAACTTGTGGAAGGTGGCCCCAAGTCCCAAGGGCAGTACTTACAGGGCACTAGGGAAGGGAACCCTAGGCGCATGCAGCCCGAGTACTGGAGAATCACTCCCGGCTCGCGCACCACCTAGAAAAACAGACACCACACTCTAGGTGCAGTGCTGAAACAACCACTGGAGCCGGAGCACATAACCGGTGCCTATAGCATCAGCCGAAGAACTGATGGGTGGATAGCCGGCGTGGGAGGTCTGGGGCTCCACCTTCCCCCTCCCGGGAGGGGGGAGCTGCGCAGACAGCGGCGCGGTGACGTGTGACGTCACACTAGTTTGCTTGTTTTCTGTTTGGGAGTTCTATCCACTAGTTCGGATTTTGGTAGCAATTTTAACCAGAATAGGGGTTTTTTTGGGGCGCTTACCTTTCTGGGTGCCTGTCCCGGTCGATGGCAGACATAGAATGCTTCCAACCACACGGGGGCTTCTATAGGCCATTGCTCCCCGTGCCTCTCTGAGGGGGCCCGGTTCTGGCCGTGGTCTCCGGTAGGCCTAAGAACTCCATACACATGACTGATGCCAAAGTCTGAAATTAGCATATCAGCCTGGGACAGCAGCATGTAGAGAACCCATTTGTATAAAAAAAAAAAAAATGTACTTCTGTAAATTAAGACCAGAAATTTCAAATATTACTGTAAGGTGAATGACCATGCTTTGGCTAGGTGCTGAAATAAAACCTTGTAAATATATGTTGCCATATTAGCTCATAATTTAGTTTTTTTCCTTTTTTAGGTTATGTAGGATGAAACATGATCATGAGAGGACCCTTATAATTTGTATTCTTTCAATAAAGTTTACAAAATCTAAATATTGTTTACCCATGTATTCTATAACTGTTGGCAACATTCCCTTAAATGAGATTATTTAACTATTTAGACCATCGCTGCAAGATAAGTGACAAAGGCTAATGTATAGTTAAAAAAATCTAGCTATATTGATGATCACCGAGTGCATAAGTGATAAATGTGAACAAAGTACTGCAACAAAGCATTATATAATGATGATAATATAATAATAATAATAATAATAATAATAATTCACAATTTCAGAATTCTTGCAACATAAGAGATAAAGCCTTGTGTAGAGGGCTACAATGATATGTTTGTAATGATGAATAGGGTGAAATAAACAACTACGTATCATGAGGTGGGTTAGTACACAATGACTAGTAGCAACATAGTGGATAATGGCACTGATTAGTGCCAATCCCATAAAATGACTGTCAGATTAATAGATCAGACATATCATCACAAAGAGAACTGATTAATATGATACATATCTACAGAATAGTGGCAGCATAAAATGAACAGTACTCAAAGCAGAATCATAATGGATAAGTAGAGCATTACATTATGGACAAAGCAATAAAAAAAAAAATTGAAACAAATGTCATATGCTGCATGATAAAGATTTGTGTTGTTAAAATAGATACATCACTGTATAAGGGACAGTTCCACTAGAGGCAGATCAAATAGTTAAAGACATTATCAAAGACATCACTAACAGTAGGTCAGTGAGTAACACAGATGTAAACATTTAGGACTTATTTCCATGTCAAAAACAGATGAAAGAATTTTATACTGTACACAAATAAATTTTTTGTAAACCAGTTTAGAGATTTAAACAATAAGGTTACAATTATACTGTACAAGGTAATTAAGAGTGTCAATAAAGCTGTTTAAATTGAATAATTATTTAGGGAAACAAAAAATAAGTTTAGACAAATGTTGAAACAAATTACCGTTCAGATTTTGAACAATGAAAATAGCAGGATAATTCACATTCATTAAAAACAAGAAATGAAATTTATACTAAAGTCAACAAATCCACAGGAGCCGTGATGAGTGTTCAAACCTATGCCCTTGGTGTTCTCAGGCAATGCACTAGTCGACTATGCCACAACATGGTAAACTAGAGTGTTGCCTGGGAACACCCAGTGCACAGGCTCGAATCCCTCATCGCGGCTCCTGTGGCTCTGCTCATTTATATATCACGTTAATGTGATTTCTCTGTGTACTAAAATTAAAAACACTGTACAGTAGATAAGTTGTACTGCACAAGAAAAAGTAATTGGAATTTTTAAGATTGCTAAAGAAATATGGACTAAATAATGAGGAGGCTAGACTAAAAGGTTAATAAAGGCTGTTTTAAATACTAGTACAGTAAGTATATAGTAACTGCTAAAATGGGTGATAAAGGAGGTTAAGGAAAGGGAAAGTCGAGGAAGGCAACAGAATACAGTGGAGTCACACAAAACTTAACAGAAGAGGATCAGAATATTTAATCTAATATTTTTTCTGCAGATGGTTTTGAATTATATTTTTACTTGGAAATTTAAACTAATTAATACATTTCAAGGAGAGGTTCAACTTTTCAAACAAAGTAAATAAATAAGCATTAATTTCAAACGGTAATTGTGAAATGCTGTATTTCAGCAACATTTCAAAATCTAATCCTTTTCAGCTATGCCAGTGAGAGCTTCCAATGCCTCAGCCTGCAGGTTATAAATAGTGACCAACATCAATTTACAAAATATCAGACAATTAACAAATTCAAGACACTGAGAGAAAGACAAAACCAGCCTTCAAACCCCAAAAAGAAGATAAACCCAGTCCATGAACCCATTAGATGACAAACCCAAAAGATGATAAACCACAAACAATATAACTTTGGCTCCGAGACAAAACCTGAAATAGTTAACTAATTGCCCAAAGATAAAGCAAAGCCAGGATGGTTATATAGCATCATTTGTTACAGAACAGGAAAGACTTCCTACATAGATATCAATCAGAATTGCAATAAGAGAGCAAATTAACAAAACATTAATAAAAGCATAAGTGATAAAGAATACCTGCTACAGTACATCAAGGATGGATGGCACTCCCTAACCAGCATTAAGATGCCCAAGAGGAAATGATGCAAAACCATTTTTTTTAGAGACTAAATAAGGTTGCTTGAGTAATATTTGCTCAGTTTTCTTGTTATTGTACTATACAATAATACTTTATTTGTCCAAGTCTAAAGTCAAATCAAATGTTTATTCAGGTAAAAGTACAAACATATTAGATGAGTTACAAACAATATTGGATTTCTAGAAAGAGCTATAGTACTGTACATACAATCCTAAAGCCATTAATTGCACAGTGTTTCGGGCAACTAAAGGGTCTTGTATTGTTGGCTTTATTCTCAACTCACATTTGAGGATCCCGGGTTCGATTTCCAAGCAGGACAGAAATAGTTGAGCACATTTCATTTCATTTAATACCTCTGTACATCTAGCAGTAAATGAATATCCGGAAGTTAGTCAACTGTGTAGATAGTACAATACAGTAGTTTGTTTACCAGAGAGCCTTTAACACTAGTGGCCTCGATGAGGACATGAAGCCGGTGGGTTGTCAAAGGTCCCCCCTTTGCCTAGATGAACTTTTCCAGCTGTACTTTAAGTGTTAACAGTTTTTGGCATTTACGACTTTGGCGGGTAGGCGGTTCCATGGGTTTATAACCCTGTGCGTGAAGAAGAATCTCCTGTTCTCAGGCCTACATTGTGGCTTGTTGAGCATGAAACCGTTGCTCCTTGTTAGTGTTACATCTGATCTTTTGAAGACATTTTCCATATTAACATCCTCTGTTGTGGGGTTGCATCCTGGAAAGGGTCAGTAGTTCAACCTTGTGGGAATCTTGGTAAAAGTTAACGTGCAGTACTGTATATACACAAGTTTTATCCACAACAAAATGAATTAGTTATATAATAATGATTTATTTATGCAAATCTTTATTTGTTTAGGCTTGCAAAAACATACCATAGTCATTTTTTAAACAACCTAATGTGTCAGTTATAAATTATTAATAAAGATTATAAAACTAAAATTTGAAATAGTGGCTTTATGTAATAGTGGCATTTCTCCATTGTTCCATGTGACAAATTGATGCACTTTTATATAAATAATTGTTATAAACATAATTATGAATTTTGTAATATCAATACTAAAGTAGTTTGTGGTTAACCTAACCAATTATATTATAGATGGTTATTTAAACAAATTCCAAGCATATTCTCGTGACACAATGTGACACACATGACACGTCTGCTGTTTCTGTTCAGGAAGCCATCGTATAGCACAGCTAGAAATATTTGGCTTAATTAATAAGCTTAGGAAACAGTCACTCTGCTGTACAATAGTCTTGTAGTCACCAGAGCAACAACATTACTTAAATTTAAAATAATACAACCTGCTTCTTGTTTTGACAGTATTTTTTGTAACTATGTACACCATAGCACAAAGATTGCCGTTTTAAGGAATTAGATAGAAGAACTTTGTACTATTCACTTTATAGAGTCTGGAAAGAAAGAAAGAAGCTAAAAAAACAATCTTTAATTATTCCTAGGCTTAGTATTCTTACATTCTTGCACAGCCACTAGCACGAGTAGCATTTCGGGCAAATCCTAAATCCTATGTTCCCTGGAATACGACCCCTATTAGGCCTAAGGAGATTAGGTTAGGTTAATTTGTCTTTATAACATAAATTGCCCGAAACGCTTTGCGTAATAGTGGCTTTAGGCATTGTATGTACTAGCTCTATTTATAAATCCATAAATCTTTGTAAAATCTCTTGTATGTATGTACCTTACCTAAATAAACATTTATTTTATTTTATGTATTTTAAATATAAAATCTTTTCCAGTTTGTCTAAATTCAATAGTACCGACTTCTATTTTCTAATTGTGTTGTACGTCTGGATATGTACGATGGTCCTCATCGTTACTGTAAATACTGCACTAACAAAACAGGCGTATTGCTTAATTTTGAAACTACTTGTGGTGGATCTCGAACCCAATGATGATGTGGCGATGTGTATTGAATTTTTTAACTAACTCATCAACTTGCTTAGCTAAATAAATTGTCGGGTTCAGTCGCTGAGCCCATTATGTGCCTCTGTAACCCTTTCCACTATCGCCCATAGGATGGGTATGGAGTGCATAATAAGTGAACTAAACTAACTGGGCTGAATAATAGGGGTAAAAGCTAACCACCTTCACCCTCCCTGGCTACAAACACACGTCAAGTTTTCTCAATTTTTAGCTGTATGTCAAATAGTGACGAGTAGATTTTAATAAGTCAATATTAGACTTACACGTGAACTCTACGGCCTTTTATTTGGTTAAGAGGCAGCTAACCCATGCAGCCAGTGCACTCTTTGTAACTAAACATAATATTTTCTCTAAAGTAAATTAATTATAATTGTGTATAGTTAGGTTAACGTGTTTTGGCTCTGTAGGCAGTTATTTATTTGTGTGTGCAGTACGTGAAGCCTGACTGGCCTTTGTTGATAAAATCGGGTACAATTCGAACACAGAGCGAAGCGCTGTTCGAGCATAATCAGTTACGTGTAAAGCGTTTTTCATTCATAAACAAGGTTTGGCGGCTGGATTAAAAGGGATTTAACCATTGTTCATAAGGATGCACGCCTCTAGTCACGAGTAATGTATACCATATAGTGGAAACCTGCATCAAAAGAAGGAACCCATTGCTGAAGCACACAACGAACCGCAACACTGAACGAACCTCTAGACCCAACCCGTCCTCACATCAGGCTATTTACGAAGCCAGGAGCAAGATCACCATGTCCAAAACCACTGTTAATACATGCATAACAAACGTCCCAAATATTCGCACTAACTTCCTAGATATGAACACAACACGAGCCAACGGAAGAATGAAGCCTATAGATGTTTTAAGGACGTAAACACTGACCAGGAACCAGCACGATCACCAGTCAGGTAGACTGTGGCAGGGGTGGAGGCTGGGGACCAACGGCCGGCGTGAGGGTGCTGCTACCTGCGGGCCGCAGGGGACACTGTCGAAGTGGGCACCTTCCTACTTACCTATCACTCTTTCCGTCCACTTGGGCTGGACGGTAGAGCAACGGTCTTGTTTATGCAAGTCGGCGTTTAATCCCCGACCGTTCAAGTGGTTGGACATCATTCCTTCCCACCGTCCCATCCCGAATTCTTATCCTGACCCCTTCCAAGTGCTATAGAGTCCTAATGACTTGGCGCTTTCTCCTCATAGTTCCTTCATTCCTTCTCTCCGGGGAAGTTACATCTATAGGTGTTTAAACTCCCGTCTACTTGCCTTTAAGTTTCAGAGAAAATAACTTGTCAATTTGCTGGGATTTACTCCGGGAAAATGTTCGTGGATGACTGGAGCATTGTCCCATATTGATGGGTTTAGTACGTTATCCCTCAGAGCTGAAAACTAGCAGAGGAAGTTATCTTTCAGAGCTGAAAGTTAGCAGAGGAAGTTATCTTTCAGAGCTGAAAGTTAGCAGAGGAAGTTATCCTTCAGAGCTGAAAGTTAGCAGAGGAAGTTATCCTTCAGGCTCAAAGTTTGCAGAGGAAGCTATAGTCATCAAGGCTCAAAGTTAGCAAAGGAAGATAGTCCTCAAGGCGCAAAGTTAGCTTCAAGGCACAAAGTTAGCAGAGGAAGATAGTCGTCTAGGCATAAAGTTAGCATAGGAAGATAGTCTTCAAGGCATAAAGTTAGCAGAGAAAGATAGTCTTCAAGGCACAATGTTAGCAGAGGAAGATAGTCTTCTAGGCATAAAGTTAGCAGAGGAAGATAGTCTTCAAGGCACAATGTTAGTAGAGGAAACTAATATTCACGGTGATGCAACTATGAGATAATCAATTCCAGACCAAAATAGTAGTAAGTACTGTACTGTAAATGACCAGTTCAACATTAGATCGAGGTCAACAGAGAAAAAATTAGATGGGAGATTAAGTAAGAATGCCATATTTTCCGTAAGGCAAAATTGTAATGTATTATAAGATAATTTTAAAACAGAGGAACCCAGATCAGCATTAACATGAGACAAGCAAAAAATTATTTTCTCCTAAATATTTTTGAAGGTTGATAAAGAAAATTGACGAAATAAAAAGAATTTCAAATAGATTTACAGACAGCATCCTCGGCAAAAATTATAATCATCAATCAGAAAACTTTACAGAAACACAGCAAGAATGAATGAAAGAAATCTTCATAAGATTTCACCAAATACAGCATAACATAGAGAAGATGAAAGCAACTACCTGCAGGCAATCAAGGACAGACTGCTTCTCAGTGAACTACACATGTACACTAGTGAGTAATGAGGGCTCAAATTTGCCTCGAAAGATACATGTGTAGAACTTAAGAGATACAATCCTCTCTCCAAAACATTGTGAGAGCATTTTGAGAAGAATGAGTCTTCATCTTTGTGGAAAGTAAGTAGAAACTTGGTCAGAATTTAAGAAAAAATAAATACTTAATACGCATATTGGAGAAAAAGTAAAAGATCTTAATTAAGTTATAAAACACTTAACAGATATACATAGTCACAATTGTTTTACGGATTTAAAAAAAAAAGTGACATTACCACCCAAACTAATTACACAGCAAATTTAATTAACATCGAAATACCGAAAGTTACAAAACATGACCTCCATTTATGATTTAATTTAGAATAAAAAAACAAATCCTCAAGAACATTGCAAACACAAGCTAGCAGAAAAACACACAAACAAAGTCAAGGTTGCCGTAAGACTACACATGTGCGAACAACAAAGAAGTCAACAAAGAAGGAACATCAGAGGCCACAAAGAAGGAACATCAGAGGCCACAAAGAAGGAACATCAGAGGCCACACAGAAGATAACAGCAGAGGCCACAAAGAAGGGACGTCCGAGGCCACAAACAAAGGACGCCAGAGACCACAACGGACGTCAGAACCACAGAGACGCCAATATTCACAGACACCAAGACCACACAAAAAAGTGATCAACGGCACAAAAACATGGAGATAAAAGACAGCTGTTGGGACACCGTTTCTTGACCTGAGGGCTGAGGAGGAGAGGCGGGGAGGGGTTGTGCCGTCGGGAGGAGTACAGGGAGCCTCCACAGGTAGGTCCCCCACTTACCAAGGTGCGCGATAGCTGTGGAAGGGAGACATGAAGTTCGTTAGTAAAACACAGCTAATGGTGAGCCCAACTTCCTCCTCGTGAATCAACACGAAAGGTGTTAGAAACACAAAGATTTCCAATATATCTTACATCAGAAATTATTGATTTCCGTAGGGAAATATTGGAAATGATTTATTTTAGTACATCCTTTCATATCACGATAAAAGGAAGTTAGAATTTCTTAATTATTACAAATTACCTATCAATAGTAATAAATATAGTTTCAAACATTCCTACGAATGAACGGGAAACTATGAATAAGTTTTGAAGTTACCAAATATCTTACCTATCAAAGAGTCAATTATCTTTCCCTATCTTGGCATATATATTGTATATTATTCATTTTTTTTATTATTTAATGACATTTGATTTGCTCACACAATCTTTACAATTTAAGCACTTTCAACCAAGGAGTTACAAATTAGAAATATTGTGGATATTTAGACAGCTCTCTTTTTTTTCAGGTAAACTAGGGTATAGAAAGTGTCTGGGTCTCTGCTGTGGTATGTCTGCGGTACACAGTCAAGTGCATCGCAGACATGTGACACTTCAAACATGTGACACTTCAAACATGTGACACTCTTCAAACATGTGGCACTCTTCAAAGAGAGTGACAATTAAAGAGCCTCAATGAATCCATGTTAACAATGATGAGACTACTGCAGGTCACATTTCCACTAAAAGGGTAAATAATTTATTAATTAAAAATGGATGTAAATGTATGAGGGGAGACTATTTTAGATGCGCATCATTACCACTATGGCGCGCCATATACTGCAGAGTCCACACGGGGCCTAACCTAAAGTCATGTTAAACATACATCCTGTGCCTACTATCCAGCAGTTTTTCAACAAACCGAGAAGGCAAAAATACTTATTTTAAAATCTCATTATAAATTTACATTAGAAATTTATAAAACATTATAACGTTATAAATCTTATATGAATGTCTGTAGGCTGCACAGACTGTATCAAAGCGAACAATGAGAAGATTACAAGAGGAACGTAAGACTGGACACATATATAGAGGGAAGACACAACACAGAGACGTGATCAGGGGGCCACTATACAGGGATTGACATGAACATACGCACATAGGGTGTGGCACCTGACACACAGGGTATGGCACTTGACACAGGGTGTGACACATGCCTGAGGTAATATGGGAGCATCACATGTTGTTTGTGGTGTGTGTCTAAAGGTTCACCTCAAACCTGAGCTAGAGTTAGCCTTTGAATAGAACAGTTTAACTTAGAATTAAACTAAGTATGGAAGCGTATCAGGAGAATCTGGGTGAAGTTTCTGTCAGCAATAAATTATTAAAATCTGCCGGTCACATTAGCGTAGGCTAAATATGATACTTTAATACTGACAGAAAGTTGTTCCCATATTATAAAGCCAAAAAATGTAAAATAGACAATAAATGTATTTATATGTAGAGATTACGTATATGCAATGTATTTAGACTGTGAGCAAGATCATACCACTAATTTATAACTGGGTGTATTTTGAACTCTCAAGCTGACTTTAACCAAGACTGAAGTAATATATATGTAAACAATGCCGTTAATAATTAAAGGTGAGTTAACAAGTAATATGCTGATATTCTGAGCCTTGCAGGAGAGAACTTAATCAGAGCACGGACACCTTTCCCAAAGCTCTGATGCTACGAAAAAAAAAGAGGAAAATATAATAACAGTCAAATAAGCCAATTGCTGACATATACATTAAGCTGTGTAACTAGCTCATCAAGACTGTAACTTGTTTATAACGAAATGAATTTTGGGGTTCAGTCCCTGAGCCCATTATGTGCTTCTGTAACCCTCCCCACTACCGCCCACAGGATGGTACAGGAAAGGAGACAGAGGTGTATAATAAATGAACTAAACTAAAAGCCACACAAATAACAAATGAAGCCATTTTTTAACTTTCATTTTAGTTTTAATGGCTCATGTGTACCAACTCTTGTAAGATGTTACAAAATGGCTTTTAACAGTTTTTCACTAAATATTATTGCTTGCAGATGAAATGTTTGATGATTTTGTGTCAGAACTGTCCTTTATTTACAGTTATATATACTGTAACAGTTGTTTTGTGTGGAGGGTCAGCAAGGGAGTGGAGGTGGCGAAGCAAACAAGAGAGAGAGAGGAGAGAGGAGCCAGCGAGAGAAGTGCAAGGTAAGGGGGGATGCCAATTACTCAAGCCATAACGCAGATGCAGAAGAAAACTTCAAGCATACCCATATGTGATTTATTTTATACAGTTCGTGAGAATTTGTATGGTATTTAATCCTGTAATAAATTGACAAGTTGGAAATATTAATTAGACACAAACATAAATTACTGCTATGTGGTTGAGTCTGTGAGTTCTAGGTTGACTGATGTATCCGAACCTGCTTGAAGCCGTTCAGGTAGTGTGGATCTGACTGGATCAGCAAGATATCTTAGTAAAGGATTGGATCAGGTGTCCAGAACAGTCACTCGCAAGGTAATGTTTTAAACAACAAGTGGCATATTTAATGCTATGATAGTTATTGCCAAATTAAAATTAGGCAACATTAGTTATAAGGATTTTTTGCAAGCTTTCTAAAAGCAATATTTAGATTATTATTTTATGCAACACCGAACATAATTTTCCTGTCACCGCAGCACAGAACTCAGACCAGGTTATTGTTTGTATACAATCCCTCTTTATTTATTCACCGGGTCTTTATTTAATATTAAATCCAACACAAAACCAACTGGGGTTAAAGATGCTAATAAGGACTTTAACCCTTCCATTAACCAGTCTCTATAACACTGTACTGCAGCATCTCCTACACTCACACCCCTTCACACCTGACCAAAGAGCCAAAGCTCAACCCCCGGAAGCACAGTTAGGTGAGTACACCTCAACACACACACACATACACACACACACACACACACACACACACACACACACACACACACACACACACACACACACACACACACACACACACACACACACACACACTACATTAAGAAACTAGATGTAAAGGTTCTAAGGTTCTTCCCCTTAAGTTATCACTTAAAAATGTCAAATAACTATCACACATTCATATCCACCTTAACCAATTCCGCCAAGCATTCTTCCCCCCCCCCCACACCGGCCTCTTAATCCTTTCTCTGCGGCAGTTTTTTTCAGCAGCTATTTCTGTGCGGCTTTTTTTATGAAATAAAAAAACAAGGTCATTCAAATGAAATTATAAATAAAACAATGACGAGTTCTGAAAACAAAATCTAGATTCAATATTTTGACCGAGGTAGGCCGAGGATGGGGTATTTACCCCTAGTTCCCCCCCAAAAAAATCATATAACGGAACGAAAATGGTTATATGGTGGGTTGAGAGTATGGGTGTCTTAGGTAACTGCGCTGGTCCTTCGAGCGCCAGGGAGATATGCAAGACCTCGGACAACTTCCCTTCCTCACCGGTAGCCATCAACCTTCACGAAACTTAGGGAAGGAGGGAGCCAAATTTGAGCAAAAACCTGACCTCCACCTGGTGGTAGACCAGGTCGCTAGAGGTTCCAGACGGCTGGCAAACAAGATGTTTCACTTTACTGAACCTGTCGACCAAAATTTTCATCATACTAAAGCTGTCAAGAGTTCTTTCATCTTGCTGAAGCTGGCGACACAGTTCTTGATTCTTGCTGAAGCTGCCAACCAAGTTCTTTCAAGTTCAAGTTCAAGTATGTTTGTTGAGACAAGAAAAAATACATCTCAAAGGGATAGAGTAGCTTAGGCTATTTCTACCCGCAAGTTCTTTCACCTTGCTGAAGCTGTCAACCAAGTTCTTTCACCTTGCTGAAGCTGTCAACCAAGTTTTTTTCATCTTGTCGAAGCTGTCAAACGAACTGCTTCATCTTACTGAAGCTGTCAGCCCAACTTTTTCTTCTTAATGAAGCTGCCGACCCAGTGTTTTTTTTTTATCATACAGTACATATGAAAAGTTATTCAGTACCATAGCATACAGAAGCCTGGTTGATAATCTATCAAAGCATTTCGGGTCTAATAAAGAAAAAAAAACTGTTTGGGTCAGGAAACTATATATTTATATATAGGGGGTTGACAAGCATATATACTGTAGGCTTTGTTGACCAGAAGTCAGATAGGGTCAATATATGAGTGTGTGAAAGGTCTTAAGGAACACTATACACTATTCCACAAGAAATGGGTTGCTACAGGTCAACATTTGCAGCATTCAAATTAGGTATATTTAACTTCAGGCTTTTTTTTGAGTATCACTCAAATTATCTTTACAAAACATTGAATCCAAAGTGTTCTCGTATTTCTTGGATAATTTATTTTTTATTTAGATAATTATTGGCTAATTTCCTATGTACAGGTATTGTTTATCAATATATAAAATGTTAATTACCACAAAATATTAATTGGTAAAGGTGACGAAATTCTGAATCTCTAATTAAAACACATTCCCTTATTGAGGTAAAAAAAATAGTTCAAAAAATATTTATATTTAGCAATATGTAAATTTCTTAGGTAGCATATGGATTTACATATTTCAAAAAAATTAATGAGTTAAATAATCGAGCGTTCTTTTCATGCAAATCCAAATATGAAACAAATGCAGGGATATGTAGTATTGGTAAAAAAAAGGGTTTCTAAAATTCGTAAATATCACAGTACCCATTTTCTTACATGCGCTTTTGTAGGGGAGACTTACCGCTTTTGAGTAACGTGAGTCTCACAATTACTCGGGTAAAATTTATGCAATTTTTTTTTCATGCGCTTTTGAATAATTGACTTACCGCCTGTGAGTAATGCAGGTCCAGTGAGCGTCGGGGTCGTGTTGGCTGGGTGGTGAGCAAGATGGCAACCGTTTATTACAGGCACCCTCATGTTTATTGCACTCACCCCTCATGTTTATTGCACTCACCCCCTCATGTTTATTGCACTCACCCCCTCATGTTTATTGCACTCACCCCCTCATGTTTATTGCACTCACCCTTCAAGTTATTGCACTCACCCATCATGTTTATTGCACTCACCTCTCATGTTTATTGCACTCACCCTCATGTTTATTGCACTCACCCCTCATGTTTATTGCACTCACCCCTCATGTTTATTGCACTCACCTCTCATGTTTATTGCACTCACCCCCCATGTTTATTGCACTCACCCTCATGTTTATTGCACTCACCCCTCATGTTTATTGCACTCACCCCTCATGTTTATTGCATTCACCTCTCATGTTTATTGCACTCACCTCTCATGTTTATTGCACTCACCCCTCATGTTTATTGCACTCACCCTCATGTTTATTGCACTCACCTCTCATGTTTATTGCACTCACCTCTCATGTTTATTGCACTCACCTCTCATGTTTATTGCACTCACCTCTCATGTTTATTGCACTCACCCTTTATGTTTATTGCACTCACCCCTCATGTTTATTGCACTCACCCCTCATGTTTATTGCACTCACCTCTCATGTTTATTGCACTCACCCTCATGTTTATTGCACTCACCTCTCATGTTTATTGCACTCACCCCCCATGTTTATTGCACTCACCCCTCATGTTTATTGCACTCACCCCTCATGTTTATTGCACTCACCCCTCATGTTTATTGCACTCACCTCTCATGTTTATTGCACTCACCTCTCATGTTTATTGCACTCACCTCTCATGTTTATTGCACTCACCTCTCATGTTTATTGCACTCACCTCTCATGTTTATTGCACTCACCCTTCATGTTTATTGCACTCACCCTTCATGTTTATTGCACTCACCCCTCATGTTTATTGCACTCACCCTTCATGTTTATTGCACTCACCCCTCATGTTTATTGCACTCACCCCTCATGTTTATTGCACTCACCCCTCATGTTTATTGCACTCACCCCTCATACATATTACAGTCACCCCCTCATACATATTACAGTCACCCCCTCATACATATTACAGTCACCCCCTCATACATATTACAGTCACCCCTAATAATGAACACAGTAACTACCAGATGGAGCTGGCAACAAGGGTACACAGTAAGAGATCCACAATACTACTTCTGCTCCATAAACGTTATTAAGGCCGAGGGATAAACAGGCAGATTACATTTATAATCTGCTATAATTTGGGCAAGGGGGACATAATTTGAATCCCTTTTCAGTAAAGGCCTATCGTGTAGTATAGTGTACGGCCCGTCCTCTCCATGTGTCACAACGTCACAAAAAATGGTGTACTAAATGGCCTGACTCTAATTTAACCTAATGATGGACCTACTCATGTTGTTCTAAAAAAAATCATCACAATGGATCTGATTAGCGTAATTGAGTACAGCTCGTTTGTGAGAGGGTTTTGAAATGCCTTATTCAGGGTGACTAAAACCCCATATACTAATATTTAGGGCAATACTTATTATTATCTTAAATATTATATAATAGGGGTTTAGAGACCCTAATCAATACTACAATATCGCCAAAAATTCTAATATATTACTTTTAATGTTTAATACACACAACACAAAATTCTTGTAGACGTTTATTCCACAGAAAATGTATACAAAAGCAGCTAATGTTTTCAATAGTATGGATTTGCTGTGGAAATTGGCACGATTAGTAATGCTGTGTGCACCAGATGAGGTGGGACCTTGTGAGTGGTTGTACCGAGTATATTATGCTCAGTTACTACACCAAATAACACTGTTACAAGTTACTTTGTATATTTTTATAATATATAATATTATTGTTAAAATGTTAATGGTTATCTTAAAATGCATCATTCCAATAACAAATTCTAAATTATATAATTTACAGATACCAAGTCATTGTTATGACGGTGTTTGAGTTGTAATGGCATTGGCCGTATTTTGACACCCAATCATGTGTCTTCTTCTCACTTCAATTATTGCACTGAACTCCACTACTGATCATTTTCAAGTTGTATACAAAAGAGTACTAACATGTTTTAAATGTTCTTAAACGAATTGTAACGTAAACGAGTGTCCTCTGCGGAGTCTGGATAAATGGGTCAATTAACTAGTTTGAAGTAATTATTGGCCCGATATGCAGCCTAAAATATCAATTTACTTTCTCTTGGCTAAATTTTTGAGCACATGTTTGTTTTTTAGCGTGTCCAGTTGTAGACAGGAATTTGGTTCTCCAGCTCTCTCAATTGAAAGGTGCGAGTGTTTCCATCTAGAGACACAACTCAACCTGTCTTGCCTCAACCTGTCTACCCACCTATATTAAACGTTGTATGCGAGGCAGATCTGGAAGAACATACACTCTACCCACATTTCAGGCCATATCGGGAGCAGAATTTTTGTTGGCGATAAAAAAAAGTGTAATTTTGTAGCAAATAAATAAAATATGTACAATTGACTCTCTAATCTGTCCGTGAAACCTGTGGTTCAAACCAACGCAGTAAATATATTCAGATTAATTAAAAGACTAATTAAAAAACTAACGTTTGAAACCTATATACGTAGGTTTCCATAGCATTTCAACTAGCTTTTGAAAATTTGCCTCAGTGAAAGTGCAGTTTTGCTCTGAACTTTATATGCGATCAAATCTCTCTAAATACTGAATAAAACTTGTTAAAAATTCGACTTTGAGTAACAATGGAAGGGCCTTTATAAACAAATGCATTAATTCTGTTAACCCAATAAAACAAGATACGTAATGCCGTGTGATAGGACTGTGGGTAGCCAGATAGGGCGAGGGTCTGGTACCAAAAGTATTTTGTCAGTGCCATATCATGTTCCAGGGGGGTCATTGGAGAAAACCTCAATCCAGCTCACAATGTAGGTCTTTAGTGAAAACTCTAAAGCATTTTCAAGCTTTATCTTGGAATTCTATGTGACCGCCAACAGTGAGTTTGGAACAGCTTTAAGTTTTGAAGAATGAACCTATCTCAACTAATCTGGTCTGGGCTGAGTTTCTCCAATGTCCCCGCTACGTCTGCTATGACCCTGCATGGATGCCTTCAAACCATGGTGCCGGTGCCAAGATGTGGTCTTACTTTACTTGTCACATTTCTGCCATATGTCATAGCGGAACTCAGAAGGGGCAAACGAATATACCCCTAAAAAAATTAAAACCTCTACCCAAAATATTTTAGTGACAAATGATATTTAAGAATGTATATGTGACCATATCTTTACATATCAGTTTAATTGTGTTAACAAAAAAGTGTCATTTTTGTTTAATTACGCAGTAGTTTCGGTCTGGGAAGTCAATGTAATTTAAATAGTCCACGACTTAATATAGAAAATGATAGTAGCCGGTACACTATGAATTACTTGTGCAGGTAAAGAGTTCACAGCCATATTTAATTACTGCACTAGTGTACCACAACACACGGTTAAGGTTTATATTATAGAGAGCTCGATATGAACATCATCCACAACAACACGTGTCTCATACTGAAACTATTGAGGTGAACTTAAATACGTTATGTGCACACACTCCTGTTTAGTCTTACCGCGGCCCTGTTTCCCACACTTCATAGCATCGAATTACCAATTCAAGATATATAACCGTACCTTTGGAAAGTATAATACTTGCCTCAGGAGGAAGGATTCAATATTACAATTTCATATTCATAATTTTGGTATTTCTAATTTCTTCAATATTACAATATTTTACTCAAAATTAACATTTCTTAAATCACTAAAGTTTCACTTGTATGGCAGCATAAACTTTGTTACGAAACTTAAGCTAAAAAAGGAAGTATAAACATTTTACCAACATTCATTACCAATTCACAAAAGAGGTTGACCGTGGAATTGGTAAACAATTCGTGTTGTTTGAGAGACAAACACGACAGTTCAAGTCATACAAACAAGTGAAAACATTTGACCAACGCATTCATCAGTAACTCAACACACACACACTTCCTGGAAATTGACACCAGCTAAGATTTACTGTATAACTCATTTCTCTTTCTTAAATTGATACTAAAACTGATATTTTCAGAAAGACTGAACGTTTAAGAGCATGTTCTGCGAAGTGAAAATTTAATTTTTAGTATACTGTATTTCTAAAAAAAAAAAAACATTGCATGCAATTTTTAGAATATTGCGAATTCTAAAAGGTCAGCTCCAGCCACATATAATATATATATATATATATATATATATATATATATATATATATATATATATATATATATATATATATAATATATATCACAGTACTTAAACATACTAACATAAATTGAGCCTTCTAAATTAGCCTAGCATGTATTAAAGTTTTATCTATTAAATTGTAATTACATAAATTACCTTTCACTAACAAATGCAGATATAAAAAGTCAATATATTCTTACAGCTGCGTTAACAACCAAGCTAATTTAAAGAAAATATCTAACTGACGTGTTTAAATTAACTACTGTATCATTGAGAAATGCTTATTTTTTTATAAATTTGCAAAGCATTTAGGTATTATTTTAAGATATACTACAGCAGCTAAAGCCTATTATCATCCTAAATTATCAAATTTGTAAGTTGATAAACTACAACAGGGTTTCCTACACTATTTAAAGTACACAATATAAATCAAACGAAGCATTTCTACTTAACCAAAACAAAGTAATGCACTATATCTATGTATAAGTTCATCTAGTTTTCAAATAACAAAACCTATAATTATCTTATACAAATTAAACATTCACTAAAAAAAATGTAAATGTAATTAATATAATAACAATTCAACTTTGCATGACCTCACTTCATGAGACGGTCGTGTGAATATCACACAATTACACAAAGGTGTAAAAGTACAAAATCCGATATGGACAAAGCAAATGATGTGAATGTTAGCAAACAGATACCCCTGGATGAGCGTGAGTTCCTCATGCACAATCATTTGTATGTGTACGACAGCTAACTCACTAATCTAACTAATTAGCCGACTAACTAGGAGGTCTTCACTGCCTGACGTGGCTCTATAATCCCCGGCGAGGAGTTAAAATTACTTACAGTTGGTGGGGAGAGATTGATGCAGGTGGACCCGCGTCGCTCTGGCCCGATGCTCGAGTGTCGCCTAATGGGCAGGGAGCCGGTCGAGGTCTCGCCTGGGGACGAGGCTGAAGAGTTATACCCTATGCGTATCTTCGGAGGCATCATTAACTCGTTGTCTGACAGCCGACGGCCGATGGTTGCGGATTGGACTCGAAGTAGATGGGAATCCGGCGACGAGGGTCCTGAAGGATTGGCCAAGTAGAAGGGGAATATTGTTAATATCAGGAGACTGAGAGTTTTATTTGCATGAAAACTGATTTAACTTGTAAATATAAGATAAATTCCGTTACTAGTTATATTTAAATTTTAAACAATAATTACTTTATTTCATTAAATACATACGTAATTGTCAATATTGAATTTACTTATGCAATTTCAATAAATAAATTAGTTATGAATTTTCCAATAATAAATAATTTTATAGAAACTAGAAATATAATTTACAGAGTGCAATAAATGGGTTGAAAACAAATATACACTATAAGGAAAGTGAGAATACAATAAGAGGTAAACTCCTTGTCATCAAAAACAACTGTCTTCAAGAATCATGTTGCACGATGCAGTGTGAAACATAGAGAGTATATACAAAATATAAACATTATGACACATTGAAATCAAAGAAACATTAACAAATGTTGCTGAGCAAAAACATTGTTCTTACAATACAATTAACATAAAAACAATTCATCAAAATACTTTTCTAATCCACAGACACAAAAAAAGCTTTAAATATTGAAATTCTTATAAGTATGGCAATAGAAGCTTTATTATATCCATATTACTGTACTGTATAATGAACTACTTATTATACTTATAAGTAGTTGCTACTAGCAACTAGCTACTTATTATGATTGTAAGTATGGCAGTGATGGAGTCAAGGGGGTGAAATGCGCAATCACCAAATCCTCGTTCTTTATGATATTTGTGATCCATTCCCTTGTTGTTTAGTAAACTTTACTCAAATGTTCTTATGACATATTATTTATAATTGTCGCGGAGATGCCAATTTTCTGAAGTGTATTAAAAAAAGACAGGGGGGGTCAAGGTGGTGGAGTATGTGGTGGGGAGGAATGGGTGGAGTTTGTGCGTGTGGTGGGGAGGAATGGGTGGAGTGTGTGCGTGTGGTGGGGAGGAATGGGTGGAGTGTGCGTGTGGTGGGGAGGAATGGGTGGAGTGTGCGTGTGGTGGGGAGGAATGGGTGGAGTGTGCGTGTGGTGGGGAGGAATGGGTGGAGTGTGTGCGTGTGGTGGAGAGGAATGGGTGGAGTGTGTGCGTGTGGTGGGGAGGAATTGGTTAGCGAAAGAACGTATTGCTTAGGGATGTTGATTAGGGATTAGTCATAGGGATTATGAAGGGATGTAAACAAACTTTAAATGTACCCCAATCCACCCCTAATGCCAAGACTCCAGAACGTTGACCTTCAGTTATCTACGCAGTCATCAACATGTGTCAGCTGACAGGTGGTCATCTTTGAAACTACTAACGCGACACAACAAGACACACTCTACCTGACATCCCGCTGGTTCAGTGCCTCTAAAAAAAGCATTATAATATTATCTTACGGTACTAGGGTAGAAATAGCCTAAGCTACTCTATCCTTTTAATATGTACTTCCTTTTCTCAATAAACTTACTTGAACCTCACGGTATATTTAAGTTGCTGGCTTAATGATTACATTATATCAAGATTACTTACAACACATATTGGAGTAACCAATTTTATTTCAGACTAATTTTGCAACCTGTCCGCTAGATAAGCCTACTTCGAAGTATTGTATAATTTCCCAATATTTTTCTATATTTTCTCTAACTACTTTTTTATGCCAAAACTATAATTTAACTTTAAAGATATACACACTAATTATTGGCTACTTGAGCGACTTTATCAGTCTATCGATAGAATACATATTACCTTCATCACCCACGAGCATTCTGTAATTTGAATTATAACAATGACTGCAAACAATGCATTAAAAAAGAGCCCGAGTCAACAGCTGTGGCCAAAGACTGAAGTCAACAGCTGTAGCCAAAGACTGAAGCCAACAGCTGTAGCCAAAGACTGAAGCCGACAACTGTGGCCAAAGACTGAAGCCAACAGCTGTAGCCAAAGACTGAAGCCAATAGCTGTAGCCAACAGTTGTTGCCAACAGTTGTAGCCAACAGCTGTAGCCAACAGCTGTAGCCAACAGTTGTTGCCAACAGTTGTTGCCAACAGCTGTAGCCAACAGCTGTAGCCTGGAAGCCACTGACAACAGGCTACACCTGTACGAGAACACTATACATGTCAGCAGAAACAGCAACACAGATGTTTAACACAAGGCTTCACGAACCATCCTGTGAAGAGTGAGAGAAATACATTACACAGTTCCACACATTCCACAGTTCCAACAGTCACAGTGCACGTGCAGCAGAACAGTTATTGTGGGATAAAACAAGGACAAAATATAATAATAAAGTTTGCTGTTGATGTGTACAAATTACTTTGTAACATGAAAGCAGGTACTCCGTTTTTTGTTTTTGTTTTTTTTTCTCGCTCGGTAATATTTTATGCATTTGTTGCATAAATGTTTGAACAATACTCATAAATGTATGATACAGAATGCTCTTGTTGTCAAATATACCTATTTATATTTGATGAATATAAACTTATTTATAATCATATTTACATTTATATTTACATTTATTGATGTGAGCAGAATTCTGCTTACTGGTTGGTCCAAAAGTAGAGCCAATCATCAAGCAGCAGCCTACTATCATATGAACAAAGAACATTTTGATCATGGTAGTGTTAAGAATGCAACACTAACACAAGCAAACTAACATACTACACAAATAACAAAAGAAGTGTCCAAAGATTAATGTTAATTTCATTGCAAATTTGTGGAAAGTCTTAATTTGACTAACGATTATAGTGAGTTTAAATTATAACTTTGGTAAGTTAACCATTATATTATCGGTAGCGAATTGTGAGATTTATTATCTTGGGACAGTTACACATAATTGTTAGTCAATACATTAAATCCCAAATGGTAAATCCCGGTCATTTTCGGTAAGGATTTTGGTCCCGTTCATGTATAATATATATACTGGATCACAGGCGGTGGAAGATTAGTCATGAAATGAAAAATAACCAAGAAACTGTTGATTATACATGATATAATAGACTTAAGAAGGAATATAACTACACGATTAAACGTTTTAAAATTGTTTGGATCTATTGAGTAACCGATTTAATGATTGTTCAGCCATGATATAACCAATTTAATGAGTAGTAGAGACGTGGGGGAGGCACAGCCCAGGTGTGAAGGACCCTGCTCACTTGATACAAAGGAAACTGATGGGAAATAATATGCGAGAGACAAGGCACGCGAGGAAGACGTGATGCTGATTCTTACTATAAGAGAAACGTAATTTTTATTGAAAGGATACTGCTTTTTTATCAGTGAGATATTGCCCTATTTTGATGAAGGCCAGCGGCCTATTTCAGAGGACACTGTTCAATGTTGAGAGAAATTTCTTATTTGGGGAGTAATGTGCACAAAATTGGAGGGGCAATGCCAAATTTGAGGAATTTCAAGCGTAATTTTGGGTGACAAAAGGCCCACTTTATCGAAATAATGGCTAATTTGGGTAAGGCTAATTCGTCTTACTTCCATAAAATAAGACAGAGGAACCATTACGACCTTGCTGCAGGTCCTCCAGCTAAGTGAAAATGTAATTATTATCCCGACTGAAGCCAAGTTAGAGGTAGCCTCGCCCTCGGTTTATAAATATAAGATTCGGTCATACAACGATTTTGTCCCAATAAACATCAGCCCTTATGGCGACTGCTTGAGTATTTACTCCCTACAGGTCCTTTAAAAACTCATAAAACACATAAAACAAACACATGAAAAAACTGTAAAAATATGATGGCCAGAAATATACAAACATCAATGTGCTGTACTGATTTTAAAATTAGAAGTGCTATCATTCAAGCAAGTAAATCATGATACACCCAAAATAATCACAAAACAGCAAGATAGCAACATATTACTAACAACTGCAGTATCTACACACGACACACCGAAGGGAAGGGAATTTTCAGGAGAAAGCGCCAAGCCATTATGACTATATAGCACTGGGTAGGGGTCAGGATAAGGATTTGGCATGGGACGGAGGGAAGGAATGGTGCCCAACCACTTGGACGGTCGGCGATTTTTGTATTGGACGGTCGGTATTTTTGTATTGTTCCTACAATATACAATACTACAAATAATGTTAGTACAACATTATGATTGCTAAACTATTTCGGCTGTATATTTCATCCATACCGTATTAAATCCGTGATTCATCTGTAAGCTGTATTAACTTGTATGTTGTACTAGTGCATAATGAACTAATATTTCTATATCAAATATTGAAACTATAGTAGACCTACTGTTGACATTGTGTATGCAGATCTACTGTATTTTCTGAGCCAAGTATGTATTCTTTAAACCGTTTACAATATTACTTTCGACCGATAATTTTCGCATGTACTGAACGATTATTGTTTGCCACTGGTTTATCTATGATTGATTTCGCGAGTTTTCCTACTTCTGTTGTCTGGCCTGGATTACCTTGGTGAGAGAGGATATCTGTGTCAGCAGCCTACAGGTGTACATACATCACAACCTGACTGATCTGGTAGCTCCTACAGACACTTGTCACGAGGGATCAAGACAAGTTTCTTTCGTGCTTGTTCCAGCAAATATTTCTGGATACATATTGGCAGGAAAGAGATTAAGAGAAAAATGCCACATTTTGGGAATAATGCCCTTTTTAGGGGGTACAGTACCAAATTTAGGGAGGACAAACCTAATTATGAGGGGACGTTAGGTCGACTGACATTATTATTCCGTTCAATGAGATCTGCCTCACTTGTATTCTGCATTTATTTCATGGTTATCATTTGTTCCCATATCGGAGTAACTGGAATTTGTCACCTTTAAACATCATGATATTTTTCCGTTTCATACTGAAAGGCTCTGTTGGTATCTGATTGAAATTTTTGTCTTTCGCAGAAACCCTTGTCCTCTTGAACTGGTGTTGTTAGCAAAGGATGACACAAAACTGTGGGATGCATTCCTATTATGTCTTATGTGTAACGGTGAACCGTACCGTAGAGCTTCGTACCGTACCTGGCCGGCCCGAGGGCTTCCTACCGTACCTGGCCGCCCAAGGGCTTCCTACCGTACCGGGCCGGCTCGAGGGCTTCCTACCGTACCTGGCGTATATTAAATACGTCTCATCATTTGGGGTGGATGGTAGAGCGACGGTCTCGCTTCATGCAGGTCGGCGTTCAATTCCCGACCGTCCGAGTGGTTGGGCACCATTCCTTCCCTTCATCCTATATTATATCCTTCTCCTCATACACCTTCCAAGTGCTATATAGTCGTAATGGCTTAGTGCTTTCGTCTTTATATTACTAATTACTCGGCCAGTGGAGCTATATCTGCAGTGAATACTGCCTGTTGGAGGTCACCTCGTCACCTGATATATATATATATATAATATATATATATATATATATATATGTGTGTGTGTGTAGTCAGGTGCAATCTCACATTAAAGTATATTATTTAAACTTGTATTTATTAGTTTAATACCGTACCTTCAGCCCCCTAACATAACTAGATTGACTTTAAAAAAAAATGTATATTTTAAGTCAGGTTCTCATACAATGAACAATAATTATACGTAACCCATGATCATGTATTCATTTTGTCTATGAAATCATATATAATTTGGTATACGTTTGTAATTAAACAAATTATTTATAAAACAGATTGCCTTATTTTTCAGTTTCAGGTTTCATAAATATTTATTTATATTTTCCCATTCTGATAGTTTAATCATCAACCTACCAACACCTGTGATATGTCATGTTATTAAGTACATTTTTACTGTATTAAAATATAAAATATTTGATCGTAAAATAAACTAGTTACTTGAGAACGCGCATGCAACAGGACAAAAATCTTAAGAGTGCCATTTTAAGGACAATGTCCAGATAAACACACATTCTTCAAGCATATAATGAACAAAGAAATTTGTGTGTGAAGCAATTTTTTCCAAAAAATAATGAAGCTGCAGAAATTCAATTTTGGCTAATTATGAAATGAAGAAATGTTAATCTTACACTGGATAGTTGGTAATATTTTACTTATATATATATTGAGATCAATAATATTTAGTCTAAATTTGCACTGAAAACAGTAAAAGCTTGCCAAAGCATTTCTGCAACTACAATATCATAGAACAAATTTGGCTTATATTACGAATCAATATAGGCCTTATGTCACGAGACAACGTCAGACCTATGTCAAGAAAATGGCACCAACACAGTATACACGCTCTCACGTGACAGCTGTCATGACTGACACCTGTCAGGCCCATACTAGTGACTCCTTACTACAATCACTCAAGTTAACCCACCAAAGCTGTGTGAACTATATAATTGAGAGTCACAAGAACTTGGAGTACACGAGGATGAGTGTGTTATGTGTCGGCAGCTGTCCCGTGAGGCTTGGTGCGCATGGCGAGGTGTGGGGTGGGTTGGTCTGGAGTAGCCTAGCTCAAGCCTAGGGAGACGCACCTCTAGAATATATGCCATTTCTATACCTCTACATCGGTCAAACTAAACCTTATTATTATTGGGTCTTTAATTACGTTTGATATCTATACAATTGTATTCACATATAGACAATTACATATTATTTTTGACCAAATAGGGTTAATGTAAATTTTCCCCCGGTGATAATATATATAAATTCACTTACCTGCATTTAACGCGACAAGATCCTATAGGAACTAACAAAGTTAGATTAAGAGCGTGTCTCCTAGGCCTCCCAGCCAGGCCTCTCAGCCAGGCCTCCAAGCCAGGCCTCCCAGCCAGGCCTCCCAGCCAGGCCTCCTAGCCAGGCCTCTCAGCCAGGCCTCCCAGCCAGGCCTCCCAGCCAGGCCTCCCAGCCAGGCCTCCCAGCCAGGCCTCCCAGCCTGACCTCCCAGCCACGCCTCCCAGCCAGACCTCCCAGCCGCGCCTCCTAGTCACCGCCTCCCAGCATGATCTCCCAGCCACGCCTCCCAGCCAGACCTCCCAGCCGCGCCTCCTAGCCACGCCTCCCAGCCAGGCCTCCCAGCCACGTCTCCCAGCCAGACCTCCCAGCCGCGCCTCCTAGCCACGCCTCCCAGCAGGCCTCTAGCCACGTCTTCCAGCCAGACCTCCCAGCCACGCCTCCTAGCCACGCCTCCCAGCCAGGCCTCCCACCCACACACCACCACCACTACACACCACTGTCATCATCACACCACAACCGCCGGGATTTACCTGAGAATGAGTATCCCATGTAGCCTATACCTGAAGACCCCCGGCGGGAGAGGAAGTCCTCGGCACTGGACGACATGCGGGTGTCGTGGATCTTGACGTTGGGCACGGGAGAGAAGGGCGAGAGGGACATGTTGTCCGAGCTCAGCTGGTGACGCAGGAGCCGCTTCTCCCCGGGGCTGCTCGCTAGGCTCAGGTTGTCCAACTTCAGTTTGTTTCGCTGTTGTCTGTCAAGGGTTCGACTCGCTTAGTGGGTGATGGTGAAGG
>WNGS01000543.1:9823633-9873091 GCA_020271785.1 Procambarus virginalis | reverse complement strand
AGAAGAACTCCCAGAACCCCCATCAACCAGGTAAACACTTAGAATAATCAGGCATACCTTCAACTTCAAGGAAATGAAGGTAGTGATTCAATAGTATAAATCTCTGGTGCGCCCCAGTAATCCATGCGCCCCAGTAATCCATTTGGATTACTGTATCCAAGCATGGAGACCTCATCTTCAGAAGGATATAGCTGCTCTGGACAAAGTGCAACACCAGGCAACAAAAATCAGTTCAGAGCTACGTCAACTCTCATATTTGGAACGGTTGAGGGTCACAGGTCTAACAACTTTGCAAACCAGGCAGGACAGGTTGGATCTTATTGAAACTTAAAATACTGAACAATTTGGAGGATGTTGATCCAGAAACTTTCTTCAAAAGGTCAGATTTAACACAAACAAGGAGCAACGGTTTAAAGCTCAGCAAGCCACAATGTAGGACTGAGAACGGGAGATGTTTTTTCACCCACAGGGTTATTAATACAGTGATACCTCGGCTTATGAATTTAATCCGTTCCCAGAGACAGTTCGTAAGCCGAAAATTCGTAAACCTGAAGCGAATTTCCCAATAAGAAATAATGGAAATTGAATTAATCCATTCCAGACTCCCCCCCAAAATTTACTTCAAAGTAAATTTATACCTTATTCACCCAAATCTTCAGTACTAAAGTATGTATGCGTTATTAATTACCTTTACTGATGACTCTTGTTGGCGTATGGAAGATGGCAAGGAGGGGGGGGGGGGGAGGAGAGGCGTTAGTGTTTGGAAGGGAAGTCCCCTTCCATTATAACATCAGGCAGTGATGACTTTTCTGGGGTACTCTCTCTCTCCTACATTTTGCAGGCATACCACTAGGACCTGCTTGTGGCTCACTGCTTGATTTTTGCACTATAAAACAATCCATAGAGGATTGTTTTTCCCTTCGTTGTAACACTTGCCTATAGTGAGGCATCACATTGTCATTAAAAAGATTAATGCAATGGCCTACTACTGCTTGCTCTGTGTGAATCGTTTCAACGAAAGTTTGCATTTCTTCCCATAGCCTACACCCGCTTCCGAATTGTTGAGGAAGGGACATTCTCTACTGCCTCCTCCTCCCCTGAAGACATTTCCTCAGCTACCTCTTGTTCCTGCTCCTTGTGGTCATTCTCACAGATGTTTTCTGGGTTTGAACCTTACCACTGACTTTCTTGGGACCTATGGCAAGATATATAATAAAAAATTTTATGTTCAAATAGCCAAAAAAACAAAAAAACAAAAAAAAAAATTCTTTACAAAGAATTCAGGCACAATTGTCACTAGGCAGGAGGCACTGGTAAATTGAGGCACGATCGCCGTGCCATCATGCGCTAGGTTGGCCATACGCATATCAACAAACTCGTTTCCTGAGGCAATGTTTGTAACCAGATTCAAATTTTCCGAAGAAATTGTTCTCGTAACCCGAAAAGTTCGTAAATAGGGGCATTCGTAAGCCGAAAGTGTCACTATTCATGGAACCGAAAGCCATAAAGCCACCAAAGCCATAAATGCCAAAACTCTTAACTTTTAAAATGTAACTGGAAACGATCATCAAGGCAAATGGGATGGGGTGGGGTGGGAGGGACCTTTGACAAGCTGCCAGCTTCCTGTCCTCATTGAGGCCACTAGTGTTAGTGGCTCTCAGATAAACTCAGGTAATGCTAGGAAGCTTTGGGTAATTAGACGAACCGCTCTTGTGAATACAACGTCACTACACTGTACAGTATTGAGAATTCAAGGTCACTCTGAGCATCCAAGGTCGCAACACCTTCCTTTGCTGAGAAACTTAACACTTTGGGGAGGCGTTTGGTGGTTATGGCAATGCGTGGTACAATAGTATTTTATTTATATAAAACACACTTGATACATGATACAGTGGAGATTTTGGTAGGTAAGAAATGTACATTATATGTTACTTAGCTGGGCATTTTGGGCATATTGTAAATGCATGTTGTAAAGTCTGGTGGGGTTGTGACATGACTATGCTCATTTGTTAAACTGTTAAGAGCAGATAGAATATATTTTACAATTAGTTAAATTCTAAATTCAATTTGAGGAAATAGAAGCAGACGTTCATAATAATTACTTTGGTGTTTTGTATACACTGTGTGTTAATACAGTATATTTTTATTTATACAGTATATGTTTTATGCATATAAGGAAAATAACATTACATCAACAATGATATATTTAATATCTATCACATAGACACTACATTATAGATAAAGATATGGGTTTATGGAGTGTTAATTATTCCTGATATATATACATATAGAAAGTTGATTATAGCTACAATATGTAATTTCTGGCTTCTATTTAGAGACCTAATTATATCATTATATATATGTATATTAAAACAGCCTACATATGTTGTCTTTTTTTCCAGTCTTAGAATTGGGTCAGGCACAAGAAACCACAGTGCCAAAGATTAGCAATATTGGGCTCTAATTAAAACTGTAGATAAGATCTAATGTCTTGGTACGTGTATCTATTGATAAAGCCAAACGTTGTAAACATAAAACACAAACACAAAACACACAACCCAAACAACAATGCATACAATCCAAGACACAACACAAAACACACACACACACACCAGGTAAGTGTGGAGTGAGGTAATTTGGAATGAGTGAAGTTAGGTAATTACCACATAGATGTGTTTTGTGTCGTGGGTGAGTGGTGTGTGTATGTTGTTTGTGTTGTCATGTGGTGTGTGTGTGTGTGATGGAGCGGGGTGGGGAAATAATATCGTGTAAAAGGAAACATGATTCCAAGTACAGTACTGTCTTGCAACGTTTTGACACATTTATCAAGAGATACACTGCAGACAGTAAAGGCATATTAAAGAATATACAGTACAGTATATACAACAGGTTTGAGGGGGGAGAGAGAGTTGGCCCTCAGCTCTAAGCTAATGTCAGGTCATTTGTAACAATACTATCTGTAGCAAATGTCACGCAACCGTGCATGTCTTATCTATTCTACCAATTCTAAAGTGGTTTCATTGTAGGCTTTTGGGCTAATATTTCAATTGCACCGAATATTAATTTTATTACAACAAGATTCACAATTCATACTGCTCAATGCTTATTCACGTGTGGTATTCAGTACAGCTGCAACGGTATTATTATGGCAATACTATTACAATAAAAATATTATGTATAATATTTGTGTAATATGTATATTAATATTAAAACATTACAGTAAAAAAAAATGTACTTTAGTACTGTAGTTTGTAGTTAATAACTAGTAGTTATTAGTCACTTTAATATTACTACATTAGTAACATGTGAATGTAGAATAGTAATAGATGACTTGATATTGTGGCAGGTGACCTGACATTGATATAAAAGCTAAATTATAAATACCTTTAACCCTTAGAAATATATTAATAATGCACATGTAAATACTGTACTGTACTGTAATTGAAGGAAATTTTATGTTGATCCCACAATATGAGCAAAAATTTTAACATATGTATAATAAGAATAATTTGGACATGTAATATAGCAACAAAACAAAAAAGTAACCTTACTTTTTTTTTTTTTTTTTTACAAACAGAACCCGAGATTCATTATGATGACTCAAGTACACTAATAAGCAAACAGTGCACCTGTAATGTACGCTTTATTTCAAAACAATACGAAACATTTATCAAATTTTTACTAAATTATATATATCATTAAACTACTATAGTTCAGAATTTCTAACATCTGTTTTGTAGTTTCTAATTGGCTGAATTATTTTTTGAAGTACAGTATTGGATTCTATTATGATTGAGTACAATTATTACAAAACCCATTATCTGAAACAAACCATTATAATGCTGGACATGGAACAAACTCACTTTACCAGTCATGTAAATCATTGACGCTAAAAAACACACGATCACCCTCACATTCTGCAGTCTCAAAACCTTAAAATGCTCACATAAATCAAGATGTTGAAAATTGGAGGCAGATCATGACATTTTTTTTTATGGGGGATGGGGAAGGTTGGTATGAACGAGGGTGAGACAAATGGACGCATGCCACACTGTTGTAAATGAATGGTCTGTGTATGTTAAAACGTACAGTATTGAGCTCATTATTGCTTACCTCGCCACATAGAGGAGGGATACAGAGGCCCTAAGTGTGATCATGGAGGTGAGAGAAAATGCTTTAAATGGATCCCAGAAACCCTTGTAGGTATGTGATACAACCCGCAATAGACATGAAAGAATACCTTTAATGAACCCTTGTAGATATAACCCCTAATGGAGCTTTACATATATACCACACACTGAATCTTTGCACGTGTGCTCCTCAATTGACCTTTGAAGGTGTGCACCCTACCTGGCCCTAGCAGATTTCCACCTCAACTGACCCTTACAGGTTTACCTCCATTGTAGGAAACCATAAACTACAGGACATGAAAGTATGTACTCTACACAAGCCCTATAATCCAAGAGTCTATCTAAATGAATGTCTAGGTCTTTGATAACTCTGGGGAGCAGCAGTGACCTTAGACATGTTAAGTTACAATAGCCCTCCTATGCCCCATTCGCACAGCAAGATGCACAATGTCTTGGGGCCTTAGAGTCTAGTCATCTTGCAGAAAGCTTAATGGTTTAGAATGTCTTGGCTCTAGTTTAGAGGTACTTATTCAGTTCATTGGAGCTGCAAGGGTCAGCGGATCTAAGTTGAAGCAATGAAGAGACAGAACGAGATTTCTGGTGAGACAACATTTAGCAGCCAGTATATCTGTGACTGGCATAGGATAGCTGACCATACATCATGACTTTCAGTCAGGAATGTTGTGCACTCATGTGCTGAACACATTAGAATCATATCAAGAAAATACCAAAAATGTCCCTATTTATGTACATTCCCTTACTAGATATATTTCTGAAAATGGCAACACATTAACTCGCCCCAAAACTAATGCTAATAATGGCATTATTTTCCTAAATTACCTCGATATGTGTAGAATTGCTAGCTATGTCCTTTTTAAGGTCTATTTCCTATAGCTAACTCTCACTTGGGTCCTCCCTAAAAGTTTCTCACATATATTTTTAATCACATTCATTCTAGGTTTAACAAAATCTGTGATTATTCTAAATGACCTTGACTGACAATTAAGCCAGGCAAAATATTTATTTATAATACTGTATTAAAAAAAATACTAAGCACAAACTATCGAAATGAAAATGGATCTATATACTGAATTACACATACACATATTATGCACGTATATGTCTTTTAGTTTTTCTGAAGTTGGAGACCAGGGCTGGGCTTCATCAAGCATTTATGCAACCACTTACGTAGCCTGTACAGCTTTTCTGAATGATGGCGGCTTTGTTTACTTTCATTAGACTTTATGAGCTTATGAGCTTTATGAGCTTTCAAATTTCACAACCCAAGATTATTATTGTTATAAGTTAAAATGTTCGGGTTCCATAAGTCGATGCATGAATGCTTGATGAATCCTGGCCCCAGATGCTTGGTTCTAGCCTTGCCTAATTTTCCAAGATGACACACAGGATGGGTATGGGAGTGTAATAGGCCAGTCGAGGTTAGCCCCAGTGCCACCCTTTTAAGAAATATTTTGCAGGTACTGTACTGTACAGTATAATAACCCCCTGTGATTTCCATGAAGTCTGAAATTGAGGATGTGTTTTACATAGCTTTATCTGCTTTTGTGCTTCGTAATATATTTTCTGAGAGGGTGGGAGAGGGAATGAAATGGTAGATGTTGAAGGAGTGGGGAGAAAGTTGGAGAGCGAGAATAAGGGAAGATGAGAGAATGGGGAGAGTGGAGAGGTCTAGAAAGACCCGACCACAGCTGGGTATCTCATCTAGTATAATAATACATTATATATTAATTTCACAAGATGGGATACCCGGCTGAGCCTGGGTCTTTCTACCCCCTTTCCTTATCTCTTATAAAATTTATTACAAAGCACTGAAAAATCTTAAATTTTATGGGGAAATTAATCCTCAATTTCAGACTTCTTGAAAATAGCAGGAGGTTGCTATAGTTGGTGAAATTTATTTAAGGGTGGCAATGGGAGTGACCCTGACTGTCCTATGAAACCTCTCATACCCCCTAATGTGTCATCTTGGAAAGTCAGGCAAGGCTAGCTTCCAAGCATTTACCCTCTTACTTTATAGACGTTCTATTTATGGATATAATTATAAAAATTTGTACCTAATAACCAGTACCACACTACTTAAATAAAAACGATTCTTGCTTACTAGCCTAACAGTTTTTAGCCTATTATACATGCCATATGTATCCTGTGGGCAATAGTGGATATGGTTACAGAGGCACATGATGGGCTCAGGGACTCAACCCTCAAATTCACTTAGCTAGGCAAGTTAGTGTCTTCACAAGCTCCCAATTTTACAGTTTAATGTGTATCAACAGCCTTTTACAGCATAATTCTTAACCAGAGCAATTTTGTATTTCAAATACAGTATATCTTTAGAAATTAGTTCGATCTTAATAGTATTTAGATTATCAACATGAATTAGACTTATACCTTGCTTTACCTGTTAGGTAATACTGAGGAATAATTGGTATGGACCCCTGTAGTGCTGTGTTCTATGTTCTCCACTCGCCCAAGAATCCCGGGTTCAAGTTCAGGGAGGGTCAGAGATAATTGGGCACGTTTCTTTTTGTCCAATGCCTCTGCCTTGCAATAAATAAGTACCCATGAGTTAGGCAAATACTGTTGTTCATTGAAATTGAAAACTATTGGTGTATTCTATAAGATAAATGAAAAAATACACAAAATTTGGCTTATTGGGCAACTCTGGTTATTAGGTGCAATATTAATTAAATAAAACACTACCTGTAAAACGTCAAGCAGGATAGAGTAGAGCAGGTGAGGCAGCCATTGAATCACGAGTTAAAAACACACACACTTGATATGGATAGTTGTTCATGGTTGCTATTTAGACGGACATGAATAAGTGATCTAGTGCAAAAAATTTAGTTTTAAGAGACTATCTCTACAAAATCTATTGTCTAAAATGTCAAAGCGACACTCATTCCTTGGCAATCTTTACGAAAGTTGTGTATCTGTTAGGTAAATACAGTAATGGCATCCATGCAGTTTATGTCCACATTGCAATATTTTCACTGCATTTGCAATGACATGTTCATGCAGAATCGGTCATGGAAAAAGATGTAAATTGTGTAGTGCTTATGTTAGCAGGCAAATGATTGCACAGCACACAAAAGCAATTCTCTGGTTAATGCAAAACATGTAAATATTATGATCTATTCTTACAGAAGTAAAGGAGTGCTCATGGTGCCTTATTTTTGTACAGCATTTTAAATTACATTTTGTGGTTTCCACATTGATAATTACTTACATGTGATTTCCTCTTCCTGATAACCTTGTACATAAGTCTAATTACCTGCTCTTACAGCTCATTATACTGTGAGAGAAGTGTTTTAAACCAAACTGTCATTTCTACACGGCCTCTCATTAATTTAAAAATAAAATATTACTATTAGTAGTTGCAAATGTTTCCTCTATGCTTTTCTCCTTATCTTTGTATTATATCATATCTCCATATTATAAACATTAACCAGGTTAGTACAGACTCTTGTGGGATCTCGTTACTGGATCCACTCCATTATAGTCATTTTCCTCCATTATTAATTTCATGTTTATATTTTATCTTCCACTATAATAATTTGCCTTTTATTTCACCAATATTGTGTAGTGCCACAAATTACAAGAGTACTGCAGAACTTGGCCTATTCTTGAGATTTCCTATATTACTTTATTCATATTTTGAATATTATTATTATATTATATTATTATATTACTATATTATTAGTGTTAGTTCCCATGGTTTTGATAACTGACCAAACACTGCATGTTGGTGTTCTCGGCAGTGAACACAGTTCTTCAGAGCACTAGCATGAATGTAACACTGACCTTATTAGCATACCAAACATCTTTAATAAAAAAAAAAAAGATTTCATATAGTGTATACATGTCATACAGGGTGGTCTATTTGCAGAGGAATACGATTTGAGACTAAAGCAAAGAGAATGTTCGTTAGGTGACTTCCGAATCAGACATGATTATTTGAGAACATGTGAACTATTTCCTATGTTTTAGACTTTGCATTTATTAAGTATTTCATAGCAGTAGCATTGTTAATTTATATAGTGTAAGTAATAATTGCCAAAGTTAACATAGAGGAAGGTAAACATTGCAGTATGAGTTTTTTTCCAATAAGCTGGCAGGAGAGAATTTAATTGGCATCCGGTCCTGCTAAGGGCAGTGCAGAGATTTTAGCGGCATCCTTAAATGTCAGCACAGTAAGTCCTTCCAATTAGGTCTTTTACCACCAGGTTCATGTATATTCATTGTAGAGAATTTAAATGCTATTCTAGGTTTCCTCTAGGTTGATCTAGAATGCTTTGCAAGAGGATTCGGTGTATGGTGATATACCAGTTTACTGGTAAAGTGTAACGATTAGTGCATGTTTGATTAATGTTCTAGTATTGCTTATGCGAGTCCATGGTCCTATTATAAGGGAAGCAGAGGATAGTAAAGTAACTTTCATCAGTAAGAACTTTTGTTACAAGGGCGTGGGGGATTGTTGTAAATAAATGTTACTGTTAAAGAATTAATCATTATCCTGTGGGCCTGGCAAGGCTGTCATCACTCTAGACCGACAGATTTTGGGATTCTCCCCTGGGGGCCGGGCAGGAACCAGCCAGGTTGTGCGCTCATAATCCAAACAGTTATATTTGGAGAGCCCTGTCTACTATTTTATGATGAACTGATGTGTGGGGTAAGTAAATATCCATGATTAATAAAACCATTGTTGTTTACCTCCACAGCTTCCACATGCATGCATAACTTGTGTAATCAATGCATTGCAAGTAGACCATGGAACTGAAATGAGTTCATCAGAAGTCATATGGGTTGATATGCCATGAACTGGAAGCAATTAGTCAACCAGACACTACTTACCTGGTTCAGTCTGTAATTAGCCAGTTCAAGATTAGTCACTAGTGATAATGGTTTCACCTGCCAGCTAACCTTTTTGGATTACCGAGCGTGATTCACACCTTTGTTTGTATATGCATTCACTCTTGACCTAGTATTTAATGAATTTTGTATTATGGTCTTAACCTCAGAACATGCTCCATTTGAGGGTTGAACATTTGCACATCAGTGTGTCAGTTAGCCATGATTAAAGTACTGTATATTTAACTATGGCCATTGTTGATTTTATACATTATTCTAGTAGTAGATATGACGCATACCTTTGCAATATCCAAGAGAACTACAAGAATGACATCTGTGGCTGTGTAATGACACTCTACAGCTCCATAAATTTGGCATATACTTCTGCAATGTGGCATAATAGTTGCATGGATGATGGGTTCAAAATAATGACAAAGCTCTTTGTCTATAAGGACACTACAACTACATACAGTGTTCCATCAAGTGATTCATACAGTCACGGTAGTTGCAATGTCAAAACAAAATGTTTATACATAAATAATCCAAATCACAGATCTATTTTTATTTGATTTCTTTATTTTCATATCTAAAAAACTATATTGCATTAGAATATATATTTCTCAATTTCACATTGTTAAGTTATACTGTTGTCGTACACTAGACAATATGTACCTACATGTCCATTACCTTTTATTATCTTTCATTTACTCTTTTAATTAGATAACTTCTAGGGCACCCTTTTCTTTCAATAATAATATAAAATCTAAACAAAAAAGGCATCAAAATAATTGAATGGTGAATATGTATGGCCTTAATTTATTATAAATCCAATTTTTTTAATGTCACACATTCAGGAGCATTTTGCTGCATTAAATTAATAATATTTTTTTTCTTACATGCTAATAAATCTTACAAGACAAAACTAATTTTATTAAATATGTATACTGTACAGAATAATTTCCGTTCATCAAAATATAGTCTTAACTTATTTGTAATAGGATCTTTTTAAAAATATGTGCTTCTTAACTGCATTTACAGCCTGTTGTGTATTGTAACTTGTCAAAATTAGAGTAAAATCTTACTTCCTCAAACAGTGAAGATAGTTAAATGTAGAATTGATACAAAAAACACTCTTTCTTTTGGCAATCACTCCAACAACGACAATAGTAGTACACAGTAATGCGACAAACACCATTTCTGTATAAAAAAGCCATGTTTGGACAATAGACAAAAGACAAAACAAATTCTCCATCTGCAAAGTCCTTACATAATGCAATATGAGACTTCAACTTTAGTCTGCAATTCAATAATAATCATTAACTGCATGTTGCTGAATAAAGATTACTGATTTTGTGTTTACATCTTCTGATCACAGACTGCCTGTAGATTCAGATTTCTAGTGAGCATGGCTTCAAATGTGGACACAGATGTTGGATATATGGTACACAAGTTGAAATTACTATATATTATACAAGTGGATATAGATCACTGAAGACAATGTAAGAAACAAATATATATATTATTAATTTAGTTAAGTTTTGAATATGAATTCTCTAAGGTGTGGGTGATGCTTCTTATAATTAAAGAGGAATGAGCATACGTATTGGCCCAGTTTGCAGTCACCCAGAAAGTCTGATTACATACAGGCCAAGAAATATGGCTTGGTCAGCGAGACATTATCACATCCCTAATTGGGGGAGGGGGAATCTGATTGCTCAAACCTTTTAAATCATTTATGAACTGTCTATTGCATTTCAAAATCAACAGTGGCACACTGCTCCTTACATATTAGCATTATTATTATTTTGTATATTACACATTGGTCTGTATCAGAGGCAATAGTTAATAGGAACGAGAGCATTGCCTCCTACAGTTCAACATGTAGTTAAATTGGTCATAGTGTATGGAATAAACACAAGGTATGATGTGTGTAATGGATGAGATGTGAATTCTTTCATATATGGAAGGCATATACAGTACTGTAATACTGTATATAAATCTCTAAATAAGAATGGTCAGACATTTTATTACAAAACAATAGCTTCAGTAGTAATTATCAAAAGTAGGTGCCAAGCTGGAAAGACTATGCAAGTTTCAGTAGTAGTAGTACTGTAATATTAATATTTAAGAAAAATTAACAAATCTATAAAACAAACCTGAGTGATATGTATCAGACATTTACAGTATAGTATATACTGTACCTATAAAATAAAACTACAGTATAGATTCAGGAAATGTTAAACAAATTCAAATTAAACAGGATAGAGAAAATTTTCAGAATTACACCGCTCTGAGGTAATACAACATCGAGAATTTATAAAGTTCCACTATAACTACGTGTTTCAGACTCTAAGGTTATTACTGTAAGAAATAAATAAGAAAAAGAAATATTGATCTTAAAGACTCGCAGTAAGATAACAGCAACATGGTCTAACAATGGTATTAAACTACAACTTTCATTATAAAATACAGGTAATATTTGTATTAGAAGTAATGGTAAACATTAGTGGTAACTACAAAAATAGTAATCATAGTGGCAGTCATAGCAAGAGCAGGAATAGTACTGCCAGTAGAAATGATACACAATTGTAAGTAGACTATAATGAATATAGGAAAAACTGATGGATTAATACAGTACAGATAAAGAATACAAGTGAAGGATTAATACATTAAAGGTACAGGTTTGAAAAGGTAGATGCTGGATTGTGGTTGAAACGATAATCATACTGGTAATATTGATGATACTAGCAATGTTATTAACAAGAGTAATAAATAGCAGTGAGAGAAGAGGTGGTACCAGCAGAAAAATAGTTGTAGCATTAAAAGGCATATCTATTAAGTCAATTTATTACTGCTGCAACTTACGTTTTTGTGATCGTCTATGCTAGCACTAAACACAAGCATACTACTGCTAGCACCAGTATCAGCAGCAATACTAGCACAACCTATAGTAGGTCTAGCAGTATTGGTAGAGCTTATGACACTAGCAATACTCTAAGAATAGTACTACTAAAAATACAGGTCTCACAAATACTTATCCCATAAGTGTTATATACAAATACTTAATCCCATAAGTACTAGACACCAACCCACAAAACTAGAAATAAACGAATTGGCATTTTGGCGGAGAAAGTCAATTTATAAGGCAAGATGAATAAGAGCTTGAAATGATAGGCAAGATGGTTGAAGTATAGGATAGGGTAAAATACTGTATAGGAATATGTTTAAAGTGTGGAAATGTATGGAAATAAGGTAGTAGTAAGAGAAAAGATAGAAATACAGTATTAAAAAAAGCTTAGAAATAAGGAATTTCACTGTTCTTGATTTCGCTCTCTTACCTTGTGCAGTAAACTGACTTTCTCTACTCTCTTTCCATGACTTGATAATGGTTGTCAATTCTTTTATTTTCAGATTTGTGGATTGCTTATCTAATTTTTAGTCACATTACCATGCCAGTGTTAGTACTACTAGTAATGCTATTTGCAGCTTGTATAGCAGTAATGTTCATTTTGGCTTTTAGATTTGTATCGATACTTTTACAGATTTCTGTATTTTTACAGATTGCTGTATTTATATTATTAATTTGAGTGCTATTATTATCTGTACCATTACTTGTGCTACTAGTATTATAGTATTTCTGTATTACTGGGTTGTCACAATTATTAATCATTAATACTATTAGTAATAGTACCTGTACTAAACTATTATTCCTATTACTGGATTAGTAATGCAGTACTGTAATAATAATAATGCAGTACTGTAGTAATAGTAATGCTTATCCAGTCTAACCTCATTTCTGCATGTCTTCAGTTGCAACGCGCACATGGAGATGCACACAAGCAATTCATGGACAACGGAGGAACTAGATGACAAAAAAGAGGGCCTCATAATGGTCATGAGAAAGATTATAGTAAAAGCAGATAAGGATAAATCACGACTGTTGGTACTGGGGGGCTTCAACTTGAAAGGAATAGACTGGGAGGCCTACAAAGAAAGAACGGAGGACATTTGGATAGGCAGAATTGTAAACCTCATTTTGGAGCCATTTGTGTATTAACACGTCAAGCAGGCCATAAGAATTAGGGAAGATGTTCCGTCAATACTGGATCTAATATTCACCAGGAAAGAAGAAGAGGTATGTGATATCCAGTACCTTCCTTCTTTGGGAAAGAATGATTATGTCCTGTCGGAAATTAAATATGGTTTATGATATAATCTAGAAGAGAATGGGGACATTGAAACAATTAATAAACTTGATTTCAAAGAACACTTGGAGGACACTATAGGAAACTTAGAAACTTTTGTAATGAGTTTAATTGGTCAGACTTTTTGCTAGGGCAAAGACGTATGCCAAATTTTTGCTAAATATACAATGAAGGCACACAAACAATCATACCAAAACAAGAGATGCAGGACCAGAAAACAGGATTGGTTCAACAGAAATTGTGAGAGGGCCAGAGAGGAACATAAAAGAAAATGGGTTCAATATAGGAAGAGGCCTAACCCACAAACATACCAGCACTACAAGCAAGAAACAATTACACAACAGTGAGGAGAGAAACAGAAAGGAAATTTGAGAAAGGTATAGCAGACATGTAAAACAGATCCAGGCCTTTTCTATAAATTCATTAAAAGCAAGCTGCATGTAAAGGATTAGATCCAGATATTGAGAACTTTTAACAGGACTACTGAGAATGAAAAAGAAATGTGTGAAATGCTAAATGAACAATTCTAAAATGTATTTGTACAAAATGAGGATTTCATAGAACCAGACCCAATACCAATTCAAGAGCACGCCATAGTATACATAGAGGTATCTCAAGACGAAGTGGAAAAATTACTCAAGGGGCTAGGATGAAATAAAGTAGTTGGACCTGATGGAATTTCACCTTGGGTGTTATCAGAATATGCAACCGAGCTGAACATTTCACTCAAATTAATATTCAAGACATCCTTACACACCGGAATGAGAGCAAATATATGGAGAAAGGCAAACATGGTACCAATCTATAAAAATTGTAGTCAAGAGGAACCTCTAAATTATAGACCCATATCATTAACAAGCATGGTAGTCAAAACACAAGAAACAATAGTTAAAGCCAAATGGGTTGAACACCTAGAAAGTAATGACAGACATAACAACGGACAGACAGTATGGTTTTCGAACAGGAAGATCCTGTGTAACAAATCTACTTAGTTTTTATGATAGAGTCACAGAGATAATACAGGAAAGAGGTGGATGGGTTGACTGTCTATCTGGACCTAAAAAAGGCTTTTGACATAGTTGACATAGTGACATTTGACACACAAGAGGCTGTTTTGGAAACTGGAACATGCTGGAGGAGTGACAGGGAGACTTCTGACATGGCTGAAAAATTTTCTGACAGACAGATGAAGACAGTAATCAGAGACAATGTATCTGACTGGAGTAGTGTTACTAGCGGAGTACCACAGGGTTCTGTTCTTGCACCAGTAATGTTCATCATCTACATAAACGATCTACCAGAAGAAATACAGAAATATTTGAACATGTTTGCAGATGATGCTAAGATACTGGGAATGATAGTAGGTGCAGACGATTGTAATGCCCTTCAAATCGACCTAGATAAAATAAGTGCTTGGAGCGTAAAGTGGCAAATGGAATTCAGTTTGAATAAATGCCATGTTATGGAATGTGGACTGAGAAAATAGACCATGCACAACTTACAAATTATGTGGAAAAGAATTACAGAATATATAAAAAAAAAAAAAGACAGGGGTGGTTTTGGATAGTTAGCTGTCGCCAGAGAAACACAAAGAACATTGTGAAAGGAGCACATGCATTGATTTCCAACTTCAGACTTGCTTTTAATTATATGGATGGTGAAATACTAAAGAAACTGTTCATGACTTTTGCGAGACCAAAATTGTAATGTACAGCATGGTGCCAACATCTCGAGAAGCACACAAACTGAAATAGGTGCAGTAGCATACTACAAAATGGCTTCCGGGACTGAAAAACAAGAGTTACAAGGAGAGACTAAAGGTGTTAAACATGTCAAAACTAGAAGATAGAAGAAAGAGAGAGAGATGATCTGATCACCACTTATAAAATACTAACAGGAATAGACCAAACTGACAAAGAGGAATTCCTGAAACTAGCAACTTCACAAACAAGAGGACACAAATTCAAGCTAAGAAAACAGAGGTACCAAAAAAATATAACATTTTCTTTTGCAAACAGAGTGATAAACAGTAGGAACAAACTAAGTGAGGTGGTGGTGGTGACCAAAACCGTCAGTAGTTTCAAAGCGTTGTACGACAAAGAGTACTGAGAAGATGGGACACCACGAGTGTAGCTCTCATCCTGTAACTACACTTAGGCGATTACAAATTACAGGCTGGATTTACTTGCCCCTTTACCAAGCAAGTGTTCAGCAAAATGGTAAATGTGCAGATTTGCTTACAATGCAGAGCGAGAATTCAAAGACTAGTGAACAGTTGATGGGCTTAGTCCATTTATGCCATTTTGGAGTCTTACCTTTTAACAAATGAGATTTAAGGGGCATTAGAAGAAACATAGCAATGTGTTTTTCAAGTTATACACACACAAACACACACAAAATCCTGACAGCATCTTCAGTTGCAAGAATCTGGACTGATCCTGTATGTTCACCAAATCAAAGTTACACTGTAATACTGAGGTGCTATTAAACTACCAGTACAGTACTACTAAGTCTACTAGTAATTCTAACACAAATTGTATTATTGCATTTAAAACTAGTCTAGGTGTTACTAGTAGTACTAAACTACCATACCACATATTGTCAGCTCATTATTATCAACAGTTCTGCATTACTGTATAAATATTTTATTCCATTGAAGTAATGAACGATATTATAGCACACAACCCGGTGAGACAAACTGCAATAACATGGTAATATAAGAAATGGGACTTGCGAGAGCAGAATTGTTTCACTGAACTGTGAAGACTGTTTACTTATGTACACATGCTATGCTGTGCACACAGGCAGTATGTATGTATATAACAGTAGTCATAATGCTTACTGATGTTAATGATACTGTATGGTATTAATATTAGTAGTAGATATATATGACAGCAATTTTGATGCTTTACCACCTAAAATACTAACAATTAGGGAATGCATTTTGGCAGCAGGCTGGTAACCAAACTCTACAAACACCAGCAACTCGAAACTCCTGTTAAGTAATCAATATTAACAGAATAGTATTAAATAAAAGTCTAGAATCCCACATTGCTACAGATAACAGTACAGAAAAGGTGCAGTTTTAGCATGGGGCAAAAAAGTGCCCCAATAGAAAAATATAATAACTAATATACTTTAAACTCTCTTAAGTGTACCATCTGAGAAAAGACCACAGAGCAATTCCCAGTCACAAAGAACGAGTCTTTGTTCTTGGCAATGTATTTCGGCATTGCATTCACTATATACCTGTACATCAAGCATACTTTGAAAAGAATAGTCCGTTATCACAGAAATAAAGATTAAATAAAATAAACAATTGAAATATACAAATTCACAAGCTTTCTTAAAAAAAGAACAACTTGTAAACAATGTATAAAATGTAGTATTTACAAGCAAAGACTTGTATATCATAAAATGCTTTACTTGCATCTTTGAAGATTATAAATTAGTGAAAAAGGAGGTCTATGCTGACAGCAAGTTGGAAATACAGTAGGTGAAGTATAAATATTTTTGTATGTACTGTGACATGTATACTGTACTTTGATTCATATTATGTACTATAACTACCACAAAATCATTTTTGATGGATATTAACCAGATGAAAGTTATACTGTATATGTATTTAATGAAAATTAAAATGCCTTGTTATTTATACATTAAAAAGTATATAAGACACAGTTGATTACAAATATTCTGTTGTTTACATGCCTAGAAATGCTGTGTGTGTTAGTGGCTTTTCTAGAAATACCACATAACCACCAAAATAACCCATTGTACCTTATAGTAAACAACTGTACTTCCTATTAATTAGGAGATTAGTGCACGAGGAAGACATTGCTACATAAACTCTTAAGTCATAATTCTAGTGTTGAGAGGCTATGGAAGAGCATCAAGGTAAGTGTTTGTTCCCATTTAGTTCAAAATAATAATCATCCTAGCAAGAGAAACAGAAGATACCAAGAAACGTAGATTCCAAAAATTCTGGCTTATGATTAACCACTCTATATTAGTACTCAAAACCAAGGCTCAAGTTAGACAGAGCTCGATATACTGGCTTCATTAATAGTTTATCTCTGCATCGCAGTTGAAGTCGGCCAGCTATATGCCTTTAAATCACCAGTTCATGAAATAAAATAATTTTACCATCTAGGGATTGAACAGACACTCCTTATAAGGACAAACATATCCTGTCATACTTAATGCATGGATCATTCATAAATACAGAGAACAGCCAAAGCACAATTTAATTAACTTCCGGTATTTCAAATCTAATATCGTAAAGGTAAATATGAAATATCAAACAAACAGAACACGAACAAAAATATGAAAATCATTGAACATCTGGTAAATTCCCAATTAAAGTTCATAAATAATTAATCAAACTATTGTGCAAGATAATGAGTATCCTAATTATTTACGCAATAAGATAAAGATATAAATAGTTCACCATCACAAGATCAAAACATGGTGTTGACTATGGCATAAGGTCATGACAAAACAAATCCTATTCCACTGATATAACCTCACTGCAATGAAAAATAATTTTGTTTAAACTTACACAACTTGTATTGCTCGGTCAACAAACGTGTACAGCTCAGAGGCAGTCAATAAAGAGCAGCATTGCAATCCATGTGTTTGTCTTGTGGCACTAACAGTGTTTTGCTTTGTTGCAAGACCTCCATGACAGTGTCTTGCAAGAGATGTATGCTAGTGTAGCAGGAAACACAACAGTGGTTTGCTGTATTGTAAATTCTCCATGTTGGTCTATAGGACTTTATTAGTAAAGCTTTCTATAAATGCAGGTGTTTACAAATTTCAATACACATGGTAGTAAGTAAAAATATTAGTCAACAAATTAAATAGTAATAGTGTAATCTGGTAAATTTCCTAATGTCAGATACTGAATAACAGTCATTCATTTGTGTCCTGTCTTCAAAATTTGTTATTCAGTATTTAAATGTGTGATCAATGCTTAATACTGTCTATTATTCACGAGAACAATTTCAGCCAATATTATCTTCCACATTACCAACACAACAGCCAATAGGATTAAAATAGCCACTATGAAACTCGTGATAACTTTCAATGTACCATCCCTTTACACCATTACAAAAATTTTAGTGAATACTTTATATAAACTAATTATTATAGTTACTATGTACTTCACAAGCCTGCTTGTATAGGATATATTTACCTTTATCAAGACTTGTGTGGCTACAATATTCTACAACATATTTCGCAACACTGCACTGCAATACTGTACCCAAGTTTATCTTGTGTCTGAAAGTTGATGTGCTCATAACTTCTGTATAATATACATGCAGCTACAACTGCCCTATGCTGTATACATGCAGCTACAACTGCCCTATGCTGTGTACATGCAGCTACAATTGCCCTATACTGTGTAAATGCAGCTACAACTGCCCTATGCTGTGTACATGCAGCTACAACTGCCCTATGCTGTATACATGCAGCTACAACTGCCCTATGCTGTGTACATGCTGCTACAACTGCCCTATGCTGTGTACATGCAGCTACAACTGCCCTATGCTGTGTACATGCAGCTACAACTGCCCTATGCTGTATACATGCAGCTACAACTGCCCTATGCTGTGTACATGCAGCTACAACTGCCTTATGTTGTGTACATGCAGCTACAACTGCCCTATGCTGTGTACATGCAGCTACAACTGCCCTATGCTGTGTACATGCTGTTACAATCGCCCTATAGTGTGTACATGCTGCTACAATCGCCCTATGCTGTGTACATGCAGCTACAACTGCCCTATGCTGTGTACATGCTGCTACAATTGCCTTATGCTGTGTACATGCAGCTACAACTGCCCTATGCTGTGTACATGCAGCTACAACTGCCTTATGCTGTGTACATGCAGCTACAACTGCCCTATGCTGTGTACATGCTGCTACAACTGCCCTATGCTGTGTACATGCAGCTACAATTGCCCTATGCTGTGTACATGCTGCTACAACTGCCTTATGCTGTGTACATGCAGCTACAACTGCCCTATGCTGTATACATGCAGCTACAACTGCCTTATGCTGTGTACATGCAGCTACAACTGCCCTATGCTGTATACATGCAGCTACAACTGCCTTATGCTGTGTACATGCAGCTACAACTGCCCTATGCTGTATACATGCAGCTACAACTGCCTTATGCTGTGTACATGCAGCTACAACTGCCCTATGCTGTATACATGCAGCTACAACTGCCTTATGCTGTATACATGCAGCTACAACTGCCCTATGCTGTATACATGCAGCTACAACTGCCTTATGTTGTGTACATGCAGCTACAACTGCCCTATGCTGTATACATGCAGCTACAACTGCCTTATGCTGTATACATGCAGCTACAACTGCCTTATGCTGTATACATGCAGCTACAACTGCCCTATGCTGTGTACATGCAGCTACAATTGCCCTATGCTGTGTACATGCAGCTACAACTGCCCTATGCTGTGTACATGCTGCTACAACTGTCTTATGCTGTGTACATGCTGCTACAACTGCTCTGTACTGTGTAAATGCTGCTACAACTGCTCTGAACAGTGTACATTCTGCCGAGAAAATTTCTGTAATTTACGGTCCCATCAATAAAAAAAAAAAAACAAGTTTCCTGTATTTACTCTGAATTTGAGATGCAATAAGTATATTAGTAAGATACACAAGCTGCATAAAGTTTTCTAGCAAACTAATTATTATAGTTGACAAGGTATATTAGAAAATGGGATGGGAGGAATGACGCAAAGGAGGTAGAGGCCCCAGAGAAGATACAACATGATTTAGTGTTGGGGCTAAATTATGCCTGTCAACCACGGAAGAGTTATTAAGGCCGTGACATTAGCTTACAAATCAACCAGCAGGTATACTTTAGTTCTTAACATAACTCAGGTCTGAAGTAAACTATATATATACAGTATACACACACACACACGCACTGAGAAGAGGGGTTCACCCTTTCATGTATATATATATGTATATATCCATCTTTACTCAAGAGTATTGAAAGACTGTTCCCTAATGCCAAAAACTGGCAGTTTTTCTAGCAGATATAATAACGATATGCAAGAATCATTTGAATAGTATGAAAATAATCTAGACATGAGAGGTTAAAATGTTTATAGTACTGTACCTACATCTGTTATAAATATTAATATTCTGTATCTTGTACATCAATAATAAATTATTATATATATATATATATATATATATATATATATTATATATATATATATATATATATATATATATATATATATATATATATATATATATAATATGAATGATAAGGGTAGACGATAGGGAAATTATTCCTATGACTTATTTAGCTGAAATAGAAGGGCTAAAAGAAGAGACTTACACCACACCACCTAAGATACAGATGGGAATGAGAGAATGGTCAATCTGTGCCACAATAAAAGCTATCCCGCTAGATCAAACACTTGTGATTACTGTATTTAAAAATTAAACCCTTATCACCCATTTTCAGCCACTAGGACCAGTATGTGCCAAGCCTAATGGTCAAATTGAGCGTTGTTAACATGCAACCAATCACAGCAGCTATTTATATAGACTCGTCAAATAATCACATCTAAGCAAAGATGTGTCCATCCTAATGGTTAATTTGTGATGCAATGCATTCTTGTTGGCCAATGAGAACGAAGAATCTCACTGGTCAGGTGATGGCATAGTTTCAACATGTTTAACTACCCAATGAGCATAAAGAACATCAAACAATGATGTGAAGCTTTTTGTCGAGCAATACACACCAGCATGCCTCTCTCCTTACCCTGTGGATGCTGTACACAAGCTTACGACTTGCTGGAGAAGAGCTGGTACTGTAGGTGAAAAAATACATGTACTGGATATTTATTTGTTTAGACATTTGGAAATTACTGACTACAATGTGATGTAATGCTAATCAGAAGTTACAAAACTGAAGGGGTATTTTATTTGGTAAGATTTTAAATTTGATTAAATGTTTATTTTTGTTTTATTTATAAATTATATATTTTATTTTGGCTTGTCTCTTGTGATGTAATGACTTGTCAATGCAAATTGAATTATTTGTATGTGTCAAGTGACAAACATTTTTCCTGCATAAAACAAAGTTAAGAGCATAGCAACACGCTATAGTGGGTTTAGTTGATGTTATCAAAAGAATTAGTACTACACCAGCTACCTTAGATCTAAAGCAGTACTTTTCTTATTAATTATATAGTCCAGTATTGAGAATTACACCTTTATGAAATATCACCGATTACACCACAGGCAGCTACCGAAACAGCTCAGCAAGAGATACGAAGTTGGAGATAAAGCATTCATGCGTACTATAACACCATTAGCAATAGATCAGGAAGTTATAGATTTGTACAAGAGTGACATCACATTATATAGCAGTTAAGTAAATTATAGCAGCCAAGTCCCAACTTTGACAGTAAACGGGTAGCCATTATAATGTCCATGGCAAACTCAGTTAATTTCTTTCTCATCTTATTCAGTTAATTAACATGTTATTTATTACAGTCAATTTTATTTTGGTTTCATTTACTACATTATGGAAAAACAAATACTTTTTATTTGTATTCTTTAATTTAAGGACTAGAAAAATGATCTAAATTAAACATGCAGTATTAATACAATTTTTTCAAATCTGAATACAGTACATATTTGTTTTATTAAAGGGAATGATGTAAAAAAAAAAGCTTATTGCTTAAACTGTCATTACTAAGATATGATGGAAGCAAACAATTTAGCTTAATTATAATATCTCAGTTTTGCTTGCCTTTGCAATAGTAGAAATGACTTGCATGCAAACAAATAAGCAAACAATGCTACACGCAATAATCTAATCACAAAGACAGTAGGCACAACACACCTATTAATTTATACACTGATAATTAACTTTATCAGAAACTAAACAAAATATTTAGATTTTTTTACTTTATTTAGCGAAGACATTGAGGAAAAAATATACAGTACTTTTAAAATGTGAATACAGTATACTGTACATCTATTCTTGTCAGCATGACTAGTAAAATAATAATGGCTAGAGTATAAGAAATATGAAATTTATGTTGGGTTCGCCTTGAATCGTGTCACCCCTATTGTCACAGTGTCTAAGGGACCTTCGTCAGCCAATAAGTGTTTCAATAAATCGCTAGCAAAGAACTACAGATACTGTATATCTATTTGTATATAGAATTCCATGGGTAAATAAACAAACATTACCCATACTATGCCCTACTAATCTATCCAGTATTATTACAATGTATATAATTAATCTACCCAATATAACCATTCTATAATTAATCTACCTAGTATAAATACACTGTATACAGTACTATTAATTTACCCAGTATAACCACAATGTGTACTATTAACCTATCCTTTATAACCACACTATTATTAACCCAGGTCACACATTATACCAACCCTACCCAGTACACACACTATATTTGCCTAATCTTTCCAGTATAACTACACTGCATCAATACTCTACCTAGTACATTATAACAATCAACCCAGTGTATAATTTGAACATGTTCAGTTAATGTTTGTAGCAAAGTTATACCCAAACATTTCACAAAGTTGACTTCTATGTAAAAGTCATTAAATAGTTTGTGTTCTAGTTAAGAACTAGTTAAAAGCAATAACCAAGTACAGTATTGCTTAAATCAGTTAAGGTAATTTGGCAAATAGAAAGCCTAATCTGAGACATTCAACAACACTCCTAAAGTTAGAAACGTCGTCGTCCCTTCACTTTCTAGTGTGTGGTTTGGTCAACACTCCTAAAGTTACAGAGTTGAAGCAACTCCAAGGTTTTATATATCATATCTGAGCATCAGCAGTTTTACAACTTATGATCCACTACAAACTGGTCAATGAGTTATACTGTATTGTACTTTTATGGAAAAATAGAGAGAGCTCGATATTTTAGTTTCAATTTGGAACTAAAAGATCTACCGGTAGTTATATAATTTTTTTTCATTATTTGATAAGAATTGATGTTAAGCATCTCATCTTCTGGAAGATTTTAGATAGAGATAAGTTATTTTAAGCCATACAAATGATAGTAGTTGAGTGGAAGGCATAGTTTTTGCAAACAAAGGTGCAGATGTTTACATACATGTGGAGAAGGAGAATGTTAAACAACCATACCTACATTTGTTATTAACGTTCACATTAATAGTCTTTCCAAAAGGTGACCATTAACTGGCCATTGTAGATAAGTTTCTAACAACGGAGAGAAAGTTGTACGATTCCTGTATGGGCTTGGAAAAAGAGAATGACTGGATTGATTGAGAATCATTGTGCTTACCTATGAGCGCTTCCCTATCGGTGACTAGAGGGAAGCAAGAGCTAGCTCTCTATTTACCTGAGGGGGGACTACCATCTATTTAGTGGCCTCAGCAGGGGACAGAAAGCCAGGGATTAGGCAAGGGTACCCCCATTTTTCCTGAAAATTTTTTTCCAACTGGAATTTTAGCTGCAGTAAAAGTTCATATATCACATTGTCTTGACAATTACAGACATGGTCAGTGGGCAGGTTGATGGATTTATAACCCTATGGGTGAAATAGCATCTCCTTTTTTGTCCTTCATTGTGGCTTGTTCAGCTTGAAGCAGTTTCCCCATGTATGTGTGTTACATTTGACATTTTAAAGAAGGGGTCTGGATCCTCCATTTTGTTCAGTATTCTGTCAAAAGCCTTCTTCATGGCCAGATAAATGTAGTCAACCTATCTCTTTCCTGTTAGAGTTTTGTGGCTCTATCATAAAGGAAAGTAAATTTGTTACACAGGATCTTCCAATTCAAAAGCCATACAGTATTATTATGTTATTTGTTTCCAGGTGTTCTACCCATTTGGCTTTCATTATTTGTTTTAGAAATTTGACTATTACACTTGTCAACAAAACAGGTCTGCACTTAGGACTTCTCTGCTGCCTTTTTTTGTACTTGAAATTGTTTTCCATATATCTGCTAGGTTTCATGTACTTAAGAATGCTTGAAAAATTAATTGTAGCAGAATACTTAACTCGGGTGAGCATTTCTTCAAAGTTCAAAGCAATTTGTACTGTAGGATTAAAATTGGGGAAAGATATTTGGAGGTGAAATAGAATGTTTTAAATACTTGGGGGGGGGGGGAGCCAGTGTCATAAAAAATGGGATTATGGAAAGTGAAATAAGAGAAAATGGAAGAAAGGGTAAATATAATAATGAAAGGAAGGAATGTAAACTGATAAATAGTATACTACTCCCAGCCTAGACATAAGAAAGTGAAACTTTAGCAGGGAAAGGTGCCAAGTGCTCAAGATTGCAAGCAGTGAAAAAAAGGTTTGCATTATTTAAAAAAAAAAGCCGTTATTTTAGTATGCGACGTGTGTTCAGTAATTAGAAACAACAAGAGATCTAAGACGAGTGAAAGGGGCGAGGGACTGATGTGTCAAGTTGGTAGAGTAAAATATTCTGAGCTGGTATGGATTTGTTCATAGAATGTTTGAGAATCATTTAGCAAGAGGGGCGAATTAAGAGATCATATGGCAATGGAAGATAACTTGCATCTTGGAAGAATTGAGTGAATATAAGAAAGTGGGTGGGAGCTTTCAAGAATGCAAGATGTGTGTAGTTAGAGCCTCTTGAAGACTCTTGCACTGTGGCCACTTCCTAACAGGCAGCTGCCAGGAGAGTGGCTATAGCATTGAGGCTATAAACAAAAGGTTATCAACAAAAACAGCCTGGGACGTAAGACAATGTGCTCTCACCTAGCTACTCCTGCTAGCTGTGTGCTATCACCGAGTAACTGGCATCTAACAACCTAAAACACTGCTGACGAAGGTGTGTATGGTGGTATACTCACTGTACTCACCACGCCGGCCGACAGCTGCTGCAGGAGGTTACCACTTGAGGCATTGGATATGAGGGCTGAGGGGCGACGGTGTGACTTATAAGTTGACCCAAAAGGATTGCCAATAGAAGCTGTAGAGGATCGCCTAGATTCTATACCACTGAGTGAAGCGATCGAACACGTTGATTGCCTCCTAGAACCAAGGTTGGAGACCGGAGAGGGAGTCAGGAGCATCGGGACACTTTTGCTGGCATTGGCGATGGAGGAGTTCTATTTGGGTTGAAGAAACAATGTGGGCTTGTAATACAACTGTTGGTTGGCATGGCAAGGGATACAACTACACATTGCTTTTTCTTGGTGAACCCTTAGTTGCAGTTATCTACAATTTGAACTTTACATTTAATTAAATAATGAATTATCAAATCAATGCATGAATCTAACAATCAATAGCCCTATTTAAAATTGCAGATGAAAAACTAAGCAAAACTAAGCAAAAATTCAAAAGACATTGTTGTGCTTTACAGAACACTTAACTACAATGCTATCTAAAGAATAATAATAGGATAATTAAAACAAAGAAAGTTTAAACTTTTTGTCCAACTTTTGCCTCATTTAAAAACAAAACCAAAAAGTACCTAATTTCATCTTCATTGTGTCCTACCTTGTGCTTTAAAATTACACTGTATCTAGTGCTACCCAATCCCCCAATCTTTATGTACCTAATCCAAACTTTACCACTGTGATCATTGCTGTTTTTCTTATATGTGCTGTACTTATATGTCATTTAAGTACATATTATATTATTTTTGTACTTATATTTTTCTTATATGTCATTATGCTGTACTATGCCTATTAATCTTTGTTAAATAACCAATCAAGCTGTCAATGCAATCAATCAGAGCTACCGATGTGCTTTAATATACCTACTAATCTCTCTCATCTCTTATTTTCTTGCAATGTACCTGTTATCACATTATAAATTTTGCTAGAGTTTACCTACTAAAATTGTATGTTAGATTAAGGACCTGCCCGAAATGCTGCACATACTAGTGGCTTTACAATAATGTTAACACCATGATATGTATCCTCACAAACCCAATGTACCTTCTTATATGCAGTATATATACAAGTAAATAAATAAATAAATAAATAAATAAATAAACTGTAAAACTATTGTAATAGTAAATATGAGATTCAATTATTCTGGAATTTCAGCGTAAATAACATTGAAGTGTTACATTTCCGACAGTTTCATTGAGCTGTAATTTTTTATTTTTATTTATTTATTTATTTATATATACAAGAGTTCTTACATTCTTGTATAGCCACTAGCACGCATAGCATTTCGAGTAAGTCCTTAATCCTAATTTTCACACACACATACATCCCTTGGAAGCAGCCTGTAGCAGCTGTAACTCCCAGGTACCTATTTACTGCTAGATGAACAGGATCAGGGTGAAAAACTCTGCCCATTTGTTTCTGCCTCCGCCGGGAATTGAACCCGGACTCTTAGGAATACAAACCCCAAGCACTGTGCACTCAGCCGTCAGGTAATGGCAAAAACAATTCCAGAGCAATGTTAAGGGTGGAGACATGCAGCTGAGCCCATCAGGAGAGCGAGGTACGGTAGGTATCAATTCACCAGTAATTACATTGATTATGAAATATACAGAAAGCCATTAATTCAGCTACCAGGAAATCAGATCAGCCAAAAGAAAACTTGGTCAAAACATTAAGAAAGATCCCAAGTCTTTATTCCTATACAAGACCTAACACCATTACCGAAGACTTGGTAGGATCCTTAAAAATGAGAAAAGCAAGCTATAGATGATAAAAAGGCAGCCAACACTGAATGCATACTTTACATCAGTGTTCACACTAGAATGAATAGACATCCCATTACCAACACTAATATTTGAAGTGGTTGAAGAGAATGAATTAAGAGATATCCCCAACATGTGTGTAACAATCAGGAAGATAACTGACAAATTAAAGGAATCTAGCTAATGAACTTTGTTTACCATTGAAACTTCTTTCCAGAAGAAAGGCCATAAATTGGAAATATGCAAATGATGACCAAACCACACATCAGCAAAATGGAGAAACAATGTTTCTGTCGGTTCTGGACCATTATCGTGTAATCAGTGATGTTTCTCAATTTTCTTATGTGTAACACACAGAGATCACACTAACGTGATGCATCAAATGAACAAATCCACAAGTCACGGCCCTTGTGGATTTGTTCTTATGTGTAATATGGTTATCATATGTTCAGCTACATTATTGTGACTCAGCATCTGCAAATATGCAAATCTTACCCTTATCTTCATATAAGGCAGAAAGAGCTCAGCAAAAAACTAATGACCAGTCAACTAACCTCATATGAGCTAGTTTCCTAGCATCTATTATGCCCATCAGTAGGAGGAAGGCCAAGGGGATGTGTTACTTTTGAGAGTATGCAGTTGTTGTATTTCTGATCTGATAGGTCAGAAAGAGTAGGACTGAGATTGAATAGACTCCAGTCAGCCTTTTCAAACTGCCACCGACGGAATGAAAGAGGGAAGAAAGAAAAATTACGAAGATGGAGAAATGGTCACTGTTGTGGAGGTCATCAAGGACCTTCTATGTCAGGTCTATGTAAATAGAAGAGGAGCAGAGAAAGATTAAGACAGGAAAGGGTGCAAGTGAGCGAATTCTGGCATGTTCACCAGAATTTAGCAGAGATAATGAAGAGAGGACAAAAGGTTCGAGTAGGTAACCTTGGATATTTGTCAGATCATTGCCCCAGAGAGGATGCTGACAGTTAAAATTTCCAAAAAGCAGCACAAACACTCGTAATGAATACAACAGATGTTTAAGATCAGGACGAAAAAGAGGAATATTTGGGGAAGATAAATGAAACAGACTGTACCAATTACTCACAAAGATACAGGTGACAGAGGAATGGATGTTCAATTTAAAAAGAAAGAGGAACAAATGAAATATAAGTAAAAAAACAAGAAAGCAGAAGAGTTAAGGGTCCCAACAAAAGTTGGAGGGGAAAGCGAAAGGAATAACCGCCGGTGTGACCAGGAAGAGCACCAAGCATCGGCTCCTGGAGACATTTACAAAGCTGTAAAAACTGCGAGATCTGAAATTGAAGTTCATGGAAATTGGCATTAAAACCCACGCACTGTATATTCCATTGAAGAATAGACATAGGCAAGAACAGATAAAACAGTAAAAAGAAAAAGAGAAAACCTAAGGCAAAGAACTAAGCTAAGCAAAGAAACTCCTATGACAGCACTTGAAGTTTGCATAGCTAAGTCAACTGACTCCATCCAGTACATTGGTATTTATTGGAAAGCAATTGGTCCTTGGGTCACTTCCCAGGCAGGGCAAGACGTCTGGGCACATGTCTTACACTCAAATGCCTCTGGTGTTCACCTACCAGTAAATAGGCACCCAGGAGTTAGTCAACTGTTCTGGGTCACAGTCTGATAAACAGTCACAGTGGCTGGGTCTAAGAGAACCTAAAAAAAAAAGCTAAAAAGCTAAGCATCCCTGACAATTGGACACCAAACAAGCCCATGCTAACCAGACAAATGTTAGAATTGTACCACTTCAGACAATATGTAGCATAAGACTTGGTACCTTCCCCCTCACCATCCGTCAAACCTGTACACTTTTCCATACTTGCCTATACACACCTGGCAAAAAGTATTTACAGTATCACCAGTAAATTATTACACAGCTACAACATTCAAACATTAATTATGAGGTTTCTATTGAAATTTTACTGTATATAGGTCATGTTTAAGTACAAACTAAATTTCAACCAATGACAAAACGCAATCATAACTTTTGTTGTGTGTTAAGGCCTCGACTGTAAAACTCTTAACTCATCGTTAATAAGCTACAGTAGACTATACTAAGCAAATTGATTCCAATTACCATACTGTAATACCTTAACTAAATTGCACATTTCACATATCACATCACATTAGAACATTGCAATTTAAAAAATATATTGTTTTTTTCTGTCAGCTCAGACATGCATTTCATTACTTATGACACCCTATGCCCCATGGTTAATATTAAGTTTAAACATGCATATTACAGTTTTTACCTGGAAATGCTAACATATAATTAACCATTTACCTTCAAAAAAGACTGGGACTTTGTCTGCACAGGAAATGGATAAAAAAAAATATATATTGAAGGAAGAGTTCACACATACACAAATATATATACTGTATATATAAATTTAGAAATTTACAATAATGACATTTTTTTATACCACATTAATTCAAGTGGGTGTCATTTAACAAGAACCGATTTAAATTATTTATCAAAATGACATAATACATGTATTTATAATCATTTAAGGATCTGCAATCCCTGCTTTATGTGGTAGCATGTTAAGAGCATCAGTATACTGTGACCAAAAATTTAAGTAAGTGCGTTGTTCTCTGCATACATAAACATTCAAATGAGGAAAGATTCACTGCATACATATATGAAGAAGAAATATTCACTGTATACATATTATGAAGAAGAAATATTCACTGTATACATATACTGTACATTCAAATGATGAGAGAGTCACTGTACACACATTTTGAAGAGGAAGAGGAAATATTCACAGTGTACTGTACATATATATACTGTACAAACAAATGAGAAAAGATTCACCATATTTATATCACTGTAATGAAGAAAGTGAGCATACAAAGATACTGTAAGGAGGAAAGAGTGACAGCACACCAACATTGTAATGGTTGAAGCTGTGTCTTGTGTGAGCTACTTATATATAACTGTACAGTTTGCCCTTGTCAGTGAACCTCGCAGCAAAACCCTCAATGGTTTTCTTCAGTAAAAATAGTCTAGACGTAGAGAATACTAATTCAACTATGATAAAGAAATCGTTCTTCACCTTTTGTTACGTGTATTTTATACACCAACTCAGGAGAGGTGGCTCATTTTCTCCATAACATTAATGTTTCAACTTTTCAGAGTAAATTTTATGACTGCTTTGAAGAATTCTAAATATACTTACAGCATTAAGCACTATAAAACATGCTAATATTGTTTAATTCAGCAGTTTTTTTCTTTAGCATTTGAATGGCTCCATCTACAAACACAAACTGTATAGTACAGTATTACTGTATTAAATGTCTTTCATGGAAAAAGCTTAGTTTAAGTAAGAGTACATACTACATTATATTTAAAGAGAAGTGGTTTGCATTATTTTAGTTAAAAGGAGGTTTGTATTGTATTAAGTAGAGAGAGTTTGCATTATATTAAGTGCAGTAAAAATAAGAGTGCCTAGCAAAGTCCAAGTTTCTGAAATAAATGCAAAAGAAAACAAGAATTAACTTTCAGAATTCTAGATTATAGAAATCATTGGAGGAAGTTCAAGTAGGCATTTTACTAAACAAAATATAGGGATTTGATGAGGGGGTTTGAGAAGTTGAACTTGTACAGAAAAAAATACACAAGAAAATGTTCTCAAAATAGATAATAGCAATGGAAATAAACAGTTAAATGAAACTAGACACTAATAAAAAAAAACCAGCGTGTTACGTAATGAAATGCCTTTTTCTGGGCGAGACCCGGAGGCTCCCCGGAGCTATACCAGGCTGATGTGTATATACTAGACCATGGCAACAGTCAATTGATGGAGTTCTAGCCTACCGGGGACCACGAGCCAGAACCTGGCCCCCCTCAGAGAGGCACAAAAAGCAATGGCCTATAGACACCCCCCCCCCCATGTAGTTGCTCTATTTCATTGTATATCATATAAATACATTGTCTAATGTTAATATGATACTTTCATCAATGTCCCAAAAATATTTTTTTTAGGTGATTTTTTTTTTTTTAAGATTTTAGTTTTTTCTCCTTTGTTTATTATCTGATTTTGTTGTATCCTTTACATCCTGGAGAATGCATGTTTTCCTAACTATGTAAAGATAGAATGAAATTGGTCAACAAATAAATTGGCCACAACTCACAAAACTTGGGACTTTTAATTTATTTGTGCAGATTTTTTCTGATTTCAAACTATTTTCTTTGTCTCTCTAGGTTATTTTGATGATTAGGGACCATATTAGGGCTTTTTCACTTATATAAAGTACACTATACCCTAAACCATTATAATTATTATAATTATCCCAATATTTTGTGTTTTTTGGGGGTTATTTTTTCTTGACTTCATTTCAACACATATTGACCTACAACTTTCACATATTCAAGTAAGAATGCCAAACAATGTTTATTAAAACATACAATTAAATTAATGAATTAAAACTACCTTTATTCATTGTTGATAACTTCAATTATCTCTGAAACTAGAGTTTCAACTTTGAGTGGCTTCTAAAAATCCAGTTTTTGACTGATTCTCACTATTTTGACATATTGGCTGCTGAGCTGTCTGTTCTGCAATCCCTTCAGAATGGATTTTTCATAAACTTTATACATTTGGAATTATAATTTTTTTTGGTCTCAATTTGCCGCATACAGTGGCATAAACCACAGCAGTCCTGTGCCTTATGGTGTTCTGCTGCACCACCATGCAGAAGAACACCACCATAAGGCACAGCACTGCTCAAAGGATGGAGCCCGAGACGATCGACCGCTACTCAACATCATCCTCAGAACTAGGGTTAGGTAGCCGGTGCGGGAGGTCTGGAGCCTCCCCCCCATGCGGGAGGGGGGAAGCTGCACAGACAGTGGCGCGGCAACTGTGGTGACATCATGCTTGTTTTCTGATTGGGGAGTTCTACTTGCTTGTTTGGCTTTCAATTTGCAATTTTTAACCAGCTGTAGTTTGCTTTAGAGAACCTACCTTTCTGGGTGCCTGACCTGGTAGATGGCAGATATAGACTGCTTCCAACTACATGTGGGTGTCTATAGGCCATTGCTCCTCTTGCCTCTCTGAGGGGTCCAGGTTCTGGCTCATGATCCCTGGTAGGCTAGAACGCCATCGATTGACTGTTTGCACAGTCTAATATATACACATCAGCCCGGTATAGCTCCGGGGAGCTGATGGGGCTCTCCACAGAAAAAGAGAGTAAAAGGAACCAAGGTAAGAAAGGTTGTACTACCATAGAATAAATATGCTTATAGGAATTACAATCCATGCAGTTAACAATACAAAACTGTTGAAAAGTAAACTACTACTGAATACAGAGGAGGTAACTGAAGAAATATTTAGTGGTGACACACAACAGGTTGATTTAAGAACAAACCTAACAAAAGATTAACATGTTAAATTCAAGGCATACCTGAAGTAATTTTGTGGACACATAGCATAGAAAGCTTTAATGCTAACTTAATGAATTAACTTACATGAGCCATTTCATACAATACAACATTGTATATTGAAGCAGCTACTTATGCTGCGGATTTAAAACAATTAGTGAAGAAATACAATTGAAACGTGTAACAAAAAATTAAATGATTAAATTAATGCAAAACAGTTAAAAAAAAAATTATATATAGAAGTATGAAAGACACTCGTGGAAATAAAACTCATGGTGTTGGGTTCAGAAGCTCATATATAAAATATCACCGTTTCCTAAAATTTTGTTTAAGGTAAATGATTATGCTATTTTTTAATGTCTTTGTAAAAATATATACTGTATAATTTAAATGTATATTATCATTTTACCAATTGTAAATTTGGAACAGGAGAAACAGGTTCTCAAAAAGTTAAAAAAAAAAGTGATAATTGTAATGAAATGTCTTGCTGTATTTGGTGGCTACCAGGAGGTTGCTACCTGGCATGCTCTACCCAATTCAATCCTCACCAGGTCCTTGCAAGTCCTGTAGTACAGTGGTTAATGTTTTTGACTAACAATCATGGATCCCGGGTTCGATCCCTGGATGGGACAAATGACTGGGCACATTTTCCTTTCACTTAATGGCTCTGTTCATTTAGCAGTAAATTGGTGCCCGGGAGTTAAGCAACTGTTGTAGGGGTTGTATTCTGGAAAAGGTCAGCAGTTCAACTTACAGAAGGCTCTCGTTGTTGTATTAGCATAAAGCACACACAGTACAGTATATATACACAGGCTTCTCAGAGGAACCAACAACCAATCAGGGTGAAAAGGCACCCAGCTATTGCTGGATGCCTTTCCTCTTAGCCCCCGACACCTCAGGAGTGGGGAAGTGGGGGGGAGGGGGGGACTGGGGCAGAGCTAAAATCCATGCCAGATGTTGAAGACAGAAAAAATGTCTCCCCAAAGTAAGGATCCACAAACACACAAGCAAATGGTCCTGCAGGACAAGAACAGTCTAGAATGACCAGCATTTATCTGATAAACCCAGATCCAAAGAATCCAGAGCCAGGAACATAAAAAGTGAATGTCAGACGTAAACGACAAACAATATGACCAAGTTGTCAAGGTTGGTGGATGGAGGGGGGAAGGTGTGCAGTCCCCTGGTGAAGTACAGGTGGAAATAATGAGAGTACTGCTCTATGACCATTTGGTTCACGAGTTTCAGGGCTTTGCTCTCCCAATTCCTATGCTTTGTTCCTTGCCATTTGTATGTTTTGGTTTATCCACCTTTTTGGGGGCCTTTTCTTGGTTAGGGCAATCTACAATCCCCTCCTACTTATGCCTCTTTAGAGTGAGGAGAAGGGGGGGGGGGGCACAGGCTTTGGCCTCTAGTCTCTGGTAGGTTTATGACTCCCAAGGTCCTGGTGTGGATTGAATTGGGTGAAACTTACCAGGTAACAAGCCCCAAGGAACCACCATAGGAACCCTTACAGACAAATTCAAACTTTTAGCATTGAATTAATAATTCATTTAGGTAAATAGTCCCCCTAAGTCTCGTATACATTTATANATATACATATCTATATACTTAAGTCCCCCCGTTTAGATACACCGATTCTCTATCGCCGTTGATATTTAGATTTGAAATCCTGCGTGTGATATATTAGAGCTTTAATCTATTCAGACTAAACTCAATTTAACTGGCAAAATCTTATAGTCTTACGTCGTTTAGGCTAAGTTGCTCCCTGCAGTCTTAGAGAGCCTGTGGTGTGGGTGTAGTTTAATGTGGGTGAAAGGGGGGTTACGTCGGGTTATAGAAAACGAGGTAGTTTACGCATTGAGGCCTGTGTGCGGGAGAGGTTGGCGGCTATGATGTCCTGTTGATATCGGCGGCTGAGATGGAACCCTGCTGCCCGCTGATGTGGACAGTGATTGATAGCTGCCCCGTGAGCGTCATGGCCGCGGCGTACCCAGAGAAACTGTGCCTACAAAAGAAATCGATTTTTTTACGAGAGAAAATGATAATTCGTCTCTAAACTTTTATTATATTTCTTTATTATCAAGCAAATTTTACAGATGGGTGCATATTTACACGCAAGTAAGTAGCTTGGCGTTGTCAGAAGTTTTGTTGCGCGAGATGAAGATAGTGTCCCTAGGAGTCACCATCTCAGAGTATAAACACACTAGAGAAGTGATGGCAATGTTTTGGTGGTAAGAAAATGGCGGCAACATGTACATTCGAACTTGTAGGCAAAAGTGAGAAAGGTGGTTGGAAATAGTCTCGTATTTTCGGAACAGGTAAGCGGTTTACACAGTAAAGTAATATTTATTTTACTGATGCAAAACTAGCACTTAATGGAATACAAATTTACACAGACCGTGTTATTTATAACAATCTTGCGCGTAGGCTATATTTGTGTGATTAACTGAACCACTTTTAGGTTCTTCAATGATTTATGTATTAACTCCCCTTTGAATATTAGCTTCACCTATAATCGCTTAGTTTGGTCTTGGGCTTATCTACGTGTGGAAGGTTAAGGTCACCACAATAGCTTACTGACCAACCGGCAAGTGTACTTTAGTCCTGAACATAGTCCAAGACTAACAAATGATATTTAAAATCCTTGCAGTGTATCCATATTTCGCTTTAATATAATGACAGAGGAGATTATGAACTACCTCTTCACCTAGCATTAATTGGGGTTGGTTGTAAAGCAACTGGCGGTCGTGTTATAAAGAAAACTAGCAGGGTAAGGCTGAATATAAGCTATGGGAACGGAATAACTAAGCCTGCTAACAAGAAGTTTTCTAAGTCTGCTAGGAGGTTCTTTTCTCCCGTATCAACCTATGGGAAAAAAAGCAAACAACCCCAGCATCTATAATTATTGCCCTCCACCATTTGATACTTCCCGCAGAACCTGTAAATGCCAAGATATTACATCGGTTAAAAATTTACATGGGAAAAATTCCTCGAATTATTTTAGGACCTATGACAAGCCGCCGGCTTCGTGTTCCCATGGAGGCCTTTATGATGATAGAGGCCCTCATGTAAAGTCAAGTAATTATGTCCATTATACTTAAGTAAGGCTTCTTATTCCTTCCTGTTTCAACATTAACCAAAAAATTTACAGAAAGCGTAGTCAGGGAGGCTATATATATTTGATTTGTTTTAGAGAAAACGTTATCAAATTCTGCATATTAGTGGCATACTGCATTAGATTTGTCTTGGCCAACACTTTCTGACCCCGTAACCAGTCTGGGGGACTCGCACTTGTATCTGGGAGCTTTGATGATTAGCTGACGTGCCATTCCAGTTGGAATCACGATTACTCTCACGTTGAAAGGCCTTAATTTCTTGTCTGCTCACGACCACAATGGTAACAGGTGTGATTCTCTGGCAGGACGAGATTTTTCATTTTCGCGAATGATAGACAGCGAGACTTATAAGGGTCCCTCAGGGCAGCTACTGTTCTCCCATGGGATGCAACCCACAACAGTTACTTATCTCCCGGGTGCCCAAGGCGCTTATACCAGACTGATCGAGTGAGCTGCCACTGATTTGATGAATAAAAAATCATTTTTGATCGAAACTAAGTTATGGTTGATTGATATTCTTGTCCTTAGATCTCAATAATAGACCTTTTGAGTGTTTACTCTGTTCATTTATTGATATAATTACTCAGATGATCAAGTTTTAGTTACTTGTTCTTGTAATAATGAATTGGAATTATGTAATGTGCATTGATTCTTGCAATATCATTTTGCCCTCAACTTTCCCGATGACTGCACCAACTTGAAGTCAGGGCCACACACCATCACGTGGGAGGTTGCTGGTGCACGATAATTTTAGTGAGGGTGGGCCTTGTCTCCCGCGCTAAATATTCTTCCATTAGCCAATATAAGTAACCCAAACACACACAACACCACAGCAAACCTCAGATAGAGAAGTGAGCAACGACCTTCCAGCTGTCACGCGCGGCAAATATGTGCAGAAACGGGGAAATAAGGAGCGCGTAAGGTTTGGTAGAACGGGAGCGTATGCGGCGCTGTTGGGGTGGGAGGTGTTGGGGACGGCTGCCGCCGGTACTTACCGGTCGAGAAGGGGCTGATGAGGGAGGGAGGGAGAGAGACAGAGGCAGATAGATATAGATGGAGGGATAGAAGATGGTTGAAGATTAAAGAAGGAGAAATACACCTCACAAAACTGCTAATCTGCATCCAACTCTACCCTATCCAACACCTTGCTCACCCTCCCTCCAATCCTTGGCAGGTAGGTAGGTAGCAACGAGCGAGAATCCCCCAATCCTGGGCACTCCACGTGTAAACTCTACGGAATGGAAATGAGTCAGTTTAGGATTTTTGATAATTAAACATTTTACTACCTTGACCACAAAGTTTGCACATCTTCATAGTACGCTTCAGTCATTCTCAGCTGTTGATTGCTGGAGCCACACTACCATATAATAATAACAATACTAATAATACTAATACTAATAATACTACTACTAATACTACTACTACTACTAATAAAAATAATAATAATAACAATTAATATTATTACTATTATTATTTTAAATATATAAAGAAGAACATGAAAGAGGTAGCTAATTTGTGTGGCTAGCCTATCCATCAGAGTTCATTGGGTGGTGTGACTAACCTCTCCACTGGCGCCCACTTGATTAATATTACAGTAGCCTTTCCGCCGGCGCCAACTAGATAGGTGCGACTGTAGCCTATCCACAGGCATCCACTGGATGTGCGCTCGTCTAATTGTACTCACCTAGTTGTGCTTGGGGAGTTGAGTTCTGGCTCTTTGGTCCCGCCTCTCAACTGTCAATCAACTGGTGTACGGATTCCTGAGCCTACTGGGCTCTATCATATCTACATTTGAAACTGTGTATGGATTCAGCCTCCCACATCACTGCCTAATGCATTCCACCTGTTAACTACTCTGACACTGAAAACGTTCTTTATAATGTCACTGTGGCTCATTTGGATACTCAGTTTCCACATGTGTCCCCTTGGTTGAGTGCCACCCGTGACGCGACTGGGTGACAGTGGGTGTGACTGTAACCGCCCCCGACTGCATAGACTAATATTAAAAAATATATAATTATTTTGTAACTTGTTCGACGCTAATGAAAATTATTTACTATAAAGAACATTGGGAACCAAGTTCCCGAACCCTACAATGCGCCTGTTATAGGTGACTTCAAACCAAATGGTATGAGTTATTTTGAGTTCTTTAATTACTTCATACACTCAGGGAAATTGAAAGATATTCTTGATAGTGGTATTGTATGCAATCACTGGCTGGTATTTTCTCCCCTGATTCCATGTATGACTAACCATACTATGAGATAGGAATATTAGATGAACTTATAGTTAATTTTTTATCTACACTGTAACCTTTCATATAGAATAGGGTAGCAGCACATTGCTGTGTATACCTAAGCTTGTTAATAAAACAAAATAAAAATTCATGCGCCTCTAGGATTCCGTCACCGCCCACAGGATGGGCATAGATAGGATCCATGATAAAACTATAATAAAACTAAACTATTTGTTTGATATTGCGAGGCATAGTCCTGCGCCCTCCCTTCACCGACTCATAATGCAATACTAGAAACTGATATTCTGCGAAAAATAATAAGACAACTGCACTCACGGACTAAGAAATAATAAGTGGAAATTATAACCGCCTATGCTACATGTGGCTGTTCCGTCGAGGATCCCTGCACCACCACCACATCCCCAGCTGGCTGCCGACGCTCTGCACTCTGGTGAAAGTATAACTGTGTATTCTACGCACTCGCCTACTGTCACTCCTTCCGGGCGTATCTTAATAGTAAATGATGCATGATGCTCCGTATTTTGTAATGGGGGTACTGCGTATGTGTGTGTCGTGTGTGGATAGGAAGTTCTCGTTGCGTAAACTGAACTGCGCATGTCCTTGCTGAAGGAATGGCTTGTCTGCGCAAAAGCTCGCCTAGTGGGGCAACTTTCAAAGCTGTTATGACGACGTATATTTAACACAATCTGTAACAAGTAAATACCAAGGTAAGTAACGTTTAACTTAAAAATCTTTAAGCACTGATAAGTCAAACGAAATTTATTTTATTGATTGTTATTTTTTCGTGATTAGTTTAAGTTAAATATGTGAATATTTCCCATTGTTATTAGTATGTATAGAAGTCACTCTATTTCTTTAAATGAATGAATCATGAATATGAGCACCTGCCGCTTGTATTTATCATATATACTGTCCGTCAGTACGTGCTTCAGAGCAGGAGAGATTGCTGAAATTGAAGGAATACAGAGAACATATACGGCACGCATAGACGAGATAAAGCACCTAAATTATTGGGATCGTCTCAAAGCTCTCCATATGTACTCACTAGAAAGGAGACGAGAGAGATATCAAATAATATACACATGGAAAATACTGGAGGGACAGGTCCCAAATCTGCAGAGTAAAATAACAACGTACTGGAGTGAACGACATGGAAGAAAATGCATAATAGAACCAGTGAAGAGCAGAGGTGCAATGGGCACAATCAGAGCACACTGCATGAACATCAGAGGTCCACGGTTGTTCAACGTCCTACCAGCAAGCATCAGAAATATTACAGGAACAACCGTGGACATCTTCAAGAGGAAACTAGATTGTTTCCTTCAAGGAGTGCCGGACCAACCGGGCTTTGGTGGGTATGTGGGCCTGCGGGCCGCTCAAAGCAACAGCCTAGTGGACCAAACTCTCACAAGTCAAGTCTGGCCTCGGGCCGGGCTTGGGGAGTAGAAGAACTCCCAGAGCCCCATCAACCAGGTATCAACCAGGTACCAGGTGCTGTGTATGGAAATGGTAGAGTAAGCTAATAGTACTTTTAAGTATCCATTTCACCCCCGCCCCAATGTACTCATTCATGCTCACAATATGAGAGGATTTAGGTGTGACTAACATTCATTAGAGGAGATTATTAGTGCCACCCAGGTAGTAGGTATTGACAAAACTATGAACCCTTCATATTGTCTATAAGGTAGCTGCATAATGATCTTGTAACTAGTTATGTTAGTAACAAATAAAAATAAAACGCGCGCATGATTTTTTTTATACAAGATTTTTTACATTCTTGCAAAGCAACTAACACTTATAGTGTTTCGGACAGGTCCTTAATCCAAATTTTTCCTAGAATCAGCCAAATCGTTCACTGATGGGTGAGCAGAGGCGTACAGCTCTGGATTGGCGCCTAATTCAATCCTCCCTGGCCAGGATACGAACCCACGCCATATCACATGCGATGTACCGGGCGAGTGTTTTACCACTGTGCCACGGGGACTGCTCTTCACTTGTGGCCAGCCTCACTTAACTTTGCAGGGTGACTGGTGATTGGGGATGGTCATATGGGAGTCGAGGTTTATCTTCATGCCCCTCCCCTTTTAAATGAAATGACATATTATACCATATTCCAATCTTACTAAATACCAGACTCCATCCTTACTAAGATTCAGCCAGCATATTATTTTTTGCATGATTAAATGTTAGTTTGTCTTACATAGTTTATATATATATATATATATATATAAATGAAGATAGTGTTCAGTGAAGATGGTCACAGTGATAAAGGTATGGTGATGAAGGGTAATGGACAGAGAATATGGTGTAGGGTAGGACAGGTGGTGAAGGAGAAGGACGGTAGTATTGATTATGGCTGTAGATTGGAGTACCAAGTAGTGAGATGGTTACAGTGATGAAGATAATGTGCAGTGAAGATATGTAAGGGACTCTGAGCACAATTGACTTCGTTCTCGACTCTCCATCGGAGATCCCCTGCGGGGAAGAAATAGGCATATTTCCTTTTAACCAAACTAGCAAGAGACAGGCAACTGTTGTGGTTTTGGATCCTAGGAAGGGTCAGTAGTACGACCTTATATATATATATATATATATATATATATATATATATATATATATATATATATATATATATATATATATATATATATATATATAATATATTTACTTCCCATCGAGTGGAAATAAGTTGCAAGTATCCAGATACAGTACAATAAGCCTTAATTCATTACATCTAACAGTCCTGGTCGGAGGGTTGGCCGCATTTATATAGGAAAGAGAAATTCTATTACAAAAAATAGTAAGTTTTATATGAGAGATCCAAGATTCATATGTCCCCATGGCGTAGTGGTAAGACGCTCGCCTGGCATTTCGCAAGCGCTTTGTCTTGGGTACATATCCTGGCCGGGGAGGATTGACTGGGCGTAAATCCTTAACTGTAGCCTCTGTTTAACCCAACAGTAAAATGGGTACCTGGTTGTTAAACGATTTGGCGGGTCGTATTCCGGGAAACATAGCATTAAGGACCTGCCCGAAACGCTACGTGTGCTAGTAGCTGTACAAGAATGTAACTGTTCGTGTGTATATAAATAAATAAATATGTACCAGACCCAAGAAAGTTGTAGTTTAGACATTTATTATGCACCTCGGACGCATCCTGTAGGTGGTGATGGAAAAGTTAGAGGCACATAATTAGCACAGTAACTGGACTCCAAAATTCATTTGGGGCCAAGAAATGTCAATGAACAAAATGTACGAAGGGCAGGTGAGAAATGCGCACGCGTGTTGGGTGTATGTGACGGCGGAGCAGCGCGCGCGCCCAGCGGCTCCCAGCGTCTTATGGGACGCTGTCGAAAGAGCGCGCTCTTACCAGGTTGTGGCTGGCAGGGTCTGCACCAGCCCTCCGCGCCCTTATGATGCTCTGTTGCTCCACGTAACGTCTCCACCACCCTGGCCCGCCCCCACCCACGCTTCCTTCTGCCACGCCCGCAGATCCCCCCACTGCCACTACCACGGGGCTAGGGGATGGTCGGCCACCCACCTCCCCACACGGAAAGACCGCCTTTCCTCTCACGTTTTCACAGAGTAAATTGCTTTGATACGCATTTGAAATGGACACGTTTTTGTTATGATTTGCATGGATTATTTACTTATTTCGAACTCGTTGATATTATATTTTAAATTTGTTATATAAAGTATTTTTTATTAGTGTTTGGTGTGTTAATTTGACTCAAATGTCGTGTTTAGAATGAGTTGACTAGAGATGCTTCCCTTGGGCTGTTATAACCAGTCGCTCCCCTTATGGCCTGCTCTTGGTACATCTGGAGATGGAGCGGCGCGGTGGTCGCCGATCCCCCCCACCATCCACCGCCAACACCCACCACCAACAGCCACCGTCATCACCCGCCACCACCGTCATCACCCACCACCGCCGTCATCACCCACCACCGCCGTCATTACCCGCCACCGTCATCACCCGCCACCGCCGTCATCACCCGCCACCGCCGTCATCACCCGCCACCCGCGGTCCACAACGTATTTGTGTTGCTACATTATAATTGGTTGATAAATACGAGGAAATACTTGTACCCTTCCCCGGATGGAATGCAGTGCGAGAATCGGACTATATTAATTATCATAAATGGTTGTGCATTCATAACTGGGAAGTTTACATGAAAAGTACAGTACATTAAGTACATAAGTCACAATAATAGCATATCACGAGGACATTGTCATTGACAAAATCACACATTATTCGTAACAACTTATACAAATCTTCCCTCTTCGCGATACGTGCAGTTTGCACGCAGGTTCTTCCTCACGATGACTGCAAAAGTGGCATTGTTGAAAGATTTAGCACTCACTGACGCCTGGTCAATGACGCCTCATGCCTGGTCAATAAAGGTCATGATTTGGCAGAGATTGGAAGTTATCGATGTCTTCTATTTGTGTATGCCCAACCCACTTGGGCTGGACGGTAGAGCGACGTCTCGCATCATGCAGGTCGGCGTTCAATCCCCGACCGTCTAAGTGGTTGGGCATCATTCCTTTTCCCCCGTCCCATCCCAAATCCTTATCCTGATCCCTTCCAAGTGCTATATAATCTTAATGACTTTGCGCTTTCTCCTGATAGTTCCCTTCTATTTGTGTGAGGATAGACACAAATATATGAGTGGAAATGTACTCTGGATGGTAAAGATGAGTTGCGTTGATGGTGGTAGCAAAGTGTTGCTATTCTATGAAAAGTGTGTGGTTTAGTCAAGAGACTGAGTTTGTGAGTCGAAGGATGTTTGGGAGTTAGTCGCAAATTCAGATAGGTTAGGGTAGGGTATGTTAGACTCTTAACAAGTACAAATAACATGGGGTTAATGAGTATAAGGTTAGGTTAGGTTAGGTTAGTTGAAGATGGGTTATGGGTTGTATTTCGGATCTTTACGTCTGGGATGTGATTTCATCGATCTTCTTTGACGTGCGAGTAGTACAGCGTGTGTTGAATATCTGGAAGTGGTTGGGGGATGTGTCATGGGAGTGTGTGGTTTACGTGTTTTTTCAGGCAAAGTGCCAGGTCGCTTGGAGGGACTCCTGTTCAACCTAGACGGCGAGCGGACGTCTGGACATCACCTCCACCTGGGAGCCGGAGGATTACGTTCTGTTTTCGCGTTTTCGATATGATACTGCCGTTTGGCATCACTATTCAACGGTCCGGTTTGTTTGACGCATGGCGCACATATCGCCTTCGGTCACAGGAGTGTTTTTATATAGTATAGTTCATTTATTATGGACCCCATACCCATCTTGTGGGCGGTAGTGGAAAGGGTTACAGAGGCACATAATGGGCTCAGGGACTGAACCCCACAATTCATTTAGCTAAGCAAGTTACAATCTTGATGAGCTAGTTACAAAATTCAATATAAGTCGTCACATCAACAATGGGTTCGAGATTGACTTCAAGTACAGGTTCTAAATTAAGCAACTGACATATGTGAGAGCTAGTGAACTAACTAACTAAAACTAGTGTCACAATTTATGTTTGTCCTGCCCACCGCCCCCCATCCAGTGGGCAGCGGTGGATAGGTTACAATCACTCAGTTACTACCTGCAGTTAGCAAACTGGGGATATTTGGCTAAAATTTCTGGTAGCAGATCATAGAGTGTTGATAGATTTTGAGCGTTTTCTGGCTGGTTCTCCCGGCGGGGTGACGGTGTCGGCTCCGGCTTGGCCAACAGGTGCCGGGAGTTGGTGGGTACTCACCTAGTTGTGCTTGCGAGGGTTGAGCTTTGGCTCTTTGGTCCGCCTCTCAACCGCCAATTTACTGGTGTACAGATTCCTGAGCTTCTTGAGCTCTATCATATCTACATTTGAAACTGTGTATGGAGTCAGCCTCCACCACATCACTTCCTAGTGCATTCCATTTACTAACTACTCTGACACTGAAAAAAGTTTTTCAAACATCTCTGCGGCTCATTTGGGTACTCAGCTTCCACCTGTGTCCCCTTGTGCTTGTACCACCCGAGTTAAATAATCCATCCTTGTCTACTGTCAATTCCCCTGAGAATTTTGTATGTGGTGATCATGTCTCCCCGGGCTTTTCTGTCTTCAAGCGTCGTGAGGTGCAGTTCCCTCAGCCTATCCTCGTAACTCATGCCTCTTAGTTCTGGGACTAGCCTAGTGGTATACCTCTAAACTTTTTCCAGTTTCGTCTTGTGCTTGACAAGGTACGGGCTCTATGCTGGGGCCGCATACTCCAGGACTGGTCTTACATACGTAGTATACAAGGTTATGAAAGATTCCTTACACAAGAATTCCTCACCTTATTCCGTCTTGGTGGGCTCCTGGTGTGCTCTCAGCCATGGTGGGCTCCTGGTGTGCCCTCAGCCATGGTGGGCTCCTGGTGTGCCCTCAGCCTTGGTGGGCTCCTGGTGTGCCCTCAGCCTTGGTGGGCTCCTGGTGTGCCCTCAGCCTTGGTGGGCTCCTGATGTGCCCTCAGCCTGGTGGGCTCCTGGTGTGTCATCAGCCTTGGTGGGCTCTTGGTGTGCCCTCAGCCTTGGTGGGCTCCTGGTGTGCCCTCAGCCTTGGTGGGCTCCTGTTGTGCCCTCAGACGTGGTGGGCAGCTGGCTTTTGCTCTGCCGGAGGGCACGTGATGACATTCGCGTTTTGGTTGGGGGCCGCGTTTTTGGTTTTGCTACCCAGTGGGGCGGGGAGGGGAGCGGTGCTTGTCACCCAGAGGGACTCCTGGGGGGGGGGGGGCTCTCCAATCATCTGCCTGTTTGTGCGTTTATTTGCCGCCAGGCATATTAGTTTCCAGTGACGGCGTCATTCGTTTCGCGATTATGTTTGACAATTCGCCCTTTCTGGGCTTAGCGTTTGTGACCCTTTACGGGTACGCCGGAGTGCATCCGACCCCACGATCGTCGTTGCCCCGAAATCAACAACATGAAATTGCTTGGAGGTTTGTACAGCTGGAGATTTCTTACTTTTAACACTGGTAGTTAAATAAAAAAACAACATGCCGGTAGTTGGGGTTTGTGGCAAGTCAGTCTGGGTGAAAGTGACTTGGGTAAGGCGTGCTAAGTAGTTATTTAGCAGCTTGTCCAGCTATACAAATCCGGTGGATTGTCAGCTGATGGGGGTCCGTCTAATTACCACAAGCTACCACAAGCTTTCTGGCAATACGTTAGTAATGAATAAATATGATATGTTAGGTTAGGTTGACCTAACCAAACCTAACCTAACCAAACCTAACCTAACCTAACCTAACCTAACCTAACCTAACCAAACCTAACCTAACCGACGCTTGGATCGTCGACTTGATTTGGTTTCACCAGCTCTTTATTTTCGTCTAATTTCTTTATAAAAAGATACTTTTTCAGACTAAAATGATGTTTTTCGTGCTGTACATTCAGCACCAACATTATAATGAGTAAATATATCATATTTATTCATTACTAACGTATTGCCAAGAAGCTTTGTGAAGCTTGTGTAGCTTGTGGTAGCTTGTGGTAATTAGATGGACCGGCTGATGGTGCTAAACAGTCTGAAATTTGAGAAAGTTATTTGGCATGCCTCCTGTAGTCCCTCACAAGTGTAAACTTATGAGGGACTAAGTGTAAACTCATGGCTAAAATATTCGCCCCCATGATGGAGTCCAAAAACATATATAAATTTAGAGACAGCTTATAACAAATGTGTAAATATTTAATTCAAAGTGATCCACTACCTGAATTTATTGCCAAATATCCCCAGTTTACTAACTGTTTAGTAGTAACTGTGGGTTATTGTAACCTTTGATCTGCTGCCCTCTGGATGGGGGGGCTGTGTGCAGGATAGGCAACTCAAATTACGAAATAGAAAACTGCATGTGGAAGTTGCTTAGCTTAGAGACTATATTTGTGGTTGTTCTCAAACCCATTGTTAATATACATTGAACTGTGTAACTGGCTTATCAAGACTGCAACTTCCTTAGCTAAATGAATTCTGGGGTTCAGTTTAAGATCCCATTGTATGCCTCTGTAAGCTTATTCTCTCTCGCTCATAGGATGGGGATAGGCTACATAAAAATGAACTAAATTAAACCTTGTTTCGGGAAGTTCATTTCATTAATATTCACAGGTGGTCAAAAACTGGTGTCTCTTGCAACTTGGTGCACTTCTCCATGGAGAGTGTTTTATTTTTTATTATTATTATTAACAAGCTTACGTATACACAGCAATGTGCTGTTACCTTATTCTATGTGAAAGATTACACAGTGTAAATCAAAAGCTAGATATAAGTTCATCTAATATTCCCATCTCACAGGATGGTTAGTCATACATGGAATCAGGGCAGAAAAAACAACCTCAATACAAAAACAAATCAATTCTGACTAAAAATCAGGAGAGAACATAAAATGTAAGGCTGATCTATTAGCCCTCACTAGCAAAATCTGGGTACAGCACAAGAATATCTTCCAATATTATTGAGTGTATGAAGTAATTACAGAGTTCAAAGTACCTCATACCATTTGGTCTGAGGTAATTCATAACAGGGCAATCACAGATATAGTGTTGGAGAGTATGTCCCAGCTCTTATACAGATAGTTTACAATTGGAATGTTCACCATTTGGAGATTCATTATCTGTAGCCACCTGCCACAGATATTGATATCCCAGGCTAATTCTAGCAATTACAAATGTCATATTGTCTAGTGGATGCTTTGCGCTGTCTGTACATATAATTCTCGGTTCTAAACATGTCATAGCTTTTTATACGCATGATTTCTGGTCTTTGTGTGTCAGTAACTGCTCTTCTGTCTTCCCTAATTTCCTGAAATATTGTGGCCTTTACAGCAGAGATTAGAATGCCCATATCCAACTCAATTTCAGGCTTATCACATGCAGTTTTAGCTGACTTGTCTGTGTAATCATGCTGCAAGAGCTAGTCTGAGACTTTCTAAGTGGTCGGTGTGAACATTGTTAAATGTAAAATGTGTGTATGGTGAGGCAGGTAAGTCATGTTGCCTGCAAACCTGGAGACACTAGTTAATCGTTATTAGGAGGATACAGCAGGGAGCAGCCTCGCACCCACCTGAATATGAACAACTTTCTGAAGGAATAAATTGCAGCAGCAAGATCGGTTAATCGTCAGGTTTCAGTATCTCAGAATAACACTGTTAAATGTCAGTACATTTGTAGTACTATCAGACGAATGTTCCCTGCTCCAGTTGACACTAAATTTGATGATGGTTATTTGTATAATTGTTTCTGTTGTGATTTTTGTTACTGACATTATTGTGATTACACACATGTGCATCAGTCTTGCATTGTCACGCACATGTGCATCAGTCTTGCATTGTTACACACATGTGCATCAGTCTTGCATTGTACACACATGTGCATCAGTCTTGCATTGTCACACACATGTGCATCAGTCTTGCATTGTCACACACATGTGCATCAGTCTTGCATTGTTACACACATGTGCATCAGTCTTGCATTGTTTACACACATGTGCATCAGTCTTGCATTGCACACACATGTGCATCAGTCTTGCATTGAGCGCCAAGGAAGAAAATGTGAAACTGAATAAAAGAAAAGTCCTGGTGGGGCAAAAAGTACAGGCAAAAACTGAAAGCGAAATATGGAGGGGGGGGGGTGAGAATGTGGGAGGGTGGAGTGTGTGAAGGGTGCATTGTGGGAGGGTTTTGAGAGGGGGAGACACAACACACACACACACACACACACACACACACACACACACACACAACACACACCACACACACACACACACACACACACACGTACACACACACACACACACACGAGAGGCATGAGTTATGAGGACAGGCTGCGTGAAATGCACTTCACGACACGGGAGGACAGAAAAGTGGAGACATGATCTCTACCTACGAAGTTCTCAGAGAAATTGACAGGGTAGTTAAGGATAAACTGTTAACACGGGTGGACGCGAACAAGGGGACACAGGTGGAGACTGAGTACCCAAATGAGCCACAGGGACGTTAGAAAGAACTTCTAGAGAGAGGAATCTGTACACCAGTTTATTGACAGTTGAGAGGCGGGACCAAAGAAATAGAGCTCAACCCCCGCAAGCACAACTAGGTGAGTACACACACACACACACACACCACACACACACACACACACACCACACACACACACACAACACACACACACACACCAGGCATGATAGCTGAGTGGACAGCGCTCTGGACTCATAATCCTAGGGTCAGGGTTCGATCCCGGGGTAGTGGGCCAACCAGAGGCTTAGGGCCCGCGCAGGAATATCCCTGCAAAAAAAAAAAGATCCCCGGGGATGGCAGAAACAAAATAGACAGATTGTCTTCACCCTGATGCACCTGTTCACCTAGCAGTAAAGTGTGTGCGTGTGTGTTAGATGTATATGAAGTAGACATAATAAAGGAAAAACAGATTGGTTTGAAAGCGGGGTCCATGAGCTAATAGCTCGATTCTGCAGACACATATAGTAAATAGTAAATACACACACATCTAAAAGCCTCCATCTAATATATATATATATATATATATATATATATATATATATATATATATATATATATATATATATATATATATATATATAATATAATGTAAGTAAGCTCGTAAAGGTGCAGAAGTTGGCAGAGACTCGTGCCAGAGTTGCGAGGGATGAAGCACGAAAGAGACTGAAGGAACTAAACCTGACTACGTTAGAAATGAGGGAGAGAGGGGGGGGGGGGAACATGGTACAGACGACCAAGTCCACAAGGGCCGTGATGAGGGATTCGAACCTACGTCGGGATTATCCCAGACGCGCCTTAGTCGATTGCGTCAAGACATGGTCAAAATACCATGTCTTGACGCATCGACTAAGGCGCGTCTGGGATCATCCTGGAGTAAGTTCGAACCCTCATCACGGTCCTTGTGAATTTGTTCATTTGATGTATCACGCTGTTGTGATTTCTGTGTGTATGATACAGACGTATAAAATACTTTAGAGGGATTGACAGGGTGGAAACAGAGAAATTGTTTACAATGAATATCATTGTCAATGAATATCAAAATGGGTGAGATGCCGAGCTTGCTTGAACGCTGAGGCTTGGCGACTAATTGAGTATCTAGTGGGCCATTTTTGGTAAGCAGAATTGGCGCTGTGGGATGAACCGAACGTCGAGTTAAGGGGCCTAAATGATTGCTCATTCAGATGAGCATTCAAGGAGGCAAGGACAAGGGGGCAGGATCGAAGTGAAACTCAGATGTGTCATAGAAATTTTCAGAATTTTAGATTTTTTTCTAGATTTTCATAGATTGTCATAGAGAAAGTTTTAGTGTAAGGTTAGTGAGTAATGGAATGACGTAAAAGAACAGGTGTAGAGGCAAACTCCATTTATAACTTTATAAGCAGGTATGATAGATAAAACAGGTCAGGAGTCATTGTATTAGATAACCAACGGCTAGAAAGCTGGGTCCAAGAACTAGAGCTCGATCCTGCAGGCACAAATAGGTGAGTACTCGCGCGCGCGCACACACACACACGGGGGAGGGGAAGAGATTCTCGCGCTGAACGGACAGGATTGAGGATTCGCAGTCCTTGGATCCGGGTTCGACTCCCGGCCGAGGCAGAGTAGTGTATCTATCTCCTGATGCAGCTGTTCACTTAGTAGTAAATAGGTACCTGGGAGTTAGTAAGCTATTCGAGCTGTATCCTGGGTATGTGTGCCGTGTGTGAGAAATATATGTAGTGGATGGGATGGAGAAAAATAAATCGGGAG
>WNGS01000543.1:9806513-9817966 GCA_020271785.1 Procambarus virginalis | reverse complement strand
TGCAGTATCATTATTACTCTAATCAAAAGCTTTTGTAGTTGGTTTTGTCTGGTATTTATCCACATGCTGCAGTGGTGTGTTTGTTTATTTGCCTGTATAGCTGCTTATCTAAATGTCTATTATCTGCCACCCCAGCTTGTCCATCTATCATGTTTGTTTGCTTGTCCGTATATTCTTGTGTTTTTGTTTACGTATGACGGTGCTTATCTCTTTGTCTCCTTGCATCCCTGCTTGTTTACACGTACAGTACTACTGCCTGCTCGCCATCTTTGACTAGTTGCATTGCTACCTGTTTGCCATAGTGTCTGCTTGTCTGTATCTGGTGTGCTTGCATACCTGTCACCATATCGAATTGTTTGCTTTCTTGTATGATGTATCAAGCAAACTTAGCCTCCTAGTGTAGCATTATGGGCTGGCTTATTGGACCCAATGGCACATAATTATGTATGATCATTCTAGGTTATGCATGGTGTTTAATATAGCTTTCTTGTGTTTTTGCAGGTGTTTGCAAAATGATCTTCAGATGAGTGCCTCAGTGTGAACTACTGTACAGTACTTAAAAAACAAAACAAAAATCCACATGCAATCTTCCATTTGTAACTGACAATCTAGGAAGACAGCCTCGAGCACATCTTTCTCATTCACCACGTATGTAACTGGTTACAAAATATCTCTTCTGATCTGTGCACTTCAGCGTGTGGTGTGTGTGTGTGTACTCTGCCTACACTCGAAGTGTGTACATGTGCACTCACCCACACTTGAGTGTGTACGTGTGCACTCGCCCGCACTCTGGTGCATTGCATACAATAGGAATATTCAATTTATTGTTGTTGAAAGCACTAATTCTCAACCAGTTTGTATACAGGATGCCTACTGATATGTTGGTAGCACTTAATTACAGTGGAACTTCGAGTGACGAGCGCCTCCAGTTATCAGCATTTCGAGTAACGAGCAAGCCACTCCCAGAAAATATGTCAGACAGTTTTGTTGTTACGCAAGAGGAGTTTTCCACATGATGAGCTTGGTGCCAGAATGGATTAAACTCGTAATCGAGGCGCCACTGTACTTGCCTTCCAACAGCACCAAAGTTTCTCAAAGCTGTGCTGATGATGTTGAATCACGACCTTTGCACTTAAGGTAGTGTTGAGTTGCATAATTCTTTTGTTTATGATTATGGGAGTTTTAGCTCATCCCTCATATGTTGATTGCTTCTGGATTCATCAGAAATTGCCCGATTGCTTAACTTTCAATTTGTTTCTACAGCCCGTTATGTTGATTTGCCACAACGTACAAAATCCACTCGTCCTTACCTAACCAGAAATGCACAAACCAAAGTTAATCCTAACAACCAATTGATACATAGAAAACAAGCTTTTTTTTGTGAGCATGTAAATTTGAGACATAAACCAACCCGCATAGTACAAGTACCTGTACAGTACATCGCATTTTGACGTAAAGTCCCCTAAGGCCAAAACTGATTTACTAAAAATCATAGCGGTTCACAAATTTTACATGATGTTCCGTTTCTATTCGCGGGTCATGGTTAGGTTAGGCTTGGCCAATTTAGTACACCAGTTTAGTGATGTTGGGAACACTCGCAGCAGGACGGGCTGAACAAACATCATAGTAAAACATTCTGTGCATATTTGATAGTACATACTAATCGGCTTACTAGCAAGTGTTTTTAGAGGTGTTAGTCTTTTCAGCTCGAGATGTGATTCAGATGGGATTTCGTTGTTAATACCCACACAGAGGTTTGGTATTTGTATTGCCTGCAGTTGTTTTGAGTGTACATAGTACCTTAATAAGGGTCCTCGGGAAGTTCTTCTGCTTCCCAAGCCTGGCCTGGGACCAGGGTTCAGGTACTGATTATTGACTTTTAAAAGATAGATAGTTGGTTGGTATTTTTGGGCATAGGACTTTAGTTCATTCATTAGAAAACGGAAGGTTCGAAAGGCGGGTTCCAAGAGCTAGCAGCTCGAGCCATTAGGAAACAAATAATAAATAAATGTGACAAAAATGGCCTCACTAGTCATCCATCACCTTCCTCAGTGGCTAAATGTTAAGTGGTATTTTGTTAAGTGTGGCTGAGGAAGTCACTCGACTCTGTTAGTAATCCACTCAGTCCATTCTGAAAGGTGAGCTAATTATAGTTTATAATGTTTAAATAACATGCTTCAAGTTTTGTCAGGTAAGATGTATTGTAACTCGAATCTCTAAAATACCATTTAATTAAATATTATTTTACGATGAGAAAGATTTAAACATACAAACGAACTAATGTTTTTTCATCTATAAAGAATTTTTTTTTGGGGTGGGAGGTGGGGGGATGGGTAGGGGGTCTTCCTGCGTCTTAATGCTGCTTCCTTCACTCACTCACCACTCACTCACTCATTCACCGAGGAGCAAATTATTCCTACCAAGACAGTGTTTCATAAAGCCTCTTCCCTTTGCATGCTTGTGCTGGCGCGAGTTCCCAAACATCAATTGTTGTGATGTGCAATATATCGTAGCGGTCAACTTTATTGACTTTAATGATACCCACTGACCTCATTGATTGGTTGGTATTGCTACGTTTTCATTCAGGTTTGTAAATTGGGTCATAGGTATTGAATATAGCTGTGTTGTGTGTTATTGTATGCAAGCGTGGTGGCAACACTGGTTCTTAGCTTCCATGCAGAGTTTCCAGATACTTTAATGTGATACATTAATGTGTATTATATTTAGTAAGTTTTGACACACACACAAGGAAATTTACGATAATATAAATTAAAAACACAGTATAATTGCAAAATATAATATATGTTTCATGTGAAATTATAAATACTGCATAGAACACATTTCATACATAAGATTAAGTGAGATTTGGCAGTACCGTAAAAAAAAATTGTCTCTACGTAGAATTGTTCACGATTCTCTCTATTCTGGAGCTTTGAAATGTGTTTTGTAGTAATGTACGATATTGACGCAATAATTAATATACTCCATAAAACGTGATGACTAGTATATATATGTATTATGCCTTCTATCAGAGATATTGATAGCTAGGCGTATGTAGGGATTATCAGCCATTATTGAGAAAATAGCCAATCAGAAGCAGTATTCGAGCAGCTACATGACGTCAGAGATTAGCTCTGGCCAATCACGGCTCACCATTTTGATCCTTATTCGGAATTTGGGTAACAGGTTTGAAGCTTAAATAATGTTTAAAAGTATCAATATGTTTTTAACCTTTATATACCTCATATAAAAATATTCGCAGCTCACTTACCCCAAAATATTAAAATATAGTTTATAAGGTAGTTTAAAAGTCTAACTCCAACGTGTAGCTTAATGTACACGAAGAAATAAATGTGTAAAGTTCTCACACCTCGGGCACCATAGCTCCTGCTCATGCCACGGATTATCCGACACTGCGGCTAAACCTCAGGGCTGCCAACAGTGCCACATAACCCCGGTTGCTGGCTTATGCTCTCAATATACGCAAGGAGGATGAGCGACCGGCGTGCGTATACCTGACACACTAATGTACACACAGTGGAATCTTGCAAGAACAACGTTTGAAAGTGTCAGAGGTGATGTTCAATATCACTTTATGTGATTATATATATATATATATATATATATATATATATATATATATATATATATATATATATATATATATATATATATATATATATATACATATATATATATATATATATATATATATATATATATATATATATATATATATATATTTATTTTTAATTACAAAAATATTACATTTACCCATTCGTTTACTGGTTTCAAAACACATAAAATCTCAATGGTGGTCACATAGTCGACTCACAACCGAAAGGTCCCGGGTTCGACCCTCACGGCAGGGTAAAGACTTTTGAGCATATATTTCCTGCCACCTGCAGGCTTCTTCACCTTAGTAAAAGACCCAGAAGTTAGGCAACTGTCGTAGGTTGTATCCTGGGAAATAGTAGTTGGTCCACGAAGAAACCTTAATAATAAGAATAATAAGAATTAATTGTATCGGGGACAGGCAGCTAGTGTATATACATGTTAAACTTATATTGAGGTTCCCCCTAAGGTCGAATTACTGTGCCCCCCCCCCATAATAAGCTGACTAACTCCTGGGTACCTATTTTTTTCTAGGTGAACAGATGCATTAGGTGGTAGGAAACGCGCCCAGCTATTTCTGTCCCGCCCGGGATTCAAGCTCGGAATTCCAGATTGTGAGTCTGGTCTGCCAGATATACTTGTAGCCAGATTGTATTCAGTCTGTGACAACGTCAGTCAGTCTCCTCATTTTGCTACATTTGTTTTGTTCTACATTTCATGGATAATAAATTATGGACCTGTTAGTTCCTGTTTGGACGCGTATGCTTTCTTAAAGTAGTTAGCCCTCACATTTCTCAGGCCCCAGCGTAGTTTTCTTTGATAGTATTTTATGGTACCGTTTTCTGTGGTGGTCACAGGAGCTGCCCTTATAACTGTCCTAAGATGGAAAACCCGCGGGTTTGTCTATCCCCTCGTCTTCTTGCGTCTGTCTTAGTTTTCCCTGACTTTCCTCTCACTTTTCCCTTGTCAGTATGACTGCCTAGTTTCCCTCAGAACAGGAAGTTGGGAAACAGCAGCGCAAAAGCTGGGGTTGATCACCACACATCCGGATCAATAATGGAGAACGCGACAGATATTTCCAGTAGGATCTAAGCCTTGTGCCGGCATTAAAATTATGACGTCACAGTGACGTCATATACCTCGTGTAGCCCATATGTTAAATGGTATTTTAGCTCATATTTTGATTAGGTTCGTTTTAAAGAGTAATTATGTGACGTGGACGAGCCAGACTTTTCTCAGGTCTTAGACCCTATTCGGTAAATGGGGATGTCAAGGCTCTTCAGGTGGCTTTGCAAGAATTACCACTTAATCACCAACACATGTACTCTCACAGTCCTCTGTGAGTGGTAGTGGACCCCATACCCATCCTGTGAGTGGTAGTGGACCCCATACCCATCCTGTGAGTGGTAGTGGACCCCATACCCATCCTGTGAGTGGTAGTGTACCCCATACCCATCCTGTGAGTGGTAGTGGACACCATACCCATCCTGTGAATGGTAGTGGACCCCATACCCACCTTGTGAGTGGTAGTGCACTCCCATACGCATCCTGTTAGTGGTAGTAGACCCCATACCCATCCTGTGAGTGGTAGTGGACCCCATACCCATCCTGTGAGTGGTAGTGGACCCCATACCCATCCTGTGAGTGGTAGTGTACCCCATACCCATCCTGTGAGTGGTAGTGGACACCATACCCATCCTGTGAATGGTAGTGGACCCCATACCCACCTTGTGAGTGGTAGTGCACTCCCATACGCATCCTGTTAGTGGTAGTAGACCCCATACCCATCCTGTGAGTGGTAGTGGACCCCATACCCATCCTGTGAGTGGTAGTGGACCCCATACCCATCCTGTGAGTGGTAGTGGACCCCATACCCATCCTGTGAGTGGTAGTGGACCCCATACCCATCCTGTGAGTGGTAGTGAAAAATGTTACAGAAGCACATATGACAGACTCCAAAACTGGACCACAAAATTAGTTTAGTTCAACGAGTTACAACATTGATGACTAATAGGTCAACTACAGTTATTGCCTCGGCAGCGTCGTTACAGACAGCGTCGTTACAGACAGACAGCGTCGTTACAAACAAACAGCGTCGTTAGACAAACTGCGTCGTTACAGACAGCGTCGTTACAGACAGACAGCGTCGTTACAAACAAACAGCGTCGTTAGACAAACTGCGTCGTTACAGACAGCGTCGTTACAGACAGACAGCGTCGTTACAAACAAACAGCGTCGTTAGACAAACTGCGTCGTTACAGACAGCGTCGTTACAGACAGACAGCGTCGTTACAAACAAACAGCGTCGTTAGACAAACTGCGTCGTTACAGACAGCGTCGTTACAGACAGACAGCATCGTTACAGACAGCGTCGTTACAGACAGACAGCATCGTTACAGGCCTAGACAAATGGAACTGAATGTGCCGGGAAGAGAATAGTCTCGTCTCGTAGTAGAGTTGGCTTCGTTCTACACTCACAATCGGGGGATTCTGGGGTTCTATTCCCAGGCGGGACAGAAAAGATTAGGCACGTTTCATTTCACCTTACGCCTCTGCTCACCTAGCAGTAAATAGGTTGCCGGGAGCTGGTAATTGTCGCATGCTGGCGAGGGTCAGTAGTTCGACCTAAGAAGAGACCTCGATACAAGCCTAAAGTATATATACACGCAGGCTTTCAGACCCCAACAGTGGGAATTATTATTATTATAAGTGGAACAGTGTTGTGTTGAGCTCGTCATCAGTGATCGATGAAGACCCCCTGAAGGTCACCCCTTGGTGCATGGTTGTTATTGTTATAGATTCAGCTACTCGGAACAAGTTCCAAGTAACACGAGCTATGGTGAGCCCGTAACTTACCTGGCACAGGAGCGGGGCAAGTAACACGAGCTATGGTGAGCCCTTAACTTACCTGGCACAGGAGCGGGGCAAGTAACACGAGCTATGGTGAGCCCGTAACTTACCTGGCACAGGAGCGGGGCAAGTAGCACGGGCTATGGTGAGCCCGTAACTTACCTGGCACAGGAGCGGGGCAAGTAGCACGGGCTATGGTGAGCCCGTAACTTACCTGGCACAGGAGCGGGGCAAGTAGCACGAGCTATGGTGAGCCCGTAACTTACCTGGCACAGGAGCGGGGCAAGTAACACGGGCTATGGTGAGCCCGTAGTGGACTTACCTGGCACAGGAGCGGTCTAATAATCGATAATAAATCGATATAATAATCTAATAATAATAAACATTCTTCTCGTAGCTGCGTTAAGTATACAGACCGAAGTAGATGCGTTCCGGAGTGTAAAGAGTAATGTTACGGGTTTTCCTCCGGTGTTCTATTTGCAAGTTGTTATTCAAGTCCCGTTGGCGAGAAAGTTATAATTGATCTGGGTATTAATATTGTGTGCGCGCGCGAGTGTTTTAAGAGGGGAAAGTGGGAGGGGAATGAGGGGAACACTGTGGGCTTATGGCGTCCTCCTGTCCTCTCCCCGCCCAGCCTTCTGCCATTCACCCCACCCTTCCTTATTGATGCTCTCCCCTCACTTCCCCCCTCTCCACATCCCCTCTCTCCCTCCTATCCACTCCCCTCTCAGCCCCCCCCCCCCTCTCACCAAGACGGTCACTAACCTCCAATACATTTCGCCTCTCAATTCACTGTTTGTATTAGCACTAGCGAAGCCCTTCATTAAATTAGTTTAGGTCTGGTTTAGTTAGATTTGGTTAGACTTAAATTAGATTTAGTTTAGTTAAGCTAGCCTACAGTAGGTTAAATTTGTTTGAATTAGGTTATAATTGGTTAGGTTCAATTTGGTAAACCTATGTTCAACGTTTAATTAGGTTAATTTTGTACTTATTAAAATACAGAGCTGAAGATCTCGATAGAAGCTGCATTTGTGTTTAAATTGAGATACAAACGATGATCAAGTGTGTTATACTGAGTGATGAATATCAATGGTGAATATCAGCAATGAACATTAGTTTGATTCGGGGAGCTTAATACTGAGTGACTTGTTCAATATCGAATATGTTGACTGGGCAGAATTAAACGCACATCACATCCACAAACCGCACAAAAGCTCAGCACATCTATAATACTCACTCCACAGCCTTATGGAAACCTATCTCAAATTCTGAACACTCCGAGGCCACAGGTTCTCAAATTATGCAAAATCATTTATTTACGATGCAAGTGAAGACAAGATAGCTTGTAATATGGTGTAATCTAGACGGAGCCAGGAATTTTGATGGGTGAAAGACTGGAAAAGGCACTGGAAAAGGGTCTTTTCCAGTCTGTGTTGTTGTTTCCAGTCCAGTGACCAGTATTGATGCGATGTGAGTCCTCGAGAAGAGCCATATAGACTGGAAAATAAGTGAATTCCAAATGTTTAAGGAGACAACAGTAGGAGTGTAATATAGCGCTCTTGGGCACACGAGTTTGCTTGGCTTGAAGACCGTTCCAGAAATTGTTTCCAGGCTAGGCAACCCCCCTGGAGGCAGAAGTGACTGCAAAATAAATGCCCAGTTGGCACTAGCGCTCGTTAGAGTTGCCAACAGGAAGTAGGCCAACAGGTATTCATAAGGTGGCCTTGTTTCCTCGTGGCCCTGGGCCAAGTAAAGGTTGTCCAGGCTTTGTATGAGAGCATTTAGACGCCAAGGAATTTCCCCTCTTTACGTCATGACTTGCTGCTTCGACTGACTCCCCTCAGCCGCCTTTCGGCAGGTCGTGTTCACCATTTTGTATTTTAATAGTTTGTCTAGTTCATGTATCATGCTCCACATAACCATCCTGTGAGCGGTGGTGGAAAGGGTAATAGAGGTACATAATTGACTCAGGAACTGAATCTCATTTGTTTTTTTAACTAGGGAAGGTACATCCTTGACGACATAGTTACATGGTTTTCAACATGTACAGTATACAGCATATACAGTCCATTCACAGTTTATTAAACTAACATAACCTGGACCCCAAGTATTTGTTTTTCCAGCATTTAGAGAGGTGCGATTCGAACACACGAGGACAGCAAAGCACTGATTTAAGTTCGAACATCAATTATGAGTCATGTGTAGGATGGTTGATATGAAACAAATTACCATAACTAACAGAGTTTGGATCACTTAATTGTTCCAAGCGCAGGTTAGACATGTGTATGAATACTTTTGGTGGATATAATGCTGCCTCCTTAATTAATTCTTATGTATAAAGTGCTTTCATTCATAAACAGGAGGTTTGACTGCTGAATTTGCGAGCATTTGGCCTTTGTTTTGATAACGGGTCGTTCAGAGCCCAAGCATATTCATTCACTGGGATTTAACACAATTCTCCTTCTGGATTTGTGAATGAATCTTCTCGCATTCATTCACTCCCGTTTTCGTTAAGAAGTGCGACGTTGCACCTCAATAACTAATACGACTGTTATTTCTTACTAGTTCCTTGTGTGTTCCCCATAATCAGGCTTTTGTCATTGAGCTTTTAAACTTTTGTGTTTATTAAAGTAGTATATTTTAAAGAACTTCCAACTACTTCCAATAAGGTCACAGATACGCCAGTAACTAGGCGTTAAGAGGTGCATATACAATAGGTCGATACGCAGCTCACGTATTGACGAAATTCTGAAGCGTGATTGGTGGGCCGCGGGTCGGCGAGGGGATTGTACGCTTTTCTTGTCGACCAATCAATATGCGCCGGCCAATGCGCACGCTTATAGGCTCGGGGGCAAGCCAGGAATATTTACACAATATTTTAAAGCAAATTCTTGGTAACTTAAAAGGCATTTTGTGTAGTTTCGGTATCTATTTGACCAGATTAGTAACACTAAGAGTCTTAAAGACACAGCTGCAGAATTCTGGTGAGGATTTTAGCCATTTTTAAATAGTTGGTTGGGCAACCTTTTGCTCAAGTTGGATCCCGTTTTCTGTTGATTCCAGGACCAACTAAAGCCAGGACCTTATGAATTTCTGTTGGATGTTTTTGACAATCCTGGAATGAAAGTAGGCAAGCGTGATTCCAGATCAGGATTCCAGAAAATCGATTCTTGGAAATTTCGACTATTGTGATTGGTTAGTAAGTGTGTGACGTAGGGGTTTCTGGAACATATTCGTGTATCTGATTGGAAGTCTGGTTTGTGACGTTGATACCTCTGGAACAGTTCCATAGCTGTGATTGGTCTTCCTATCTGTGACGTTTCCTTTGGTGCGTGGACTCGACGGGGCAATTCCTGGAACAATCCATAAATGCGATTGGCTGTCCATGTCGTGACGTTGCTATTCCTGGAGAAGTTCTAGGACAATGATTGGCTGTCCAGGCTATGACGTAGTTTTTCCTGGAACATATCTACGACGATGATTGGCTGTAACGTACATGGAACCTGAAGTGATAATATTAATCTACTGGAACTTAGTGTTATAAGTGGGAACTCTGTGTACAAACAGTGTACGGGGAGGTCCACCTAGAGGAGAAAGGCTAGGCCCGGCCCCCAGGGAACTAACTAGCTTCCCGAAATTCTAATAAGCAATAGTCTGCGGTCTAGGTGATATAAATTATTCAAATCTGTAACCTGCATATAAAGACAGCAGCGAAACTTACACTATTCACTTAATTGACAGAAATGGTTGATGTTAGGTGCTTATAGAAACTGTCTTGGTTGGGGTAGCCATCACCCTATAGAAGGTTATTAAGGCAACAACTGCAGTTTACTAAACAACCTGCAAGTATACTGTAGTCCTCAACATATTTTGGACTAAGTAAACTCTGTGTATACACCACGAAATGTGGTACAGCTCTCGGTGTAGATAACTTTATATTTATCTCTGTTGTTGTCTTAGATCCACTTATTCGAGAACAGAACCCCCGTGCAACACAGACTATGTTATGTTTTAGATTCAATTACTCGTAACAAAAGTTCCAAGTAGAACGGGGTATGACTTCAGCCGTATTAGCCCGTGGTGGGGTAATACGGGTTGAAGCATTTTCGTTTCTTATGGCAAGTGACTGCAGACATCGAATCTGTAGTAGTACACTCCATATATAAACTCTTAAGCGTAAAGGAGCGAGGGTGTATGCCTTTAATGTAATATACGCTATTTATATATATAAATTATGCGGGAGATCTTCTGCCCGAAACGCTGTGCGTACTAGTGGCTTTACAAGATTGTAATACTGTCCTATTCAATGTATTCTCACAAACCCAATGTACCTTCTTATATATAAATAAATATATTAATATTATTTATGATTTATAATGTTATAAATATTCGTAATGTCCATGCTAGGTGTCACTTCTATATTGTATTAACATTAAACATGGGATCAGCAGTGCACTAGTGCCACACTATTCTATATAAAGGATTACACAGTATAGATCAAGAGCTAGTTATAATCTCATTTAAATACCCCATCTCACAAGATTGTTAGTCATAATGGAATCAGAAAAGAGGGAGGATGTGTGTCTTTACCTAAAGCCTGCATTAGCAATCTAGGAATATAGTATGGCAATATCTTCTAATATCTATTTACGAATGAAACAGTTACAAAGCTCCGAGCAGCTCGTGCCATTTACAGTTAAACTTTGCTAGTGCAGACTGTTAGCTTTACGAGCCATGTGTGACTACCTTGTGAAATATGTCCTTTTTGAATAGTGTGGTTTTTTCCTTTCATCCTCAGTAGTGTTTCATACAGACCACTCAGGGCATCTGTACATTACTTCGTCCTCGACACACAATTAGGAATCCCGTGTTCGAATCTTGGACGGGATAGAAATTGTTGTAAATTTTCTTTTCACCTAATGCCTTTGTTCACCTAGGAGTAAATAGGTAGTATTCTTACTGCAGAACTTTAGATGCATTCAGCGTGA
>WNGS01000543.1:9741883-9766045 GCA_020271785.1 Procambarus virginalis | reverse complement strand
CCATATAAGCCACTGGGACGTTAGAAAGAACTTTTCAGTGTCAGAGTAGTTAACAGGTGGAATGCATTAGGCAGTGATGTAGTGGAGGCTGACTCCATACACAGTTTCAAATGTAGATATGATAGATGCCCAGTAGGCTCAGGAATCTGTACACCAGTTGATTGACAGTTGACAGGCGGACCAAAGAGCCAGAGCTCAACCCCCGCAAGCACAACTAGGTGAGTACACACACACACCACCCTAAGGTTATTGCCCTTTATATGTCTGTCTACACATTGAGGTGTTCCTGCCTGCCTTTCATCCTCGTGTTATAACAACCATAACCCACATCACAACCTTTGCCTCTATGCATCACTCAACACTCCAGCCCCCCCCCCCCCACTACACTGTCTTCCCTTTCACCCCCTCGCCCAGCCGCCCTCCTATGGTCTTGGCAACACTGCACATCTCGTCACTGCAGACCTTTGCAACATTGAACTGTTATCATTGCAGGTCTTGGTAATACTGCATTGTTCTCGTTCTAGGTCATTGCAACATTGCACTGCTCTCGCTGCCGATCTTGTCTCCGGTGATTGGCTGTTGCATCATCCAGTGTCCTGCAGAAAATTATAATTTATCAATTTAAACAGTTTTTAATGTCTTAAAATAATTTGGTCTCGAAATTGTGTCAAGAACTCATTGATGTCTATGTCCCTCATTGATGTCTATGTCACTCATTGATGTCTATGTCACTCATTGATGTCTATGTCACTCATTGATGTCTGTCACTCATTGATGTTTATGCACTCACTGTTGTTAATGGCACACACTCATGTCTTTGCTACTCACAGATGTCTCTGGTACTCAAGATGTCTCTGGTACTCACTGATGTCTCTGGCACTCACTGATGTCTCTGGCACTCACTGATGTCTCTCTGGCACTCACTGATGTCTCTGGCACTCACTGATGTCTCTGGCGCTCACTGATGCTCTTCTGGCACTCACAGATGTCTCTGGCACTCACTGATGTCTCTGGCACTCACTGATGCCTCTGGCACTCACTGATGTCTCTGGCACTCACTGATGTCTCTGGCACTCACTGATGTCTCTGGCACTCACTGATGTCTCTGGCACTCACTGATGTCTCTGGCACTCACTGATGTCTCTGGCACTCACTGATGTCTCTGGCACTCACTGATGTCTCTGGCACTCACTGATGTCTCTGGCACTCACTGATGTCTCTGGCACTCACTGATGTCTCTGGCACTCACTGATGTCTGGCACTCATTGATGTCTCTGGCACTCATTGATGTCTTTGGCACTCACTGATGTCTGGCACTCATTGATGTCTCTGGCCTCACTGATGTCTTTGGCACTCACTGATGTCTGGCACTCATTGATGTCTTTTCACTCATTGATGTCTCTGGCACTCATTGATGTTTCTGGAACTTATTGATGTCTCTGGAACTTATTGATGTCTCTGGCACTCATTGACGTCTCTGGTCATTGATGTTATTGTTTATGTCAGCACATCTGTTCCACGATCTCAGTGCCACAGATTTTTTACAACACTTTCACAATTTTCAGATAATATTGATAAAATCAGATATTGCACATCAGTTATTGCAAATCACTATGTAGCACTGTTGCAAGATGGATGTTCAAAGTAACATACAAACATATACACATTGAATTAATTATATTACAAACCATTACTTGGTGCTGGAACTGCACACATGCACACAAGCCAAGTTCTCCTCTGGTCGCCTGGGAGGTGTATAACATCACCTACACCTTACTCCTCCCTGCAACACTGCAGTGCTGGCTCCTCGTACCTGCAACGTTGGCTCCTGGCAGCTCGCTCTTGGGAAACTGTTGCACTTCTTGCAGGTCTGCATTGAAAACTTTGAGCCTCGTATGAAAGGAGGAATGCAGCAAAGATTTTCCTCAGACCAATGTGATCGTCCCTACCTGCCTCTCTTACTCACCACACACACGTGTTCGAATCCTCATATTCTTGGCTAGGGAGACCCTATAGCTACGAGACCTCGTGATACAAATCTCTCCTAATAAGGCGAAGTCGATTATAAACACCAGCCTACACTCTTCACTTATTTCTGACCATAGACTATTTTATCGCCTAAAATCACAAGGAAACAAATAATCTTGATACTATAATTCTAGGAAATCGGACAGAAAATGCAGGGATGGTGTGTAGTGTCTACGTTGCTCGGAGGATCAGTACTCTTGATCCTGATTGGCTACTGCTCTACCCTCCATGACCAATCACGGTCAACGATGTATGTAGAGAAGTCTCAGTCGTTAGAAGGTTGATTTTTCTATATATAACTGAGAAAACTGAACTTTGTTGACAAGGTATCTTTTCTCAGTAGTCATTGATATTTTTGTTTTGTGCAATGAAAGTTTTTTTTCGGCAATATTGTCCATGTGAAAATTTACGTGTTCGTTTATTCTATTGAATTATTAGTGCTTGTGCTTGAAGTTGGATTACAGGCGTGTTCACCATTTTTTACGACTTGTACGTAAGTTTTTTTTTTTTTTAACTTTTCCACACTTAAAACCTCTCTTCCTCCCTCCCCCTTTCGCTTGTTAGTGCCTTCCATCCTCCTCTCTATATATTCCTCCCGTTATTCGCCCCAATATACTACGGGCCACCATAGCCGTGCTACTGGAACTTCTTGTTCCAGGTAGCGAATCTTTAACAACAACAACATATTCGCCCAAGCACGAAGAACTACAGTGCGAACACTGTTGATTTTTAGAAGCACACACACACACACACACACACACACACACACACACACACACACACACACACACACACACACCCACACACACACACACACATACACACACACACACACACAACTTCCCCAGTGATGTTGAAACCAAGCACCCAGCAGCCTATCGGGAGTCTTTGTTCTGCTCGCTCACTCGATTACCAACTTCGTAAAAAATGCAATGGTTTTGCCTAACTAGAAGCTTGAAACCTGGGCTAACCCACCTAATTTACCGGAGCTGATAGTCATTATAGGCCCAATAAGCGTCAATATTGCAGTGGTTTTAATATCCATAAACCCCGCAGTTTTTACGGTTGGGTCAAGAGCTTAAAATAAGTAATGTGTTCATAAAGAAACTGAAGAGTTGTCATGAATTATCATCACACCATATGATGATTTTAATGAATATGAAAGTTAAAATTGCCTGTCTGGACTAATTCGTAGTGGTTGCATATTCCAAACATTTAACAAGAACATAGAGTGAATGCAGGTCAGGGCAAGATGAATGCAGGTCAGAGCAAGATGAATGCAGGTCAGGGCAAGATGAATACAGATCAAGCATGATGCATGCATGTTAGGGTAAGACGAAAGCAAATCAGGGCAAAATAATTGCAGGTCATTGTAAGCTGAATGCACGTCAGGGCAAGATGAGGTCAATGCAGATAACTGAAGTTTCTGCAGAGTTGAAAAAGCTAGTTCATTATACAAGAGCAAAACGTGGACAAAGGTTGATGGAATGCAGCTGAAACTCGAGATAGGCTGATGTAATGCAGATGAAAGTCGACATATGGTGTTAGAATGCAGCTGAAAGTCGACATAAGGTATTAGAATGCAGCTGAAAGTCGACATAGGCTGATGTAGGGGAGAAGGTGAGGAGGCCCGTGTGTGGGGGGAGATGGATTATGGATTGATGAACTTTGGCAACAAGAACTGTTAAATATGCACATAAAAGCATTTGTGTTCTAAGATAAATTTTGTCAACAGAACCCCTTTGTGTTTTAGAAGTGATAGCTCCCAAGTACCTCAACAGCCACCTCCATCCCTCCCTGCAACACGGGCTCCTGGTAGCTCCCTCTCTGCAACATTGCAACGTGGGCTGTGTGTGCTCGCTCCTGGGAAATTGTTGCACTTCTTGCAAGTCTTCCATTGAAAACTTTCCACCTCGTATGAAAGGAGAAATGCAGCAAAGATTTTCCTCAGACAAATATGCTCCTCCCTACCTGCCCCTCTCACCACACAGGTGTTCGAACCCTCGTGTTCTTGGCATAGCGAGACACCCCTCAGCTAAATGATCTTGTGATTCAATCTCGACTAAATAAGGCAGTCTTATCTACAAACACTTCTTAACGTATTTAGCAGATGTCTGACACACATGCCTACCTCAACCACGGAGGAAAATATATTTCACATAATATATTGTCCAGAAATACAATGTAATCGAACACATGCAATGCAGAGATGGATATGCAACGTTTTTGTTGCCATGTTGCTAAGAGCACCTCTGTACTCTTGACCCTGAGTGGCTGTGGAGGTAGAGCATCAGCCAATCACAGCCCACGACGTGTGTAGAAGGTTGAGAAGGTTGGTTATTCTATCTCTATACATTGAGAACTGATCTTTCATGGCACAGAATAGTCTTTACATTCATCATAGATATATCCTGTAAGTTGCACAAGTTTACAGGGAAGTCTTTCCAAAGTTGGAAGCTTGATTTGCAGTCTTTGTTTTCCTCCTCTTGTCTACATCATTACCTCTCGTCCCCTCATTTACTTCTTATTTTAAAATATTGACCCAACGCCCTCTTTTATCTCCCTCTAATCACCCCCCTTCCCCTCCTACACATCAAGGCAGCATAGAGAGCCATGGAGCCCATACACGGCTCAAGAGCTACATGGGCCCACAGGACACGAGTGTTAGTAAAATATTAACTCTATTAATCAAGGGTCCACACATGGTCCATCAAGAGGGGGGCCCGAGACGCCTCACAAGCGAGTATTACCACAGGTCTCTACAAGCTATGCAGGTCGTTGCGAGATGTAAGGAGGCAATACAAGTCGGGATGAGATGTAGTTGATAATGCAGGTCGGGGCGAGATGTAAGGAGGCCAATGCAGGTAACTGAAGTTTCTGCAGAGTTGAATAAAGCTAGTTCATTATACAAGAGCAGAACGTCGACAAAGACTGATGGAATGCAGCTAGAAGTCGACATAAGGTGTTAGAATGCAGCTGGAAGTCGACACATGGTGTTAGAATGCAGCTGAAAGTCGACATAAGGTGTTAGAATGCAGCTGAAAGTCGACATATGGTGTTAGAATGCAGCTGAAAGTCGACATATGGTGTTAGAATGCAGCTGGAAGTCGACATAAGGTGTTAGAATGCAGCTGGAAGTCGACATAAGGTGTTAGAATGCAGCTGGAAGTCGACATAAGGTGTTAGAATGCAGCTGAAAGTCGACATAAGGTGTTAGAATGCAGCTGAAAGTCGACATATGGTGTTAGAATGCAGCTGGAAGTCGACATAAGGTGTTAGAATGCAGCTGAAAGTCGACATAAGGTGTTAGAATGCAGCTGAAAGTCGACATAAGGTGTTAGAATGCAGCTGAAAGTCGACATATGGTGTTAGAATGCAGCTGAAAGTCGACATAAGGTGTTAGAATGCAGCTGAAAGTCGACATAAGGTGTTAGAATGCAGCTGAAAGTCGACATATGGTGTTAGAATGCAGCTGAAAGTCGACATAAGGTGTTAGAATGCAGCTGAAAGTCGACATAAGGTGTTAGAATGCAGCTGAAAGTCGACATATGGTGTTAGAATGCAGCTGAAAGTCGACATATGGTGTTAGAATGCAGCTGAAAGTCGACATATGGTGTTAGAATGCAGCTGAAAGTCGACATAGGCTGATGTAGGGGAGAAGGTGAGGAGGCCCGTGTGTGGGGGGAGATGGGTTATGGATTGATGAACTTTGGCAACAAGAACTGTTAAATATGCTCATGAAAGCATTTGTGCTCTAAGATAAATTTTATGTCAACAAAACCATTTTGTGTTTTAGAAGTGATAGCTCCCCATTTCCCCAACAGTCCCCTCTATCCCTCCCTGCAGCACGGGCTCCTGTTATCTCCCTCTCTGCAACATTGCAACGCGGGCTTGTGTGTGTTCACTGCTGGGAAACTGTTGCACTTCTTGCAAGTCTTCCATTGAAAACTTTCCGCCTCGAATGAAAGGAGAAATGCAGCAAAGATTTTCCTCGACAAATATGCTCGTCCCTACCTGCCTCTCTCACCACACAGGTGTTCGAACCCTCGTGTTCTTGGCATAGCGAGACACCCCTCAGCTAAATGATCTTGTGATTCAATCTTGACTAAATAAGGCAGTCTTATCTGCAGACACTTTTTAACGTATTTGGCAGATGTCTGATACAAATGCCTACCTCAACCACGTAAGAAAATATATTTCACAAATATATTGTCCAGAAATACAATGAAATCGAACACATGCAATGCAGAGATGGATATGCAACGTTTTTGTTGCCATGTTGCTCGGAGCACCTCTGTACTCTTGACCCTGAGTGGCTGTGTAGGTAGAGCATCAGCCAATCACAGCCCACGACGTGTGTAGATAATTTCCTCTCCTTGAGAAGGCTGGTTATTCTCTCTATATACATTGAGAACTGACCTTTCATGACAAAGAATCGCCTTTACATGCCTCATGGATATATTTTTTAAGTTGCACAAGTTTTCAGGGAAGTCTTTCCAAAGTTGGAAACTATTTGTTTTGCAGTCTTTGTTTTTCTCCTCTTGTCTCCCATTATTACCTCTCGCTCCTTTCTTTCTTCTAATATTTTTAACGTTTTCACCCAACGCCCTCTTTTGTCTCCATCTGGCCCCCCCCCCCACTCTCCCCCGTACCCCTACACAGACAGCAAAGCAGCATAGAGAGCCATGGGGCCTACACACGGCTAAACAGCTACATGGGGCTCCAGGACACGAGTGTTAGTAAAATATTTACTCTATTAATCAATGGTCCACACTTGGTCCATCAAGAGGTAGCCCCGACACGCCTCACAAGCGAGTATCACCTCAGGTCTCTACAGGTATTGCAGGTCGGGGCGAGATGCAAGAGACAATGCAGGTCGGGGCGAGATGCAGGAGACAATGCAGGTCGGGGCGAGATGCAAGGAGACAATGCAGGTCGGGGCGAGATGCAAGGAGACAATGCAGGTCGGGGCGAGATGCAAGGAGACAATGCAGGTCGGGGCGAGATGCAAGGAGACAATGCAGGTCGGGGCGAGATGCAAGGAGACAATGCAGGTCGGGCGAGATGCAAGGAGACAATGCAGGTCGGGGCGAGATGCAAGGAGACAATGCAGGTCGGGGCGAGATGCAAGGAGGCCAAAACAGGTAATTGAAGTTTCTGCAGAATTTAATAAAGCTAGTTCATTATACAAGAGCAGAACGTCGACAAAGGCTCAAATAATGTAGATCAAGGGGAGACGTGTGGGGGTGTATGGATTAAGGATAGATGATCTTTGGTAACAAGAACTGTTAAATATGCTCCTAGAAGCATTTTTGTTCTAAGATTGGTTCTGTCGACAAAATCTTATTGTGTTTTGGAAGTGATAGCTCCCAAGTACCTCAACAACCACCTCCATCCTTCCCTGCAACACTGGCTCCTGGTAGCTCCCTCTCTGCAACATTGCAACAGAGGCTGTGTGTGCTCGTTCCTGGGAAACTGTTGCACTTCTTGCAAGTCTTCTATTGAAAATTTTCCGCCTCGTTTGAAAGGAGAAATGCAGCAAAGATTTTCCTCAGACAAATATGCTCCTCCCTACCTGCCCCTCTCACCACACAGGTGTTCGAACCCTCGTGTTCTTGGCATAGTGAGACACCCCTCAGCTAAATGATATTGTGATTCAATCTCGACAAAATAAGGCAGTCTTAACTACAGAAACTTTTTAGCGTATTTAGCAGATGTCTGACACAAATGCCTACCTCAACCACGGAGGAAAATATATTTCACGCAATATATTGTCCAGAAATACACGTTTTTGTTGCCATGTTGCTCGGAGCACCTCTGTACTCTTGACCCTGAGTGGCTGTGGAGGTAGAGCATCAGCCAATCACAGCCCACGACGTGTGTAGAAGGTTGAGAAGGTTGGTTATTTTATCTCTATACATTGAGAACTGACCTTTCATGGCACAGAATCGTCTTTTCATGCATCATGGATATATCCTGTAAGTTGCACAAGTTTTCAGGGAAGTCTTTCCAAAGTTGGAAGCTTGATTTGCAGTCTCTGTTTTCCTCCTCTTGTCTACATCATTACCTCTCGCTCCTTCATTTACTTCTTATTTTAACATTTTCACCCAACGCCCTCTTTTGTCTCTCTTTCTCTCCCCCCCCCCCCCCACACCTCCACACAGCAAGGCAGCATAGAGAGCCATGGAGCCCACAAACGGCTCAAGAGCTACATGGGGGCCCCCAGGACACGAGTGTTAGTAAAATATTAACTATATTAATCAAGGATCCACACTTGGTCCATCAGAGAGGGCCCCGAGACGCCTCACAAGTTTCACCACAGGTCTCTACAAGCAATGCAGGTCGGGGCGAGATGTAAGGAGGAGACAATGCAGGTAACTGAAACTCGGTGCAAATGTAGCTGATGAGCACCTGGAAATCGGTCCATTTTACTGCATAATAATTGGTTAAAATACAGATCATTACATGATAATGTCAGTCTCTGCAACCATTAACGCACTGACTTAACCTTTGGGAGATGAGTGATACAAGCGAGTGATGCAGCATCTTTGAGGTGAGGGAGGAGGCAGGCGATGGAGAGGTGAGGGGTTAAATTGAATAAGTCAGGGCTGCAAAATTATTAAGATTGTTCTCAAATTTGTTCTTCTTTCATGTAATTTGTATTTCAGCAGGCCTTTCCCCGTTTTCTATTGCAAGTTTGACTCGTGCAACAAACAAAACACCTTCCTGCAATACAGCTTCTGTGTGTTCACTCCTGGGAAACTGTTGCACTTCTTGCAAGTCTGCCATTGAAAACTTTGAGCTTTGTATGAAAGGAGGAATGCAGCCAAGATTTTCCTCAGACCAATATGCTCGTCCCTACCTGGCTCTCTTACCACATAGGTGTTCGAACTCTCGCATTCTTGGCTTAGTGTGGGGGGGAAGGGGTCTCACAGTTCATGATCTTGCAATACAATTGTCACTTTACAAGGCAATCTGAAAGATACGTATATTACACGTTTGCCAAACGTTCACCTAAATCTCTTAATACGATCAAGTTCAATCAATTAAAAATGTCTGTAAACACATCGAAATCGGACACCTAAAATGCAGAGATGGATATGTTGTGTGTTTGTGGCCATGTTGCTCCGAGCACCTCTGTACTCTCGATTCTGAGTGGCTGTGGAGGTCGAGCTTCAGCCAATCACAGTCCACGACTTATGAAGGAATCTCTCACCCCGTGAGAAGGCTGATTATTGTATCTCTTAACAACGAAAACTAACCTTTATTGACAAGGATTCTTGTTTCAATATACTTGCTGGTTAGTAAGCTGTTGTGGTGGCCTTAATAACCCTCCAGAGGTTAATAGGCCTTGATAACCCTCCAGGGGTTAATAGGCCTTAATAACCCTCCAGGGGTTAATATGCCTTGATAACCCTCCAGGGGTTAATAGGCCTTAATAACCCTCCAGGGGTTAATTGGCCTTAATAACCCTCCAGGGGTTAATAGGCCTTAATAACCCTCCAGGGGTTAATATGCCTTGATAACCCTCCAGGGGTTAATAGGCCTTAATAACCCTCTAGGGGTTAATTGGCCTTAATAACCCTCCAGGGGTTAATAGGCCTTAATAACCCTCCAGGGGTTAATAGGCCTTAATAACCCTCCAAGGGTTAATAGGCCTTAATAACCCTCCAGGGGTTAATAGGCCTTAATAACCCTCCAGGGGTTAATTGGCCTTAATAACCCTCCAGGGTTAATAGGCCTTAATAACCCTACAGAGGTTGATAGGCCTTAATAACCCTCCAGGGGTTAATAGGCCTTAATAACCCTCCAGGGTTAATAGGCCTTAATAACCCTCCAGGGGTTAATAGGCCTTGATAACCCTCCAGGGGTTAATAGGCCTTAATAACCCTCCAGGGGTTAATTGGCCTTAATAACCCTCCAGGGGTTAATAGGCCTTAATAACCCTACAGAGGTTGATAGGCCTTAATAACCCTCCAGGGGTTAATTGGCCTTAATAACCCTCCAGGGGTTAATAGGCCTTAATAATCCTCCAGAGGTTGATAGACCTAATAACCCTCCAGAGGTTAATAGGCCTTAATAATCCTCCAGAGGTTGATAGGCCTTAATAACCCTCCAGAGGTTGATAGGCCTTAATAACCCTCCAGAGGTTGATAGGCCTTAATAATCCTCCAGAGGTTGATAGGCCTTAATAACCCTCCAGAGGTTGATAGGCCTTAATAACCCTCCAGAGGTTGATAGACCTAATAACCCTCCAGGGGGTTGATAGGCCTTAATAACCCTCCAGAGGTTGATAGACCTTAATAACCCTCCAGAGGTTGATAGACCTTAATAACCCTCCAGAGGTTGATAGACCTAATAACCCTCTAGGGGGTTGATAGGCCTTAGACCCACAGCCAAATCTCAAAGGATGGTTGCTTGGGTTTGTATGTTTCTGGTTAGTCCAAACAGTTCTGTTTTTACGGAGTGGGAAAGTGGAGAGAGAAGGGGCTGATTACCCATCTTCATGATGGTAAGTCTCTTTATCTGTGATGTTCATCTAACCGCTGTCTCTCCCTCCCCTCTCTTCCGTCTGCCCCTTCCACCACCACTTTCTGTTCTCTCCATTCCACCCTATATGTACCCCTCCCACCCCTCTCTCACTCTCCTTATCTCTGTCTCTCACTCACTCTCTTATCTCTCCTTTAGGAGATTATAATTTTTATCGTTATCCTCTTTCCTTTCCTGTCTCCCTCTCTCCCTCTCCCTCGCTCCCTCTCCCTCCCTCGCTCCCTCTCCCTCCCTCTCACTCCCTCCCTCTCTCTCCCTCGCTCCCTCTCCCTCCCTCTCTCTCCCTCTCAGCAGTGATGGCACCACAGGAGCAGCCAAATGTAAACATCTTGTGGATGCCAGACATTTTCAACCCCGCAAAAGGTTCAGTTATCTAGATAACTCGTGAGGTTGTCCTTAGTTATCACCCTGTCAGTTGATATAGCAAGTTGATTGAGTTCACGCGCACGCACGCAGACAGACAGACAGACACAGCATCAGTACATTAGACAACTGCCGGTTAGAGAGGCGGGGTCCAAGAGCTAACAGCTCGATCCTGCAGGCACAAATTGTAAAACATACACACACACACGTGCATCTAAGATCAGGATTGCAATTTGACTGTATTTAAGGATTGAAAAATAGTTATAATCTCGCCTAAATACAGTACACCAGTCAAGAAAGGTTCAAGAGGCGGGCCCAGGAGCTAGACTAAGGTGACAGTAACTATTAGGTTATTTAGGAAAACATAAGTTAGGAATCTTAGATTTATAACTAATCAACCATCTCTCTCTCTTCTTATGGCTAAATTCCTCTTTTTGGGGCTTTCAAACAATTTCCTTCTGCAACATTTCAATACTGGCTCCTGGGTGCTCGCTGCTGGGAAACTGTTGCACTTCTTGCAGGTCTTCTATTGAAAACTTTGTGCTTCGTATGAAAGGAGGAATGCAACAAAGATTTTCTTCGGGGACTGTGATTGGCTAATGCCCCTCCTCCACCACCACTCAGGACCAAGGGCACAGAGGTGCTCGGGGCAATATTGCAACGGACATTGCATATTCATCTCTGCATTGTAGGTGTCCGAGTTCGTTGTCTTCTCCATACAACTTTGAGTAAAGTGGTTTTTTCAGTGACGAAGGAAAGGATTTATGTCAAGAGATTGACACCCTCTTTAAGACTTCAATGATATATATATATATATATATATATATATATATATCTATATTATATATATATATATATATATATATATATATATTATATATATTATCTTCAGTGGAGTTCAATCTCAAGTTCATGAACTGAAGGGGCCCTTCCTTAGCCAAAAATACGAGGGTTCGAACACCTGTGTGGTGAGAGAGGCAGGTAGGGACGAACAATATTGGTCTGAGGAAAATCTTTGCTGCATTCTTCCTTTCATGCGAGGCTCAGAATTTTCAATGGCAGACCTGCAAGAAGTGCAACAGTTTCCCAGGAGTGAGCACCCAGGAGCCAGAGTTGCAATGTTGCCGAGAGGTAATATGATGTTTTAGAAAGTTCAAGAGAAGAACCAGCGATAACTCGGTTGTGAACGGACGTAGCACCCATATGTGTGTGTGTGTGTGTGTGTGTTGTGTGTGTGTGTGTGTGTGTGTGTTGTGTGTGTGTGTGTTGCTTGCTTGCTTGCTTGCTTAATCGTCCAAATTCCACTGTAGAGCAGTAAAGCCTTTCCTCTGTGTGTTTCAAAGGTTGTAGAGATAATAAAAGGGAAGAGGGAAAACAGTGGGAGAGGGAAATAAAGAGGAAAATAAACAAGACTGATAAATAGAGAAGAAAGAGGAAGAAATGTTGATGCTGTCAAAGACTGACATTATGGTTAGATGAGTAAAGCATTAAATAAAATGTCAGAAAACGCAATGATAATGTAGGATAAAATATGAATATGTAAGTACTCAGTTGTACAACCTTCACAAAATATTAGCTTCAGGTGAGTAACATTATGAATGGGAAGATGATTCATGAGTCAGTAGAGGTCAGTCCACTGTGTTAAAAGCTGGAATAATCGACCTTCTCAAGTGGGTGGGAGTTGCCTACATAAGTCGTGGACTGTGATTGGCTGATGCTCTTCCTCCACAGCCACTCGGTCTCAAGAACATAGAGGTTTCGGAGCAACATTGCAACGGAAACATTGCATATTCATCTCTGCATTGTGACGTCCGATTTCGTTGTTTTTTCCATATAATATTGAGTAAAGTGTGTTTTCTTCAGTGAGGAAAAAAAATTTATTATGTCAGAGATTGACACCCTTTGTAAGACTATATGAATGATATATATGTATATATTATCTTCAGTTGGAGTTCAACTCAAGTTCATGGAACTGAAGGTGTCTTTCCTAAGCAAGAATACGAGGGTTCGAACCCCTATGTAGGGAGAGAGGCAGGTAGGGACGAGCATTATGGTCTGAGGAAATCTTGGCTGCATTCTTCCTTTCATACGAGGCTAAAAGTTTTCAATGGCAGACTTGCAAGAGTGCAACAGTTTCCCAGGATCGAGCCCCCAGGAAGGGAATACTTTTAAGTGCGGTGCAATGCTCCAGCGACGAGTATTTTTAAGTAACAAATGTTGCAAACATATTAAATTTTATATGATACATGAAGCATATTGCAGTGTTCCAATTAGGCGAAGTGTATACATGGATTCCCAATTACACGAGGGTTGGTTAACATACACATTTTCATTATGATGTATTCCTGAATTACAAATTTTCCAAGACTGTCACTTCAAGAAATATATATATATATATATATATATATATATAGATATATATATTCTATATATATATATAGATATATATATATATATATAATATAAAATAATAATTATATTATATATATTTTTTCCAGGTCAACCTCCCTTCATCCCCACAAGGTCAACCCTCCCCTCCCAGGTCAACCTCCCTTCCCTCCCTAAGGTCGAACTACTGACCCTCCCCATAATGCCACTCCACGACAGTTACCTAACTCCCGGATATATATTTTACTGCTTGGTGAACAGACTTATGAGATGAAAGGAAAATGTGCCCGACCATTTCTGTTTCACCCGGGATTCTCGATTGTGAAGTGAGAACGAACACGATTGTATTAACGGGACCCCGTGACAAGCTAGTTACACAGATCCGTTAACAATGGGTTCGAGAACGAGCACAATAGTCTCTAAGCAACATAAGAGAGTTAAACATTACATATCCCACACCGGGATACTAAAGCTACCATATGGATTGGCTGACGGTAACCAATGAGAATGGAGACTACAGACGGTCTCGGAGCTTCGTGGGAAGAAAATCATTGCAACATGGGCATTGCATTGCATGACGTGTTCGATTGTGTGACGATTCATGAACAATGTTTAGTAAAGTCATTTCTTTTTACAGCGATTAAATTAAGGTTTTTGGTCGAGTNAGTTTGGTATCCATATTTACCTTGGTCACCCATGACATACGCGCTGAGGCGGCTCCGTATCGGATTTGCCTGGGCAGAATAATGGAGGTTGTTTTATTTCTTCTATGAGGGTCATATTTATTAGTAATATTTTATTTGCATGGAATTTGGAAGTTGCGCAATACATGGGGATTCGAAAGTCAATACGCACACGTGAGACTGCGTATTGCATTTTATTGCTCGAGGTTTCATTTCCATAGAAAAGACTGCCAACCTTTTTTTCATATGGTAGAGTTATATCGCTTTTGTGTACCCTCGCGCACCACGGAGCCCAGAGTTATGCAGATGAGGAGCAAGTGTGATCAAACCAGTGAGTTGGAAGGCGGACATGGAACCACCCGAGCATTAACGTGTTCACTTGCGACACCTGTGCATCTTTCCTCTGTAACAGACTGAGCTTGGAAACGTCACAACCCAAGGTGGTTATTGTTATAAAAGCCCTCGTAATGCTTTGGAGGAGGGAAGGGAATGATCAGGGAAAAAGCGCCAAGCCATTACGACTATATAGCACTTGGAAGGGGTCGAGATAAGGATTTGGGGTGGGATGGGGGGATAGGAATGGTGTCATATCACTTGCATGGTCGGGAATTGAACGCCGACCTGCGTAAAGTGAGACCGTCGCTCTACCGTCCAACCCGAAGAGCTTCGGAGCTCACACACTGTTTAATAAATGTAAACAAAGCCGCCATGACTTTCGTAGAGGTTGATAGACCTTGATAAATTACGTAACTTGCGCAGTTACGCGAGTGGTTGCGTAACTGTGTGACTAGACATCGGGCTGGGCCAGGTACGTCACGTGACGAGCCCTGGGGGCCTGGCGCGTCACATGACGAGCCCTGGGGGCCTGGTGCGTCACGTGACGAGCCCTGGGGGCCTGGTGCGTCACGTGACGAGCCCTGGGGGCCTGGTGCGTCACAATGTTTAGCGCTGGCCTGAGAGCTTCCCTCAATGTGTACGATTCCCTCGATTAATCAACCACTGTATATGGCTGCATTGATGGCGGAGACGCTGTATGTGGGCTGCATTGATGGCGGAGACGCTGTATGTGGGCTGCATTGATGGCGGAGACGCTGTATGTGCTGCATTGATGGCGGAGACGCTGTATGTGGGCTGCATTGATGGCGGAGACGCTGTATGTGGGCTGCATTGATGGTGAACCTGCATATAGCAACTTGTGACCCAACAGACATGCTACGTAGAGGACGCTTCATCAGCATGCAAGTAATGGCAGTAATGGCAGTAATGGCAGGAAACCTGTATGGGACCTCCACTGTGGCAGGAAACTGTATACATAACAATACAGGTTATGTATACATAACAATACAGGTTATGTATACAATAATACAACCCATGAATATGGGTGGTCTTATTGGCGGTGAACCCGCAGACTGCAAAGATGGCAAAGAACCTGTCTCATTTATTGCTAACCGTGGATCTGAATATTCGCTAAATTGATGATAGTACGTTTTTGATGATGTGTACTCACCTAGTTGAACTTGCCTAATTGAGCTCTGCTCTTTCATCTCCCTTTTGTTATCCCGTGTCTGGGGCTTCTATTTCCTCCGCCTAGTTTCATTACCTTACATTTACTTGGGTTGAACTTTAGTAACCATTCGTTGGACCAATCCTTCAGTTGTTTCGGTCATCTTTTAACTTCATACTGTCTTCCTCTGTCTTAATCCTGCTCATAATTTTTGCATCATCAGCAAACATTGAGAGGAACGAGTATATTCCCTTTGGGAGATCATTTACATATATTAGAAACAGTATAGGTCCAAGGACTGATCCCTGTGGGACTCCTCTGGTGACGTCTCGCCACTCTGAGACCTCCCCACTCACAGTGACTGGCTGTCTTCTGTTGCTTAGGTACTCCCTTATCCAGTGGAGTGCCTTCCCTTTCACTCCAGCCTGCATCTCCAGCTTGTGCACTAATCTCTTATGTGGTACTGTATCAAAGGCTTTCTGGCAATCCAGAAATATGCAGTCTGCCCACCCCTCTCTTTCCTGCACGCGTGTGTGTAGTTAGTTTGGGCGTTAACCCACTCTTTGACTTCGGGCGTGAACTCTTTTGGACTCTGGGACCTTCCGGCCCACACGAGAGCAAGGCCACTGCAACGAGTGTGTGTACTCACCTATTTGTACTCACCTATTTGTGTGTGTGTGTGTGTGTGTGTGGTGTGTGTGTGTGTGTGTGTGTGTGTGTGCGCGTGTGTGTGTGTGTGCGTGTGCGTGTGCGTGTGCGTGTGTGTGTGTGTGTGTGTGTGTGTGTGGTGTGTGTGTGTGTGTGTGTGTGTGTGTGTATTTGTGTGTGTGTGTGTGTAGTGTAAATAAGACTATTCACACCGTAGGGAAGAATGTTCGGAATATTGAGATTCGCGGAGAAATAAATTAGAGGTTGTCGAAGCCTCACTCCCAGTTGGTGCTGTGGCGAGACAATACATTCGAAGTATCATTACATTAAACCCCGCGTCGAGATGCCCTGGTGATTGTGTTGTGTGTTTCATGGTGCATGGGAAGGAGGAGAGAAGACGGTGGGGAGAGGGTTGAGGGGGGGAGGGAAAGGGAGTTTAAAACAGATTGAGGAGGTGGGGGATGGTAATTGAGGTTGGGGGTTATGGGATGGATGTTACGTAACCCTAAGCCAGGGTCACATGTAAGCTTCAGGTGGCGGGGATGCTGCCCACCTGCCCAGGGTGCGGCTTCCTGCAGTGGTTGGTGGTGGGGGAAGTGGTTGGTGGTGGGGGGAAGTTGAGGATGGGGGGGAGTGGACAAATAGCTCGAGAGCATGGGGGAATTGTGTAAAATCCTGGTTTGTGTCTCGGAGAGGCTGCAGGATCCAAGTAAATTCAGTAGAATTTCTGGTTGTAATTCTTATACCATGTCGTAGCTCAGTTGATTAAGGCAGCGTCTGGGATGCTCTTGGATGCAGGTTCGAATCCTCGTCACGGCCTTTGAGGATTCGTTCATGGGGGGAGTGGGTCCGTCTAATTACCCAAAGCTACCCAAAGTTGCTCTAGTCTACCCAAAGCCTCCTAGCATTGAGTAATGATAAAATATGATATATTTACTCTAATGTTGGTGCTGGATGTAGAATATTAGCAAACCTTATTTTTACTCTGAAATAATATTTTATAACGAAATTAGACGAAATTAAGTGGCAGTTGACGCCATGGGAAGTCGACGATCAAGCGACAATGTTGTGGCTTTGGGTAATTAGATGGACGCAATTTAGTTATAAAATGATATTATTTCAGAGTAAAAATAAGTTTTGTATTGTACTTCATCCAGCACCAACATTATAGTGAGTAAATGTGTCATATATCTACACTACTTACGTAATGCTAGGAGCCTTAGGGTAGTTTAAGGTCGCTTTGGGTAATTAGACGGCCTGTTTAGGACATCCTCTTACCACCACCATCCTTCCTGTTTATCTTTATCCGTCTCTCTAATTCTCTACTTCGGCCAGCTCTCCTCTCCTCTCTCTCACATCCTACCTGTCTCCTCCAGTTGTTTCCTTAAGTCCTCTTTACTTATTCTTCCCCCACACTCAAAGACAGAGGTGGAGGTGGAGGAGGAGGTGAAGGAGGTGAAGGAGGAGGTGAGGGAGGAGGAGGAGGAAGAGGAAGCAGAGTCATTAATAAACAACAGAACGCTTCGAGAAAACAAACAAACATTAAACATACATTGTCTATAAATCCATACTTAACATAAGTGAACACTACGGTAGGAGTAGTATGATCAGACGGGAAGGTGAAGGCTGTGCTCACTGCATGGTCCTAGATCACTGTACACCACCTACGTGAGACTAGCTCTAGAATATGCAACCCCCATTGCGGAGCTCCATGTTAAAAAGCATATCAAATAAACTTACAAAAGGTAGAGCGGCTCGCCCCGGAACTACAAAGGATGTGGTATGAAGACTGAAAGAACTGGACCTAACGTCGCTAGAAATGAGGAGAGGTATAGGAGACATGATAGAGACGTATATAATACTAAGGAGGATTGACAGAGTGGCGAGAGGAAATGTTCACAATGAATGCAATTCATAACTAACTCCTTTAATATATTTCATATACTTTCATATTTGTCAACAGAATATACATAGAAAACTAAGCCAGGAGTCAATGCGTAGGCAACCTGGGGCAAGAAAGGCCGGGCACAAGAGCTAAGGCTCGATCTTGCAGGTAAATAAATTGATTGGTGTTTTTCTTTGGGTTGGACGGTAAAGCGACGGTCTCGCTTCATACAGGTCGGTGTTCAATTCCCGACTGTCCAAGTGGTTAGGCACTATTCCTGCCCTCCGTCCCATCCCAAATCCTTATCCCGACCCCTTCTAAGTGATCTATAGTCATAGTGGCTTGACGCTTTCTCCTGATAATTACCTACCTAACTTGGACAATTTTCTGCTTATCCTTTAGTAGGAAACAGCGTTGTTTGCTATTTGTTATCAGCACTGTGTTTATCACTGTATATATTTCTTGCTGTCTTTGTGTGCTTGTTTCTGTTTGTCATCCTCTCTTGCTACACCTTTGTGGCAGCCAGCTTGCTCGCTAACCCCCCCCCCCCCACCTCCCTCTGTCTCTCTGGTCTCTGTCTCTTTCTGTTTCTCTCCACCCTCTTCCTTCTCTGTGAGCAGCTAGCTTGGTCGTTCTCTCCCTCCCTCCACCTACCTACCTACCTACCTTATCCCTGCAAACATTGTGACGAAACCCTGGGAAGCATATGCAACATTGCAGTCAGATCCTTTGAAATCATTTTTTGTGAGAGTCCTTCAGGTGTTAGATGCAGGCAAGACGCCTCTTCCGACCCCTCGTCCAGCAGGACGAAGCTCATCTCGTTTTTAGTTTCCTTGGCACTGACTTCGGCTTTGTGGTGTCACGGAAAGCTATATCCCATCTCGGGTACCTGCTGGATCATTGACTCGTCAAGCACGAACTGTGGGAAGCAATCATGTCTAACTGCATCATCGCGCAAAATGAATGTGGAACGTTCTACATTAGCTAAAATTAAGGGGGAACTTAACTAGAGTTGCTGGACGCCACCTATGCACAATATGCACGTGAAACTCTTCCTGCAGTGTTTTTTTGGCTGGGTGGGGCCGGTCCTCCAGCCGACGGTGGGAAGGGTGGGGACCTCTTGCCCATAGTGGCTCCAGCCCTCCCTTCCTGCACCCTTTCACTGCATTCGTTCCTACAGCCGCCTGGGAAAGGTAGGTAGGTAGGTTGGGAAGGGGCCTGGGACAGAGAGGGAGGGGGGAGGCAGGGGAGAGGCCGCGGGCTGCAATGGGAGTCGACTTACAGAGCAGCAATGCATTGTATGTTGCAGTGGAGAGAGAACAACCAACCAGCCAGCCGTTATGGAACTTATGGGTCATTTGCATAACAGCAACCAAGGCGGGTTGCAGCTGCAGGCGATCAGATGACTTACCAGTGCTGACGAGGGAACAGTTTTCTGGGAAGGTTACTTGGGGACACGTTTCATTGCAAGATATTAAAAGAAAAACAGATGAACTGACATTCAGCATTGTTTGCAAGTTGCATAGTTTTGCCACCGAGCAAAATGGCCTGGGCACCGGGTGGAAAAGGCCGTAATTACCACAAAACTAGCATTGACATTTTAAAGTGTAGCAAATGTCATGAACAAGTGGAGCATTAATCTCTTAATATTGCTGATATAGTTGAATTATTTCACGGACGAAATAATGATACAAAATGAAGAAAAGATAAGTGTGGTATAATTTATCTTGAGGTTCAACATGCTCAGGGTACTGGCAAGGTTGTCTCTCACACCTGACCACACTCGTGTGTGTGTGTGTGTCTGTCTGTCTGTCTCTCTCTGTATCTCTTTCACTGTATCTCTCACTGACTGTCTCTCTCTCTCTCTCTCTCTGTATCTCTTTCACTGTATCTCTCACTGACTCTCTCTCTCTCTCTCTCTGTATCCCTCCCATTCTCTGTCCCTCCTAGTTTTTTCTCCATTTGGTTTTCATTTGGATATAATAGAGAGGACGCAGAGGTCGGGGACTGCGGACTGGCCTCATTAGGGACACCTGCGAGGCCTTAAGGTTAGGCTAATTGGCTCTACACAGGTTTTGCTGATCCGGTTTTTATTTTCCAAGTCCCATTGACGGACCAAATTCTTCTACCTGTCACTCTTCGGCTGCTTCCCAGTGCAACACTTCTTTTTATTCACTCTAATGCGTTTAGGTTTGGCTGGTTTGTAACTCGTAACTTAAAGGGAATTAATGTGGTGGAAAGCTTAGGGGATACTAATTTTATTTCATTTTTAATCTAGTTGGAAGTTCTTTATGACAGATATTTACTTCATTTTTGGTTATTGGTAGAGTTTTGTATGCTGGGATTTATAAGAAGATATATTTAAAATGACAAAGAGAGCCAGTCATACCTTCTGAATATCCCGCAAGAGGTTTTCCTTCAATGCACACACACACACGGTGAAAGAGGCGGGATCAAGGCATGAAAAATACCTTACTCTACCTAAGCCTGCCCTGAGGGCGGAGGGCGCCTCGTTTTCTAAGAGTGCCGGAGGGCATCCCACAGGCGAACGGATGAATGGCGGCGGCGGTGGGCTGCACTTAGAAAAAAACACCTTTCCTTCTCTCCCCGCTGCACACACACACACACACATTACAAGACCTCCTTTATGGTGCTGGGAAGCCCGGCATTCTTTTTAACTTGTCACCGAAGACTGGGGGTTTTATCTTTTTATTTGAACGGACAGGAAAGTGTAGAATTATGTTTTTGTTGTGATGAACTGGCGTTGAATATTGCTTGTACGGTCTGTGTAGCGTGTCCTCGCATGTGTTGTGTTTAAACACACTGTTTGTTGATCTGCAGTGTTAGTTTTCCAGCACTTTGTTGATCTGCAGTGTTAGTTTACCAGCACTTTGTTGATATGCAGTGTTAGTTTACCAGCACTTTGTTGATCTGCAGTGTTAGTTTACAAGCACTTTGTTGATCTGCAGTGTTAGTTTACCTGTAATGTTGACCTGCAATGTTCTCTTCCAGATAATAACTAGGTTGTAAGTCCTCCCAAGACTGCACAGTACGGTAGTAAAATGGTAACGTCCCCGACTCAAAATCGGAAATCCTGGGTTCGGACCTCGAGCGGGACAGACTTGGATGACCCAGTTTCCTTTCTCCTGGTGCTCCTGTTCACCAATAGTTACCTTGGAGTTATAGGCCATAGCCGTGTGCTGTATCCTGGGGAAGGCTCAGTAGTTATCTAAGGCCTAGTAGAGACCACGCCAGGCCTACGTACAGGCTGCCTATCCACGGAAATAGACTCCCTGCCCCACACGTCTGAAATACAGAAATTGACGTTTGGGGTCCGTCTCGGGCCTTTATCAACCCTGCAAATGCACAACGTAACGGTCCCTGTTGTTACCTTGTTACAACTGGTTGCAAAGTTGTTACATCTTGTTATTATGTTTCAGTGACGTGTTAGAAAAGTTGTTACAACTCGTTAGGAGGGATTGCAACTTGTTAGGAGGGGGGTTACGAGTTGTAACCCCTTCTAACGAGTTGCAATCTTTTCTAACGAGTTGCAATCCGTTTTAACAAGTTGTAACCCCTCCTAACAACTCGTTAGGAGGGGTTACATTAACTCGTTCGAACGTTGCAGCAACGTGATAGTTGGTGATGACAGTGGTCCCTGACGGACCAAACCTCTTCACCTCCTTTGTTTTCAGATGTGGTGCTTGGGTGTCCTTATTCCGCGGGGCTTCTGTGACTCGCTGTCTGCAGCGGGCTAAAACTTTAGCAGCAGGAGTGTTGCAAAATTTTAACGGGCTCACTATAGCCCGTGCTACTTGGAATTTTGTTCCAGGTAGCGAATCTTTAACAACAATACATGCATAATTTCACGTAAACTCTCCTATTTGTACAGTCCTGTGCGTTTGGAGGTTGAGTTCTGTCTCCTGGGTCCGATTTCTTAAGCGTCACTCGTCCGTGTGTATTCCCACCCAGGCACTTAAGTATCTCCTGACATCCCATTGGTTCACATTAATTTGAGCGTTCGTTTCTTAAGTTTATTGATATCCCCCCCCCCCCCCCGCTAGCCAACGACTGACCATCTCTAGAATGCGACCCAAAACAGTTGACAGAAACACGGGCATCGCTAGCGCAGGAGTCGAACCCGGGACCAAACGGTTGTGAGACCATTCCAAACTCTGTCTTCCCTTTCACCCCCTCGCCCAGCCGCCCTCACTATGGTCTTGGCAACACTGCACATCTCGTCACTGCAGACCTTTGCAACATTGAACTGTTATCATTGCAGGTCTTGGTAATACTGCATTGTTCTCGTTCTAGGTCATTGCAACATTGCACTGCTCTCGCTGCCGATCTTGTCTCCGGTGATTGGCTGTTGCATCATCCAGTGTCCTGCAGAAAATTATAATTTATCAATTTAAACAGTTTTTAATGTCTTAAAATAATTTGGTCTTGAAATTGTGTCAAGAACTCATTGATGTCTATGTCACTCATTGATGTCTATGTCACTCATTGATGTCTGTCACTCATTGATGTTTATGCACTCACTGTTGTTAATGGCACACACTCATGTCTTTGCTACTCACAGATGTCTCTGGTACTCAATGATGTCTCTGGTACTCACTGATGTCTCTGGCACTCACTGATGTCTCTGGCACTCACTGATGTCTCTGGCACTCACTGATGTCTCTGGCACTCACTGATGTCTCTGGCGCTCACTGATGCCTCTGGCACTCACAGATGTCTCTGGCACTCACAGATGTCTCTGGCACTCACTGATGTCTCTGGCACTCACTGATGCCTCTGGCACTCACTGATGTCTCTGGCACTCACTGATGTCTCTGGCACTCACTGATGCCTCTGGCACTCACTGATGTCTCTGGCACTCACTGATGTCTCTGGCACTCACTGATGTCTCTGGCACTCACTGATGTCTCTGGCACTCACTGATGTCTCTGGCACTCACTGATGCCTCTGGCACTCACAGATGTCTCTGGCACTCACTGATGTCTCTGGCACTCACTGATGCCTCTGGCACTCACTGATGTCTCTGGCACTCACTGATGTCTCTGGCACTCACTGATATCTCTGGCACTCACTGATGTCTCTGGCACTCACTGATGTCTCTGGCACTCACTGATGCCTCTGGCACTCACTGATGTCTCTGGCACTCACTAATGCCTCTGGCACTCACTGATGTCTCTGGCACTCACTGATGTCTCTGGCACTCATTGATGTCTCTGGCACTCACTGATATCTCTGGCACTCACTGATGTCTCTGGCACTCACTGATGTCTTTGGCACTCACTGATGTCTGGCACTCATTGATGTCTTTCACTCATTGATGTCTCTGGCACTCATTGATGTTTCTGGAACTTATTGATGTCTCTGGCACTCACTGATGTCTTTGGCACTCACTGATGTCTGGCACTCATTGATGTCTTTCACTCATTGATGTCTCTGGCACTCATTGATGTTTCTGGAACTTATTGATGTCTCTGTAACTTATTGATGTCTCTGGCACTCATTGACGTCTCTGGTCATTGATGTTATTGTTTATGTCAGCACATCTGTTCCACGATCTCAGTGCCACAGATTTTTACAACACTTTCAACAATTTTCAGATAAATATTGATAAAATCAGATATTGCACATCAGTTATTGCAAATCACTATGTAGCACTGTTGCAAGATGGATGTTCAAAGTAACATACAAACATATACACATTGAATTAATTATATTACAAACCATACTTGTGCTGGAACTGCACCATGCAACACAAGCAAAGTTCTCCTCTGATCGCCTGGGAGGTGTATAACATACACCTTACTCCCTCCCTGCAACACTGCAGTGCTGGCTCCTCGTACCTGCAACGTTGGCTCCTGGCAGCTCGCTCTTGGGAAACTGTTGCACTTCTTGCAGGTCTGCCATTGAAAACTTTGAGCCTCGTATGAAAGGAGGAATGCAGCAAAGATTTCCTCAGACCAATGTGATCGTCCCTACCTGCCTCTCTCTCTCACCACACACGTGTTCGAATCCTCATATTCTTGGCTAGGGAGACCCTATAGCTACGAGACCTCGTGATACAAATCTCTCTAATAAGGCGAAGTCGATTATAA
>WNGS01000543.1:9726016-9740369 GCA_020271785.1 Procambarus virginalis | reverse complement strand
TTATATGACTAGGTTATCTTAATACCATTTGCCTGTGCAACGTAGCAACGCCTGCAAGAATGGCTTTATCGTTTGTGTATATAAAATCAGCGTTATCTAATACATTGTTATCATCAGCCGGCCCCACAATGATGACCTAAAGCTGATAGCGATAATTGTCTTAGTGTTTAAGTGCATCTGATTATGAAGTCAATAATTAGAGGGATGTTTTGAAATCGGAGATGTGTTGGTGTGTGGGAATGTTGACAGTGTGTGTGTGTGTGTGGGGGGGGGGGGGGGGTTGGAGCTTCCATCACACACACACACACATACACACACACACACACACACACACACACACACACACACACACACACACACACACACACACACACACACACACACACACACTGCTCGCTCCTGATGATCTCTCAGGTCAGTTGACACGTTAAAACAGCATCCTTATACTCTCTCTCTTGCTCAGGTTCCTTCTGTGTGGGTGGGACTGGGATTTATTGTAAGGAGTTGACGGTTCTCTGATGATGGTGTGGCTGCCAGCCTGCCTTGCTTCCTGTCAGTGACTGCCAGTCTGTCTGCCTGTCTGTGGCTGCCTGTCTGTGACTGCCAGTCTGTCTTCCTGTCTGTGGCTGCCAGCCTGCCTGCCTGCCTTCTCGACTCGCGCCAGACTTAGAGCGGCCTTGACCCACAACTCTACATATAAACTCAAATTAATCTCAATAACAACAGTAACAGATTAGACCATGTCGTGGCCCAGTTGGCTAGGGCGTGTGTGTGTATGGGAACACCCACCACGCAGGTTCGAACCCTCATCACGGCTTCTACGGATTTTCTCATTGACACAATAACCGTGCTAATTACCACAACACAATAACAACCTCAGACAACAGAGATACAAAGCAGTCCGGAACTCTGATCGGTAGGAACAGAACTAGTATTAGGTCTGGACTCTAGAGCAGTCCCCCCCTCCCCCCCCCCGTTAGTGACCGTTTTGGTCGGCTCAAAAGGTCTGGAGACCCATTTTGGTCGACTCAAAAGGTCTGGAGACCCTTTTGGTCCAGACAAGGGCGCCGTCTGGGGAATCGGGCCTTCAGTGTTTGTTTAACCTTTGAGTGGTATTCGGCTCCATGTGTCAGTGCATGCAACAGGTGCTTGTCTGCCTGTCTCTGTCCGTCCGTCCGTCTGTCTGTCTGTCTGTCTGTCTGTCTGTCTGTCTGTCTGTCTGTCTGTCTGTCTGTCTGTCTGTCTGTCTGTCTGTCTCTGATTCTGTAGTGATTATGTGCGTGTTCTTCCTTCCTTGTTTGTGTCTTTAGCGTCGAGAGTTATTTCTTGAGTCTCGATTTCCATCGAGTGGTCGTTTAATATGCAACACTTTGAGAAGGTCGCGGAGGGAACTGTTTGTGTGTGTGTGTGTGTGTGTGTGTGTGTGTGTGTGTGTGTGTGTGTGTGTGTGTGTGTGTGTGTGTGTGTGTGTGTGTTTATGGTATAAAATGTGGGTGGTTGGTCTCGCTTCATGCAGGTCGGCGTTCAATCCCCGATCGTTCAAGGGGTTGGGCACCATTCCTTTTCCACCGTCCCATCCCAAATCCTTATCCTGACCCCTTCCAAGTGTTATATAGTCGTAATGGCTTGGCGCTTTCCCTTCCCTTCTCGTCTTAATAATTTTGTATTGATCTCGTTAAATAATTGATCATGGCGTTATTGATCATGGCCCTCTATCTTTCCTCACCTACCTACCCCCTCCCTCCCCTCTCTCTCTCTCTCTCTCTCTCTCTCTCTCTCTCTCTCTCTCTCTCTCTCTCTCTCTCTCTCCCTCCCTCCTCCCCAACTTCCTCAACCTCCCCTCCTTCGTGTTACCTCCCCTCTTCACCCTCCCCCCACACTCTTTCTCCCCATTCCTCCCTCTCCTCCTGCACCTCATTATACTCATTCTGTATATCATTATATCCATTTTGCCTCGCATTATACTCATTTTTGCGTGGATCGGTCGAGGACCCAGAAGGTATTCTATACGTCAGGTTAAGCATCGATTGGTCTGGTTACAAGTGGACGGGTGGCTGCACGAGGGTGGGGAGGGATGTTGATGATAGACATGAGGCCTAACAACCGCGGGAGGGTTGTTAAAGCCACCACAATAAACTTACTAACCAACCAGAAAGTATACTTTTTAGTCCCCAACTACTGTAGCATACAGGTATATTTTTATTTAAGTCTCCCGCTGTTGAGTTTTGATCATAGAAAACGTAACCTTAAAGAGATGCATTTAACTTAGTTATCCCATAAAGTAAGGGGTTGTAGCATCGTTTTCTATCGTGCCGGCAAGTGTTCAGCGCACCTATGAGAAGTTAATGCTGATGAATTCCGTAAACCATATTGAAGCATCCATTACATAGTTGCAGGTGCATTTAAGTTTATATATTATACATTATAGGTATCAAACGGTTCCTGTTTATTACAAGGATGTATGTCCGAAAAGGTATGCGTGTTTCGCAAGAATGTATATACAACACAGGTGTATACCAAGCTCTTGGTGTATGTATAGTACTCTGAAAGTTTACTTTAGTCCTGGATTATGTTCAGGATTAAAGTATCAGCTGGTTGTTCAGGAGCAGTGTAACATAATATTTATATAAACAAGAATTCTTACATTCTTGTAAAGCGATAACAGGCATAACGTTTCGGGCGTGTCCTTAATCCTAATTTTTTTTCACCAGGAATATATGACCCGCTTAATCGTTAAACACTAGGTACCCATTGACTGCTTTAACCATTAGCCCATTAATAGTTGTGGGATCCCTTGATTATTTCAAGCGTAGGTTTGACGCGTGTCTGTACACGTGAAGCCATCAATCAAGATGACAAATTCAGATGAAATCGAAGTTTAAAATCAAATAATACGTGTTGTATCATTATAAGGAATTAATAATAGGCAATGGAATGTTAGATATTTTATTACAGACTTGTCATAAACAGGACACACATCATAAATTACATAACTAATTAATAATTTAGCTCTGGATGAGGAATTGTTCTTGTATTTAAGTTTGTATATTAAAGCTACTAGTACAATCACATTTTAGTTATAGGCCTGTAGTCAGAATATAATTTATATGTATAATGTCTACAGCCTATTTTGTGCGATAGACAACATACAATATGTATGCATTTACACTACGAAAATATACAAGCCTACGCTGACCCAGCCAGTCTCGACACCTAGATTTTCATTGGTCCAAAGAAGCGTTTTCATCATATCTTATGTTGAGAAGAAGCGAACATGTTTTCATCATGTTTTAAAAAGCGTTGAAATTGTACGCGTATGTCTCCACCGTACATAAACGACGCCTTAACTGTGAGGACAGGTTGTTGAAACACCTGTAGCGATGGTTGGCAGTTCTCACGCAGGAGTCCAATTGCAGTTGTTTTTTGTGGGTGGGTCCGGGAGGGGAGACTGCAGTACTCTGACAAAGGCCCCAGGTACTCGCCTTCTCAAACCATACCACCTTATTTATCTTTCTTTATTGTGGGATAAGGAAGCGTATGTGACAATTTTTATTTCATTTTGACAGTTGTCCCTTAGTGCCGGGAAGGTAGACTGGAGCTTCTTTGTGTCCACAGTTACAGGAAGAGTCCCACTCATAAATCCAGCCCGTCCTAAGGTTTCCCCAACGTTAAGAAACTTTCGTACTAAAGTGTCCTAATCCTAACCTACCAGAGGACCCAAAACAGAAAACGGGGAAAGCATATCAATTTAGTACCCACTACCATTTTTCTAGTACAACAATTTTTGCCTTTAGGTAAGAGTATACGTCAAAATGCGACGTTCTATACGGAGGACGAGGTTGTAAATCTGTGATGATGGGGCTACCAGAGTCCCCCCCCCCCCTTCTAGGGTCCGGGAGCCAACCGTAGCATTGAGTGTCGAGTTTTTATACAGCATGTCACACTGAATGTGACGTAGTTTTTATACACGGGTTGCTGGTTATGAATGTGCTGACTGGCCAGCATTGAGATGGTCGCTCTGTACAAGAGAGTTTGGTATCCAGTATTTACCTTGGTCACCCATGACATACGCGCTGAGGCGGCTCCGTATCGGATTTGCCTGGGCAGAATAATGGAGGTTGTTTTATTTCTTCTATGAGGGTCATATTTATTAGTAATATTTTATTTCTATGGAATTTGGAAGTTGCCCAATACATGGGGATTCGAAAGTCAATACGCACACGTGAGACTGCGTATTGCATTTTATTGCTCGAGGTTTCATTTCCATAGAAAAGACTGCCAACCTTTTTTTCATATGGTAGAGAGTTATATCGCTTTTGTGTACCCTCGCGCACCACGGAGCCCAGAGTTATGCAGATGAGGAGCAAGTGTGATCAAACCAGTGAGTTGGAAGACGGACATGGAACCACCCGAGCATTAACGTGTCCACTTGCGACACCTGTGCATCTTTCCTCTGTAACAGACTGAGCTTGGAAACGTCACAACCCAAGGTGGTTATTGTTATAAACAACCTCGTAGTGCTTTAGAGGAGGGAAGGGAATGATCAGGGAAAAAGCGCCAAGCCATTACGACTATATAGCACTTGGAAGGGGTCAGGATAAGGATTTGGGGTGGGACGGGGGGGAAGGAATGGTGTCATATCACTTGGATGGTCGGGAATTGAACGCCAACCTGCGTAAAGTGAGACCGTCGCTCTACCGTCCAACCCGTAGAGCTTCGGAGCTCACACACTGTTTAATAAATGTAAACAAAACCGCCATGACTTTCGTAGAGGTTGATGGACATTGATAAATTATGTAACTTGCGCAGTTACGCAAGTGGTTGCGTAACTGGGTGACTAGACCTCGGGCTAGGCCAGGTGCGTCACGTGACGAGCCCTGGGGGCCTGGTGCGTCACGTGACGAGCCCTGGGGGCCTGGTGCGTCACGTGACGAGCCCTGGGGGCCTGGTGCGTCACGTGACGAGCCCTGGGGGCCTGGTGCGTCACAATGTTTAGCGCTGGCCTGAAAGCTTCTCTCAATGTGTACGATTCCCTCGATTAATCAACCACTGTATATGGCTGCATTAATGGCGGAGACGCTGTATGTGGGCTGCATTGATGGTGAACCTGCATATAGCAACTTGTGACCCAACAGACAGACTACGTAGAGGACGCTTCATCAGCATGCAAGTAATGGCAGTAATGGCAGGAAACCTGTATGGGACCTCCACTGGTGGCAGGAAACCTGTATACATAACAATACAGGTTATGTATACATAACAATACAGGTTATGTATACAATAATACAACCCATGAATATGGGTGGTCTTATTGGCGGTGAACCCGCAGACTGCACTGATGGCAAAGAACCTGTCTCATTTATTGCTAACCGTGGATCTGCATATTCGCTAAATTGATGATAGTACGTTTTTGATGATGATGTGTACTCACTTAGTTGAACTTGCCTAATTGAGCTCTGGCTCTTTCATCTCCCTTTTGTTATCCCGTGTCTGGGCTTCTATTTCCTCCGCCTAGTTTCATTACCTCATTTACTTGGGTTGAACTTTAGTAGCCATTCGTTGGACCAATCTTTCAGTTTGTTTCGGTCATCTTTTAACTTCATACTGTCTTCCTCTGTCTTAATCCTGCTCATAATTTTTGCATCATCAGCAAACATTGAGAGAACGAGTATATTCCCTTGGGAGATTATTTACATATATTAGAAACAGTATAGGTCCAAGGACTGATCCCTGTGGGACTCCTCTGGTGACGTCTCGCCACTCTGAGACTCCCCACTCACAGTGACTGGCTGTCTTCTGTTGCTTAGGTACTCCCTTATCCAGTGGAGTGCCTTCCCTTTCACTCCCCAGCCTGCATCTCCAGCTTGTGCACTAATCTCTTATGTGGTACTGTATCAAAGGCTTTCTGGCAATCCAGAAATATGCAGTCTGCCCACCCCTCTCTTTCCTGCACGCGTGTGTGTAGTTAGTTTGGGCGTTAACCCACTCTTTGACTTCGGGCGTGAACTCTTTTGACTCTGGGACCTTCCGGCCCACACGAGAGCAAGGCCACTGCAACGANCCCTGAGTAAGACAATACACTTAACAATAAAATAACTTGGATTTTTGTAAGTGGGAAAATCCGTTAATTTTTTGTTTATTACAACAAAACGAAAAGTCAAAAGAACTGATTTGTGAAGAATAAATCTGAACCTCATTAGTAATTCTTCAAAAAGAGATGCTAGGAATCCATAAACAAAAAATATTTTTTTTTGTTTATCATCAACTGGGTACGAGATTCAGATGTTCACGTCAAGAAGACTTGTAGGGTGAGGACCTTTTTTTCACCTGGCCGAGGGACCTGAAGATGGCTCTTCACTTACCTGGCCAAGGGACCTGAAGGAAGAGTCGGTGGGCACAAAGAAGGTGTAGAAGGTCTCGTCGCCGGGTCCGAGACTAAGCATGGAGCTGCCCTGGGGCGTGACCGTGTCTATCGCCTCGAGGAATGTGCTGCAGGTAGTGAATAAACTCACAGATAAACACTTACTTAAATGGTTAAATAGACAGGAAGCCCTCCCAAAAAGAATAAACAGATAATCAGGTAAAAATTACATATTACTAGACAGGAAGATATACAGGAAAATGTTGATTTTGAATCATTCAAAGACATCCACAAAAAAAAGGCAGAAATTACCAGGAAGGAAGGGGGGGATGAGGGACAACATCCCCTCCCTCCCTCCTCTGCAAAGGCTCACAACCCCACTAACTGTGGTATCATTGTTTAGTTGACTGGAGTGAGATCGTTGCCCGGATTCGTCAAGCATTTACGTGTCCACTTTCGAAACCTGTACATCTTTCAACGATAATAGTGGCTTTGTATGAATTAAACAGTAAGCTTTAAGGTTTGAAACGTTTACTTTGTAAAGTAAACGTTTCAAACTCTTCGATGATAAGTTTGAAACGTTGTAAGATCGTGCTTGATCCGATGTTTTTATTGTTATGGACAAGATAAGGTAATCGTCGTATCGCTCCAAGTTCGTAAACTAAATGCAAACTAAGTCACAATGATGGAGGAAAGATGTATTGGTTTCGTAGATGGATACTTAAGAGTTTGATGAATCCTGGTCCTGTTCACCAGGCCAGTGAAGGAATTGAGAGCTGTAAAGTGCCTTGTATAGTGACTGTTGTGAGCCTCTTGTAATGTCACTTGTGACACCTCTTTGTGTCACTTGTGACACAAAGATTCTTGATGTGTGTATTTGTGTGGGTGGTTAGATATGTATGTGTATGTATATGTGTATACGTATATATATATGTACATGTATGTATGAGGGTGTGTACATGTGTATACAACATTGATAATTTTGTAACTAGCGTCAAACATTGTTATTTGCTTAGCTAAACGAACTAGAGGGTTCAGTTCCTGAACCGATTATGTGCCTCTGTAATCCTTTACACCACCGCCCACGGGATGGGTATGGGGTGCATAATAAAGAAAGAAATTGAATTGCAAGTGAATGATAAGCTCCTGTTGGAATAGGGACATTTATCTCATTCATCTGGATCATCGGGGATTTGAACCAAGAGAGGAGAGAAAAATTGAGATAAACAAGCAACGACAAACAAAAACACAAAACGAAACAACATATAACCTCGCACAACTCACTTGAAGCTGTGGTCAGGAATGGACCTGAGGATGTCCCCGACGGACTGGTTGGAGGGCACAATGACCTTGTTGATGATGTGGATGACGCCGTTCTGCGCCTCGATGTCCTTCTCCGTGATCTTGGCGTCCTCCACACCGAGGGCTCGACGCCACACCTGTAAGCGTACTGGATCCTTCTCGTTCAGAGACATGATGGCCTGAAGAGAGAGAGAAAGAGGGGTGTGATGTGGTGCGGGACTGTCAATCGCACGAGTGTTGTTGAGACCGTCACAAGAGCCGACTGACTGACCTGCCACCAGCAAGTATACTTTGCAGATTAATCAAGTCTCATATACACCGAGAAGTCTATATGCACTTCTACTGCACATTTCTCGGTGCCGAAGACTGGTGAGGGGAAACTACGGGAAAATTGAGGAGGTTGGTTAGAATAAGTGGGAATATGTACTGGAGAGTTTTTCTTGTGGTCCTCCTACATTTAATCCCTCCCTTGCTCACTACCTCCCTAACCGTCTCTCTTACCTGGTTGTCGGTGATGGCGTTGGTCAGGTGGCGACCATAGGCCCCGTGGAACCGCACCAGCTGCCCCGCCAGGTCCAGGTCCCTCCGGGCGGCGTTCAGCACGTCGGAGTCGAGCGCTGTAGAAAGCATAGCAATAAAACAGATTAGATGAATCCGCTCAGACAAGGATGGTTGCATGAGAACCTGTCGCCTGGTGCCTAAACCTTTAGCTGTCTCAGGATCAGATTTATAGATACATGTATATAGGCAAGAATATTCATAAAAACACGTGATGTAGTTATACGTAATATTTTTATTACGCTAATATATATATATATATATATATATATATATATATATATATATATATATATATATATATATATATATATATATATATATATATATATATATATATATATATGTTAGGATAGCATCGGTGACTTTATATATGGCTGGTAATTGTGAGGAAGAATGTGTTATTTCAATATATTAAAACAGATTATCACGTAATCCCATAGAACGAGCCATTAATGACCCGACTCCCATGTGATGTCAAGTTTGCTCATCATTTGTTCTCCCTGAACACTCTGAACTCCAGTGAAATTAATCAAAGACCTTACTCCAGAGTGACCTACTCCAAATGCCTTACAAAAGAATCTTGAGAATTAGATTTGTATGTTTCTCTGATACTTGCGAAGATCCTTTGACTCGTAAATCTCCAATGTACTGAAATGCATGCCCACCTCCCCCAGTACCAGACACCCACCCACTTCCCTTAATGCCAGAAGGTGCTAAGGGGACCTACCATACCACGCTGCCTCGTCAGGAACGAAGAAGGTGTAGTCCCCTGTGTGGCTCAGTGTCTCCTCCAGCCCCGCCTTTTTCACCAGCTCCACAAAGGTGAAGAGCTTCCGGCTCTCTGCCAGCTCCACCAGGTTTTTGGCTGTAGGGGGAGATTAACATGTTAACATGGGAAGATTATGAGTGTGGTTGGGGAAGAGTGAACGTATATCTGGCTTCAGCACTAAATGAATACCTGGGTATACTGGTACTTGGTATATATCTGGCAACACCGGTGCTAGATATATCTTCGTCGGCTCGAAGATTCATTACAAAACATGTAATTTGGAACATAAGGAATCTCGTGACTAAACGCCAACATAAGAATTGTGAACATTCTCAATCTGACAGACCGAGTGACGGGTCATCCACTGCACCTACAGTTCTTCCTGTCTATTATTGTGTTAAGACATATGATAAAGCCATTGCAGGTGAAATGCCATCTTAAAAATAAAGCTTTAAGTCTCAACTTAAAGTTTTTTCCTTCGTCGTTATCAGCAACCAGAAGTGCAACATCGACTAGATTGCCAAGAGGCACCTCAATCTAGTTTAGTCTCTCCCGAAGAGCCTGTATATAGCAGCCTACCTCTGTCCGGGAGAAGAACGTCGTCAATCATGTGAATGATGCCGTTCTTGCCCAGGTTATAATTGCCCCTGAGCTTGGAGGTCTCGACGAAGGCTCCCTCGATGTCGCAGTTGAAGGTCAGCTTGTTCTCGGAGACGGTCTTGACCCGGTGCTCGCCCGTGATGGCCGACTCGCAGATCACGTGAGGTATAACGTGGTTCTGGATCAGAGCTGTGGCCGGGAGAGGAGGGTTTTGAACATATGGATATTTTCATGTATTTATTGCATAAATTATCCTACATACGGCTACTCGTTGGTGAAATTGATGATATCCTAGAAATATGACTTTTTTGCTAATGTTATTGCGTTATTACAGCTTTGTAACCATGTAAATATAGAATTACGTTCAGTGTTTGGCGGGAGATTAAGATGTTAATTGCGCACAAACAAACACGCGCTACCTTACTGCTCTTCCCGTCGCCTCTATCAACCCAAAAACCACAAGTCCTAAACAGCATTTGACTGACCGAGCCTGGCTTCCCTGTCGTTGATGATCTTCTCCCTGCGAGACTCTGGCAGCTTTTGGAAGGCCTCGTCTGAGGGGGCGAGGATCGTTATCGAGTCCTGCATTGTTCGCAGGACGTTGATGTAGCCACTCTTCTCCAGGATCTCCGCCAGCACCGAGAACCTCCCGTCCTGCGAGGTTGAGAGATTGATACATGAGATCGATACTGGTTCAAAATGGATTCATGAGTACACAAACTGGTTCTAGATGGATACATGAGTCCACATACAGGGAAGGAAGAAGAAGATTGATATACATCAATGATAAAACTTTCACCTGCGTGACACTAGATATGCAGGCCAACAATTGACCTGCATTATCCCGAATAGTGTACAAAGAACTGGGGAAACTACATAAATTAACTGACCTCTGTATGCCCGTTCCAGGAGATCAGGTTCAGTGGGTATACTCACGTTTAGGACCATGTCGGCCACGTTCTGCAGGATGCCCACGGAGGGGTCGAGAATGTTGTTGATGAGGTGAACGACTCCGTTCGTAGCATGTTGGTCCTTGCGAATCAACAAGGCACAATTGATGGTGGTCATCTGTAGGAGACAAACAACCAGTTTGAATATTTTTTTCTATTTTTTTTTTCTTTTTTTAAACTTCGAAGCAGTGTGTCCACCGAGAGGATGGAACCCCACGAGACTCGTTTTACACGAGTTTTCGAAAGAAAAAAACAATAAATTGGACACTTATTCATGCAATAAGGGCTTAATAATTGCAGTTAGAGTCAAACTGAGGGGTTCCCCAGAGGGCCATACGGGTGACATTTATGTTTTCATGAGGGCCACACACCACAACTAATTGAAGTCATTTAATAAAAATTACTGCAGAATTTTTTTCTACTGTATTATATTATATACCAATTACACTATCCTTTGTGTGGGCCGCAGGTGTGCTTGCAAAAGGCCGCATGCAGCCCGCGAGCCACATGTTTGACATGCTTTTATTTTAATTATTATTATTTATTATTATTAAAACAGACACATTATACAAAATAAAGTACTTGAGCAAAAGTTAAAACCTCAACTTGTAGTTGAGTAGAATATAGACGAGTCAGTCTCCTGGGATGTGACGTCACAAAGTTGTCACCTGGTACACCAACGCTGTCAATATCTCGCTCAACTCCGACAATGTCTTTGAAATTAAGACAATATCTTTCAAATTAGTTATACCAGGCGACTAGTTACATTACACAAAGGCACCTTACACCCATTATATATTACATATATATATAATAATATATATATATATATCTATATATAATATCTATATTATAATATATATATATATAATACACAAGGGCACCCGTACCTAATTATATGTAAGGGGAGGGCTCCTTACCCATTTATTCACGTACCAGGGCACCTTATGCCCTTTATAAGGAAGAAAACGGGCGGTACGTACCCCATTAGAGTACTTGTTGATCCTGATATTGTGACCTTGATGACGGGTCTCGGCCATGGTGTTGGACTGGAACTCCTCGCTGAGCAGCTTGGTGGGCAGGATGTGGTAGAGCAGGATGGGATTGTTGGGGTTGCCGCGGTACGACTCCATCTGGCTCCTAAGCGACCTCCGCAGGTTCTGGGAAGAGGAAGGGAGGAGGTGGGGTGACTGACATGCGCACGAGCATATAGGTACAACGTAAGAGTGAAGGAATAGCTGTAGAAGGTCTCTCGTCTCATATGAGATTGCTCCTGTTTATGTCCAATGACTACTTTAAACTTGAAACAGTCCGGCGATCCCGTTTATTTTGTCTCGTGGACAGGAACTAGAGCATAAAGAATTGAAGACATTATGTAAAATTCACTCTCCCCCCCATTATCTTGCTTTTCTCCCCTCCTCTCCCTCACTCCCTCCCTTCCCTTCACTCTCTTCCCTAGACACATACGTCAAAGGCTTCGTTGGTCGGGGCGAAGAGTGTGTAGGCTGCTGCGGACTCCAGTTCCCCCGCCAGACCGGACTCCCTGATGTACTGGGCCCATTTGGTGGCGCCTAGACTCTCCGCCGTCTCCAGCAGGTTCATCAGAGGTTTGACTGCGGCAGGGGAAGAGACCAGTGCATGAGAGAAAAAGTTGATGATTTATTGATGAAGATTAAGCCACCCAACAGGTGGCATGGGCGTGAATAGCCCGTAAAGAAAGCGTTTTGGTTGAGTTTATCATGTACTCGCAAATTCATCCTGTATGTTGGTGGACAAATTCGGTATGGTGGTGGACACCATACCAACTCTGTGTGAAGGGCTATAGATCCCCATGACCACTTTGTAAGTAGGGGGTTTACCCCCATTCCCATCCTGTGGGCGGTGGCAATAACGTTACAGTTATAATGGGATCTGGATCTGGATCTTCAGTGTGGTAGTCAAGTTAAATGCCGTTTTTCATTTGTCTCCCATGTATACCAAACCCTCGGGTTGGTTTCCCGGACTTGCAGAACAATGCAGATGAAATACATGTATGCATGTTAAAAGTATGCTTCATTGTCATATTTTACAGTATATAGCATTTTATTAATATTTTATTTTAAAATGTTAGAATAATTATATAATATTTCCCACTACATTTTATATATTGTACTTTGTTGCTCTAATTTCTGCTTCTTATATTTACTAAGGTATAATGTTAATCCTATTTACAAATTAAAATTATAAGAACAACTTTTAACATTTAATATAATTAGGCTTTATATATGTTGCTGTATTGAGACAAAGGTGTTCTTCCGTATTATTAGCGTATAACGCGATATAACTGACTGCTATGTATTGTATTACCCGTATTGAGCTGCAATTTGTATAATTCACCCGTTGGTGAAGACTAGTCGCGCGAGTGTGTGATAACGTGGGTTGAGACTCAGTATTCCATCTTACCTCTGGTGCAGCCGTCTTGCCCGTTGATTCGTTCGAACCCTTCACAACACTCAAAGCGGATCCTCCTGTTGAGGAGTGGAGAGTCAGTTGAGGATTAGTGTGCATTCTGCTTCATAGCTGCTGGAACGCACAGCTTTTGCAGGTTGCCAGAGAAGTTTGTGTTTCAGTGTGTGTATATATATATATATATATATATATATATATATATATATATATATATATATATATATATAATGTGTGTGTGTGTATATGTATTGCTCTTGCTTTTGAATATTGTACCCAGTGGGTAAAATATCAAACTACTTATACACACCAGAAATTGGCACTTAAACTACTTATATTCATCTGGCATTTACTCATCAGCTCATTAAACATGTGTGTACACTTCATTTACTCATGGACACATCTAAACTACTTATCTTTCGGGTTCAACCTCCGATTCATCAAAGCTGAGTCATAAACTCATCACAGAACTCACCTAAACCACTTTTTCATTCATGGGCTGAAGATAACCCGTCGAAGTACTCACGTCTTGCGTCCACAGATCTTCCTGTTCTGCCAGTAGCGACACTCTGTCCAGAACTCCAGACCTCCAGTGTTGGGGATCTCCTCCACCACGCAAGCGTTGGGCCTGTCAGGAAGAGGTGGAGGTCAGTGGTGGTGAAGAAGAGTTGGAGGTCAGTGGTGGTGAAGACGAGGTGGAGAGAATTAGGTATGGGTGGTAGACTAAGATAACTCTAAAATTGGATTAGGCCGTGGAAACACACAAGAAACAGGTAGAGTGCTTTTGGGCGCCGTCCAAGGATCTTCGTTGTTCACCGTATCAACGATTTGTATACAACAGTCACTTCAGCGTTAGAAAACTTGATACTAACAAATGGCAAAAAAAAATACCAAGACAAAGATGTAGATAAAATGCAGGAAGACTTAAACAAACTTTTAAAAATAGTAAACAATTTATAAATGCAATTCAGTGCCTTCAGATGCCGAATTCAAAGCCCAGGAAGAAAGCAACACCGACTACGTGCTACTTGGAACTTCTTATTCCAGGTAGCGAATCTTTAACAACAACAACCTGGTTACAGTATTTTCAGAATTAAATTAAAAAATAGTATTAGTTATGGTTAATAGGATTCTAAAATGGTGAAGACAATGTAGCGAATCTTTAACAACAACAACCTGGTTACAATATTTTCAGAATTAAATTAAAAAATAGTATTAGTTATGGTTAATAAGATTCTAAAATGGTGAAGACAATGTAGCGAATCTTTAACAACAACCTGGTTACAATATTTTCAGAATTAAATTAAAAAATAGTATTAGTTATGATTAATAAGATTCTAAAATGGTGAAGACAATGCACAATTA
>WNGS01000543.1:9703964-9720642 GCA_020271785.1 Procambarus virginalis | reverse complement strand
TTGAACTCACGTCCCTTGGGGAGTCCAGGCACTTGGGTTCGATCCCATTGTATGGTCTCAATATGGTTGAACATATCCTTGAACCTATCCTTCCGTATGGTTGATGAACATTTATCCTTGTTCCTGTTTCGCATATGGATGTTCCTCGCAACCGATTTTTGAACGAGTTTCGTTCCTTGGCCCGCTAAGGTCGAAGCTCGACACCGTTCCTAAACTGTTCGCTCCTGTTTACTCAGCAATAATTTGGGACCTGTTTGGAAACTGATTGGCGGGTCTTGTTCTCGGGGAAACTAGTAGGGGGTAAGGCTTGAAATGAGCTATGGAGGAAACATCTCAAGAATGCTCACAGGAGTCACGTTTCTACTCCTGTACACACATCTGTTTAGAAAAATAAAGGAGTGAAAGAATTGTGAGGCGGCGTCAGATCTTGAGGGAACACTCACTTCTGCGCTCCTGATAACAACGTTAAAAGACGCTGCCACAGTTGCAAGACAATGCCAGCTCCCTGGAAACCCAAACCGAAACTGTCTCTATTTTCCGCTTGTTACAACTTGTAATAAAGTTGTTACATCTTGGCTTAACGTGTTTATGACGTATTAGAACGTTGTTACAACTGGCTATATTGGTTGTTATAACTGGTTAGGTGTTGTTACAACTTGTTCGAACGTTGTATCAACGTCGTAGTGTCGATGTGGTTTGGCGGGCTTTACCTATCACAGCCTTCTCTCGCTCGTTAGTGCCAGGTGTTTGAGTTACCGTCAAGGTGATTAGTGGTGAGCTGTCTCGTTACGACCTCTTAAGTGGAAGTTTAGTGGATGAAGTAACAAGAGCTTTAACGTAAAAGAACGGGGCAAGATGGAGTGAATTTTTTTTTTTTAACAAATCCATAAGGCCCGTGACGAGGATTCGAACCGACGTTCAGAGCATCCCAGACGCTGCCTTAATCGACTGAGCTACGCTTTTTTTTTAATTTGTTTCGAGGGTCGAGTTTATTAGGCAGCGTCGCTCATCTAGTGAGTGGACGCACATGTACAACACTCCCCAATAGGAAGAAACCCCGCTGGGTTGTTTTCTCTCTCCGTAACGACGAAGTAGAAACCTCGACACAAAGGCTGAGAAGTAGAGGCCTAACGTGATGTGAGGTAGTGAAGACGGTGATAATTAGTTTAAGACGCTGGTGTTAGTAAGTACTTGAGGTATAGTGTGTGTGTTCTGCAGGCTGACGTCTTGCTTAAGATAAGGACAGACACGCATTCGGCGCCACTGGTCTTATCAGCGTCATCAGCTGATTCTTATCTCCAAGGTGGATGGGAGGGATAGGAAAACAGTGAGGGGGCACGGGGAGGGGGGAGGAGGGGGGGGGGCGTGGATGGGTTGGGGTTAGGTAGGAGGTGTAAGGGTTACTGGCATGGAGGGGGGGGGGGTGCAGAGTAGTGGTTGTGGTAGTGCGGGATTGTGTTGTGGGCCGGATAGGGACAGTACAGGTGAACTAGGGATGGTACAAGTTGAAGGACCGACCATAGGGTAGACAAACACAGGTACGTCCTCATATATATATAACTGGCTTCCTGCCTTCCTCCCACGGGAGGCATCTCCCGTCACGCAGGGTGCAGTCGCACCTCCACAGATCTCCAGTATCAGCTCTTGTACTGGTAATGGCTCAAAAAGGGCCACCACTTACGGGCTATTCATGCCCGTGCCACCCTTGGATGGCTTAATCTTATCATCCATCAATCATGCTTCCCCCACGGGATGGATGGGAGCGAAGCTTGCGCTCTTCCTGTAAGAATTACTGGGTGTCCCCATTCACTCTTACGGGCTATTCATGCCGTGCCACCTCTTGTGTGGCTTAATCTTTATCAATCAATCAATCAACATTCACTAATTCCCAATGTTAGTAAGATTCCTCCACNTTTACAGACCTGTTTATGACCACGCCCAGGTGCCTTACATGGTCCTGACCTGTGTCTCCTAACCCTGTGGCTCCTAGCCCTGATGTCCCTATCCCTGTTTCCACTAGCCCTGTTCCTCCTCGCTATCCCATAACTGTAATGCCACTCTACCACTCAATTCTATGTACTTCCATTCCTCTCCCACGCCCGCGTACACCACTACGCCCGCGCACAACCCTTGAAAACACAAAGATTGCGGTCCTTATCGTCTTCACTGAGCAGGAGCAATGTGAAAGTTGGTATTGTCCGTGTTTACTCTCTTGCAGGAGTTGAGCTCCGACTCTCAACCATCAGTCGACTGGTGTACAGCTTCCTGAAGCTATATAGGCTCTATCATATCTACATTTAAAATTGTGGATGTCGTGTGTGTGTGTACTCACCTATTTGTATTCACCTATTTATGCTTGCAGGATCGAGCATTGACTCTTCGATCCCGCCTTTCGAGCCATCGGTTGTTTACAACAATGACTCCTGTCCCATTTCCCTATCATACCTAGTTTTAAAATTACGAATAGAGTTTCCTTCCACAATCTGCTCCTTAAGTGCATTCCATTTTTCCACTATTCTCACGCTAAAAGAAAACTTCCTAACATCTCTGTGACTCATCTGAGTTTCCAGCTTCCACCCATGCCCCCTCGTTCTGCTACTATTCCGTGGGAACATTTCGTTTATATACACTGTCAATCCCCTGAGTATTTTATACGTTCCTATCATATCCCCCCTCTCCCTTCTTTTTTCTAGTGTCGTAAGACACTGTTCCTTCAGGCGCTCTTCATACCCCATTCTTCGTAATGCAGGGACGAGTCTTGTTGCAAACTTCTGAACTTTTTCCAGTTTCGTTATATGCTTCTTCAGATGGGGACTCCATGATAAGACGGCATACTCTAAGACTGGTCTCACGTAGGCAGTGTAAAGCGCCCTAAATGCCTCCTTACTTAGGTTTCTGAATGATGTTCTAACTTTTGCCAGTGTAGAGTACGCTACTGTCGATATCCTATTTAAATGTGCCTCAGGAGTTAGATTAGGTGTTGCGTCCACGCCCAGGTCTTTTTCTCTCGTCGTCACAGGTAGGCAGTTCCCCTTCATTGTATACTGTCCCTTTGGTCTCCTATCACCCAGTCCCATTTCCATAACTTTACATTTGCTCGTGTTTAACTCCAGTAGCCATTTCTCTGACCATCTCTGTAACCTGTTCAAGTCCTCTTGGAGGATCCTACAATCCTCATCTGTCACAACTCTTCTCATCAACTTTGCGTCATCCACGAACATCGACATGTAGGATTCTACCCTTGTAAACTTGTCATTAACGTATATTAGAAATAGAATTGGTCCCAGCACCGATCCCTGAGGTACTCGACTCGTTACTGTTCGCCAGTCCTACTTCTCCCCCCTTACCGTAACTCTCTGGCTCCTTCCTGTTAGGTAACTCCTTACCTATGCTAGGGCCTCTCCGCTCACTCCCGCCTGCTTCTCAAGTTTGAATAGCAGTCTCATGTGGGGTACTGTATCAAAGGCCTTTTGGCAGTCCAGAAATATGCAGTCTGCCCAACCTTTTCTGTCTTGTCTTATCCTCGTTATTTTATCATAGAATTCCAAAAGGTTTGTTGAACCACTAGTGTGTGTGTGTGTGTGTGTGTGTGTGTGTGTGTGTGTGTGTGTGTGTGTGTGTGTGTGTGTGTGTGTGGTGTGTGTGTGTGCATGTATACGCGTAGTTGCGTGCGTCTGGGTGGGTAGTTTAGCATGGTCTTGTAGATTTATGGGAGCGTGTATCCAGCCGCTGACCCGTTTTGACTGTATTTGGGTCGTGTGGGTACAGATCTCCGCCCTGACAACTACAGGAATCCGGATGCTACATTCTCAGCTAGAGATTTGTGTGTGTGTACATACTGGGAGGACATCTCACACTTGTGATGATTCTTCAGTAGTGTGTGTGTGGTCACTGCCTGGCACTCTGGCACTGCTCCAAGTGTAGTGTCAGGTCACTGCCTGGCACAACACCAATGTAGTGCCAGTTCACTGCCTGGCGAAACCTGACACGAGGGCTACTAAGAGTGCTAGGCTTGGCTGACATTCTCTCACTGTCAGGGCCTTCTTCTCCTAGTCTCTTCGAAGGGTTTGATGGCAACATGGCACTCTTTTTTTCCCCTGTTGTAACTAACATGGCACCGTTTATCCCACTGCTGTAACTAACATGGCACTTTTATCCCATTGTTAAACCCTCACGCTGAGTGAGAGATGAGAGACAGAGGTGAGAGAAAGACAGGGGTGAGAGGTTAAATTAGTGTTGAGTGAATATGAGTGAGTGAGGGAGATAGCTAGTACTCGTTTAGAGAGTACACACACACACACACACACACACACACACACACACACACACACACACACACACACACACACACACACACACACACACACTAGTGTGAGTGAAAGCAAGAGGGACTAAACGTGGTACTTCACCGGAGTGGATCCCAACGCCATTCACAGTCTTAAAAGATATATGGTTAGGGGGGAAAAGTGGTGCCCAAGAGTTAGAGTTCGTTCCTGTAAACATAAAAAAAATGGGTCGGTTCACACACTCAGATGAGACAGTTGAATAGATGAGTCACCCTCCTCCTCTCCTCTCCTTACCGCTAACGAGGCAATTTGTAGACAGGAGCATCGTTGCCTCCAGGAAAGCGTGACACACGCTGTCTGTCTGTCTGTCTGTCTGTCTCCTCTCTCTCTCTCTCTCTCTCTCTCTCTCTCTCTCTCTCTCTCTCTCTCTCTCTCTCTCTCTCTCTCTCTCTCTCTCTCTCCAGCCTTCCTCCGAATAGACAGTACGTTTTATACTAAATGTAGTAAGTACATTCCTGAGTCTCTGGAGAGTACATAAATACACTTAATTGTGTTTAATACACAATCGACTTGAGAATAGTCCAGGACGGGCCGAAACGTCGTCCTCCTTTCACTTTCTAGTTTGTGGTTTGGTCAACACTTAATTGTATCCTTACATTACCTACCCATATATTCTTCTCATTTTCAGCTAATATACTTATAATTTAGGTTGAAATTTTCGTGTTCAATTTCATAATCACAAGTCTTAAATATAAAGAATTTGTTTTTCAATTTTATTAATACAGATTTTATACAAAATTGAAAATAGCCTGAGTTACTTTATAATTTATTTAAATACTTTAGTTTTGTTTTATTAGTTTTATTAAATTGTAATAACAATATAGTTATAGGTTTAAGTACTAATTGTAATTAAGAAGCAATAAATACTATTTACATGCTTGTCTTCCTACACTCCCAAGGTTTAGGTTAGGTCATGGTTTACTATACAGATTTTCAGGTAAACTCTAATAGTCACAATATTTTGGTGCGATGCTGGCCATTGTGTTTATATACTATGCCGATAGTCAGGATTGTACATATTACATTCAGTATTAAAACGTACTGTCTATCACAGGATGNGCAGGCCAACTGCTCTACACAAGGGCAGGCCAACTGCTCTACACAAGGGGCAGGCCCACTGCCTCACACAAGGGCAGGCCAACTACTCTACACAAGGGGCAGGCCAACTGCTCTACACAAGGGGCAGGTCAACTGCTCTACACAAGGGGCAGGTCAACTGCTCTACACAAGGGGGCAGGTCAACTGCTCTACAAAGGGGCAGGCCAACTGCTATACACAAGGGGCAGGCCAATGCTCTACACAAGGGGCAGGCCAACTGCTCTACACAAGGGCAGGCCAACTGCTCTACACAGGGCAGGCCAACTGCTCTACACAAGGGGGAGGTCAACTGCTCTACAAAGGGCAGGCTAACTGCTCTACACAAGGGGCAGGTCAACTGCTCTACACAAGGGGTAGGCAACTGTCTACACAAGGGGGCAGTCAGCTGCTCTACACAAGGGGGCAGGTCACTGCTCTACACAAGGTGGCAGCCCAACTGCTCTACACAAGGGGGCAGTCCAACTGCTCTACACAAGGGGCAGGCCAACTGCTCTACACAAGGGGCAGCCCAACTGCTCTACACAAGGGGCAGGTCAGCTGCTCTGCACAAGGGGCAGGTCAACTGCTCTACACAAGGGGCAGGCCAACTGCTCTACACAAGGGGCAGGCCAACTGCTCTACACAAGGGGCAGGCCAACTGTCTCTACACAAGGGGGCAGGTCAACTGCTCTACACAAGGAGCAGGCCAACTGCTCTACACAAGGGGCAGGTCAACTGCTCTACACAAGGGGGCAGCCCAACTGCTCTACACAAGGGGCAGTCCAACTGCTCTACACAAGGGGCAGCCCAACTGCTCTACACAAGGGGCAGGTCAGCTGCTCTGACACAAGGGGCAGGCCAACTGCTCTACACAAGGAGCAGGCCAACTGCTCTGCACAAGGGGCAGGTTAACTACTGACAGTAAAAAACTGTAAAACAACGAAAAAAACCATAAACCCAACCACGTAATCACACACAAATGAACAAACATGAAACCCAAAGACACAAACTGAGAGATCAAGACACACAAACAACCCAATTGCACCTCAAACAGCTTGCCTTACAACCTTAACAGATAAACAACTCTCTCCAGGGGCTCAGTCGACAATATATTCAAAATTCCACCTCATAAATCTCTACAACTTTTTCCGGAACACCTCTTCGAGAATTCAGTCTAATGGAGTTCGGATCATGGTTAATATCCGTATATCTTACCCGTTTATCCACGTTAGTGGGGCATTATCGGATATCACTATTCCACAAAAACCGGATAAAAAGGGTTGCATATTAATAATTTAGATGGCAACGTTGATATCATCAACAAGGATGGTGGATAGGGTGAAGGTTGGAGGTAGTGAGGAGGGGGGAGCAGGATAGATTGAATGTGACGGATGGTGAAGGAGAAAATGGGAAAGGTAGGATGAAAGGTGGAAAGGATGGATGGGAGACTTGAGAGGAGCGGGAAGGCTTCTGGGAAAGGGCAAAGTGTGGGACAGAGGTCGATGGTTATAAAAGCGAGAGACTACGTTTGAGCAGCTGAAAAGTTTAAGTGAATTGGCGCTTGAGAGTTGGAGTCTTTTGTGAGTGTCTTCCTTACTAGTCACGTAGGCAGGCGCGCTCATGCTCACGCGCACTCACCCCCACACGCGTCACTCATTCATATATACATTCAGCCACACTAATGTAAAACCAGACTAATAAACATAGATGAGACGGGCAAGCAGTCAAGCAATGGAAACTGTCAAAACGGACAAGCTAGTACGCGGACAGGCAAATTAGACACGCAAGCGAAATATGTATTCAGGCAAAGGAAAATTGTATTCAGGCAAGCGAAGCGTGTATTACCAGGGGGTTGGGAGGGTTTTAACAAACTGGAAACTTTACTCACTGGCGAACAGAAACCCCCAACCACTCCCTGATACAATAAGGTCGACAACGGCAGCCACACTTCAGCTGTCGTTAATCGTCAACAATGGACACTGGAGTACATATAGTAAGTTTTGAGATCACACTAATCACAATACACTCAGAGGTTCGACGTCACCTTAATATGGGGTGCAGCTCCATACTGGCCCTATTGGTCATGAATACACACCATCACGAGCCGCCCTCACTTCCCCATACTTTCCTTGTTACGGAATGATCCCCTAAATCCATTTTATAAATGTAACTGACCTCTGTCCATCAATTTACAACCCTTTCTCTCTCTTACTATCCAGGAAGCCTCACCAGGACAAGAGCAAAAATCAGCTGTCAACAGATAAACATTGCATGAAAACCCATACAGATAATATATAGATAATATTACAGTACAGCACTCTAGGCTGCTACAAACACATCACACTCCAATATTATATCCAGGCTTCATCAAATAGCTGTATTAGACTGCTGCTCAATTTTGGTCCACAACCTGCTGCCTCTTCACTGCTTAAAATTGAATACTTGGCAAATAAAAATATCTCCAACAAGAACAGAAATCAATTTCTTACCTTACACTGCATCTCTCATGCCAATATGCAATCAAGCACTCCCTCATACATATCAGTTGTCCATACACTTCTCTGTTCTTCGTCCTGTCTGGGTCCTCAAAATCAGGAAGGTACTCCTGCAGATCTTCCAATATCTGCTGCACTGGCAGTCTTCTCTCAAATGCCTGTGAATTTCCTCTATGCCGCTTCACAAAAGAAATGTGTAGCTCTCTACACTCCAAGTTCCACACTATTACTTGAAGATCATCCCACTCGTGAAGTTCAGCTCCACACTAGGAGTTCACCATATAATCTTGCTCAGACGCGAAGCTCCTCCACTAACTTCTCCCATACAAACCTGTTATTCCATTACCAATCCAAAATAACATGTTTTCCTAATAAAATATAAATACATATTTGAACCAAAATAAATTCCTCCTCCCGATATCCCTTCTGCACACTGGCTCAGCCGCGGTGGGAACTCCCCCATTCTCGGACGAGTCCACACTGAAATCAACCCGCGACGGCCGCCCGGGGGCTCCGCCCCTCAGTCGCTCACTAACCTCAGGAGAAGGTGAATGTGCTGCTTCTGTCTCCAGCATGTCTACTCATCTCTAATTCCTTATCAGCTCACTATCTTAATAAAATCTCTAATATGTATAAATATTTTCTACGATTGCTTGGCACACGATTGAACACTAACAAGCAATCTATCAACTAATTGAGCTTACCCAGAAATGACGATGGATGGCACTTGCCCACGACTCCCCAAAATGGCGCTCAATCACGTCGTCCACAAAAAATCCTTTGGGACTCTCTCAAAACTTCTCAGTCTAGGCTACCTGGGGTTATAACAGTATTCAGGCAAGCGAAACGTGCCTTTATGCAAGCGAAACGTGTATACATGCAAGCGAAACGTGTATACATGCAAGCGAAACGTGTATACATGCAAGCGAAACGTGTATACATGCAAGCGAAACGTGTATGCATGCAAGCGAAACGTGTATACATGCAAGCAAAACGTGTATCCATGCAAGTGAAACGTGTATCCATGCAAGCAAAACGTGTATACATGCAAGCAAAACGTGTATACATGCAAGTGAAACGTGTATCCATGCAAGTGAAACATGTATCCATGCAAGTGAAACGTGTATCCATGCAAGTGAAACGTGTATCCATGCAAGTGAAACGTGTATACATGCAAGCAAAACGTGTATACATGCAAGCAAAACGTGTATCCATGCAAGTGAAACGTGTATACATGCAAGCAAAACATGTATTTATGCAAGGGAAACATGCATTCAAGCAAACAAAACAGGTATGCACGTAGACATATGGACGATCTCATTCCATTCCCTCAGCTCTTTCTCCCACTCATATTGTAAACTAACTTGTTTACAAATTAGTTTACATAACAAGTCTAATTTGTTATATGATTAACATAAGCATTTTTCTGCTCGATATGCAAGTTACAGTTATCCAGCTCAGGGGTTTCAGAATTATATACTGCATTGAGTGCGTCAGAGTACAGTTGAAGCCATCTTGGGCCAAAGTTTTGTGTGACCAATCTAACTTTTGTAGCATTTGTTTGCTGTGAAAACATGTTTTAAACGCGAGTCAGGTCAGGAAAGAATGATTACTGATGGTGATCAGATGCTCTTGATAATAGTTTGCCCAACCACTTGGGCTGGACGGTAGAGGGACGGTCTCGCTTCATGCAGGTCGGAGTTCAATCCCCGACCGTCCAAGTGGTTGGGCACGGAGATGCTTGTGTTCCTAAGACAGGGTCATTGGCTCCTGTCTCTGTGTTGGCTCCGGGTCTTCAAGTTGATAGAATGTAATTATGTGTTGACTGGTTGTTGATTGCTGGTCTTAACTTTTTGATGTGTAGCGCCTCTTTGATGTTCTGTCTTCTGTTGTCGTTATGCCTGTCGATTATTTCCGTCCTGCTTGTTAAGATGTCTTTGGTGATGGTCGCTTAGGGAGCGGTCGGCCGAGCGAACAGCACGCTGGACTTGTGATCCTGTGGTCCTGGGTTCGATCCCAGGCGCCGGCGAGAAACAATGGGCAGAGTTTCTTTCATCCTATGCCCCTGTTACCTAGCACTAAAATAGGTACCTGGGTGTTAGTCAGCTGTCACGGGCTGCTTCCTGGGGGTGGAGGCCTGGTCGAGGACCGGGCCGCGGGGACAATAAAGCCCCGAAATCATCTCAAGATAACCTCAAGATGGTCTGGTTGTGTGTGGAGATTATGTTCTCCTTGATGGAGCCCTGTTGCTTGTGTATTGTTAATCTCCTAGAGAGAGATGTTGTGGTCTTGCCAATATACTGAGTTCTTTGAGGCTGACAATCCCCAAGTGGGCATGTGAAGGCATAGACGAACAGTATTTATATATAACACTGCCATTTAAAGCTACATGTACTTGTATATTAAACCTTGTTTATCGCGCTCTTATCTTTAGAGACGTTGTACCTGGTTGAGAGCTGCTAGTAACACTCTCAGCGGCAGTAGTAGCAAGGACTAACACATCAGCAGTGATTCACTTACCAGATGTTATCACAGTGACTTAGGTATGTGATAGCAGCAGGAACAGGAGCAGCAGGAGCAGCAGCAGCAGCAGGAGCAGCAGCAGGAACAGGAGCAGGGAAAAGAAGACAGAACAGAAAGTTGAGATTATTATAGTAAAGAATATGAACAAGAAGGGAGTAGGATAAGACGGATATGAAGCGTACGGAGAGGAATAGATGTATGCGAAGAGAACGGAGAAATAGACAAAGAAGTAAACTTTATTAAACGAAACATCAAAACTGGCGGGTACAAAGAAAACGAGAGGGAGATGATACTTGATAAAGGAGGAGAGAGACAGGGGGAAGTGATAAAGGAGGAGAGAGACAGGAAGATGATGAGGAAGAGAGAGAGCAACACCAACAGAGCCACAAGAGAGATCTAAGAAGCATCGGAGCCTTACAGAAAGTATCGATATTTATTGTTGAGTTTGGTGTGGGCGGAGACCAGCTCCCGCGCCTCAATACACTTCCAACGATTTCTGATGCCTGGAATCGGTACTGATTTTTTGTTTGTTTTAAAATATTGGAGCCGGTATCGGGCTCCTTGATGCCCGTATGGTGCTTGTTACTGCCTTCAGGAACCTGTGTAAGGAATCATTTAGAACCTTGTATACCACATATGTAAGACCAAACCTGGAGTATGCGGCCCCAGCATGGAGCCCGTACCTTGTCAAGCACAAGACGAAGCTGGAAAAAGTTCAGAGGTATGCCACTAGGCTTGTCCCAGAACTAAGAGGCATGAGTTATGAGGAAAGACACGAACCTGTCCCCAGAGGCCCACATCAAAAGGATATCATCAGCGGTATATACCAGGTTGGCTAGCATAAGAACATCCTTTAGAAATTTGTGTCAGGAATCGTTCAGAACCCTGTATACCACTTATGTCAGACCAATCCTGGAGTATGCAGCTCCAGCCTGGAGTCCATATCTAGTTAAACACAAGACAAAGTTAGAGAAGATTCAGCGGTATGCCACCAGAATTGTCCCGGAACTGAAAGGTATGAGCTACGAGGAAAGGCTAAAGGAGCTGAACCTCACGTCCCTGAAAAACAGAAGAGTAAGGGGAAACGTGATAACCACCTACAAAATTCTCAGAAGAATTGACAAGATGGACAAAGACAAACTCTTCAGCACGGGTGGGACACGAACAAGGGGACACAGGTGGAAACTTAGTACTCAGATGAGCCACAGAGACATTAGAAAGAATTTTTACAGTGTAAGAGTAGTTAACAGACGGAATGCATTAGGAAGTGATGTGGTGGAGGCTGACTCCATACACAGTTTCAAATGTAGATATGATAGAGCCCAGTAGGCTCAGAAATCTGTACACCAGTTGACTGACAGTTGAGAGGCGGGACCAAAGAGACAAAGCTCAACCACGGCAAACACAAGTAGGTGAGTACAATTAGGTGAGTACATACTCGAGGCCCCACACACCAGAGTTTCCAAGAAGAGTCTCAAGGTCTGGACACCAATGCTGATGGGGTATCCAACAAAGCTGAAGAGATAAAAGAGAGTGTTAGTGAGGCAGACCCAGACATAGTGGCAATAGTGGAAACTAAAATAAATGGCATGATCTCGGATGCATCTTTCCGGAGGGGTACCAGGTGATAAGAAAGAAAGGACACAGAGACAGGGAGGAGGAGTGGCACTCCTAATAAAGCGGAAATGGAAGTTTGATGAGCTGGAAAATCCGGGTACCAATGAAAGCACGAGCTCCATTCATGGAACTCTGACAGTGGATGGAAGAAGATTGTAATCTTGATGCTCTACAATCCCCCACCAAACAGTAGAAGGCCCAGGCAGGATGAGGACAGCAACAAGGCATGTATAGATGAACTGCAGAGGGCAGAAACAATAGCGCATAGAATGAGAGCGAAGTTGCTGGTCATGGGGGACCTAAATCATGGAGAGATAAATTGGGAAACAAGGAATCCTCATGGCGGCGAGGAAACGTGGGGAGCGAAGTTAGTAGACGTTATTGACAGGAATTTCCTAACACAGCATGTGAAGAAGACACAAGGGGAAGAGGAGGGGATACGCCGAGCTTATTAGACCTAATTTTCACCCAGAACGTAGAAGAATCGAGAATTTGGAACATGAAATACCACTAGGAGCCATGACCATTGTGTCCTAGTCTTTGACTACATGATGGAACTCAAAGTTGTTACCAAAGGACAAGAGGTCCGGAAAGGAGAGTTGATTAGAGGAAAGGGGACTATAGGAGGATAAGGACTACCTGGGAGGAGGAAATTAGAGGCAAAACAGTGCAAAACATGATGAACCAAGTCATATGGAAATGCAAGGAGGCTGAAGAGAGATTTATTCCAAAGGTAAAGGAAAAAAGCAGGAGGGAATATAATAACCCAAGGTTTAATAGTGTCAGGAAGCAAAAGTGAGAAGCAGAAGGGAGTGGAGGAAGTACAGAAGACAAAGGACAGAGGACAACAGGATTAGATGTAACAGAGCTAGGAACGATTACATTAACATAAGACGAGTATCGGAAAGAAATTACGAGAATGATAATGCAATCAAGGCGAAAAAACAACCTAAACTACTACATAGCCAAATAGGAAGGAAGATGTCGGTAAATGACCAACCCACCAAACACACAGCGAAACTACGACGTTGCTACAACGTTCGAACAAGATTTAACACCTAACAAGTTTCAACAACATATAACAAGTTGTAACAACATTCTAATACGTCAAAAACACGTTAAGCCAAGATGTAACAACTTTATTACAGGTTGTAACAAGCGGAAAATAGGGTCAGTTGCAGTTTGTGTTTCCAGGGAAGTGACAAGACTGAGGAAAACAGAAGGGGCATATACAGAAAGTGACGAGGAAATCTGTGAGGTACTGCTTATACCCTTGCAGGTCGATGATGAAGCCTAGCATTATAACAAGGAGATATATTACAGCCCCTCGGGAGATATAACCGTCTTAGGAGTATATTCCAGGACGATATCACTATAGCCATCGTCGTAGATAAGAGACGATATCCTTTCGTGGCTTTCAGTGATGCAGTTTAAGGCTTCATTTTTTGGTGTTTGGGTAGATCTTTTTGATAAAGTAGAGGGCTGAGGGATTAATTTATTTTTGCCCCGAGGGGCGAGTTTATTGAGCAGCGCCACTCATCCTGTGAGTGGACACACCACCATAGTGACAGTATTGGGCAGCGCTACTCATCCTGTGAGTGGACACACCACCATAGTGACAGTATTGGGCAGCGCCACTCATCCTGTGAGTGGACACACCGCCACAGTGACAGTATTGGACAGCGCCACTCATCCTGTGAGTGGACACACCGCCATAGTGACAGTATTGGGCAGCGCCACTCATCCTGTGAGTGGACACACCGCCATAGTGACAGTATTGGGCAGCGCCACTCATCCTGTGAGTAGACACACCGCCATAGTGACAGTATTGGACAGCGCCACTCATCCTGTGAGTAGACACACCGCCATAGTGACAGTATTGGGCAGCGCCACTCATCCTGTGAGTGGACACACCACCATAGTGACAGTATTGGGCAGCGCCACTCATCCTGTGAGTGGACACACCGCCATAGTGACAGTATTGGGCAGCGCCACTCATCCTGTGAGTGGACACACGGCCATAGTGACAGTATTGGGCAGCGCCACTCATCCTGTGAGTGGACACACGGCCATAGTGACAGTATTGGGCAGCGCCACTCATCCTGTGAGTGGACACCGCCATAGTGACAGTATTGGGCAGCGCCACTCATCCTGTGAGTGGACACACCGCCATAGTGACAGTATTGGGCAGCGCCACTCATCCTGTGAGTGGACACCGCCATAGTGACAGTATTGGGCAGCGCCACTCATCCTGTGAGTGGACACACCGCCATAGTGACAGTATTGGGCAGCGCCACTCATCCTGTGAGTGGACACACGGCCATAGCAGCATGTACAACACTCCCCAATAGGAAGAAAACCCCGCTGGGTTGTTCAGCCTCTCACTTGCATTGTTTATTTAATATTACTGTTATTATTATTAGTGGTTATGGTAGTAGTGGTAGTGGTATGATCAATGCTGTTGTTGTTGATGGAGGATTTTTTGTTATTTATTTTTGCTATTGACGTAATAATTTTATTTTATCAATGACCATCTTCATTTCTGTCGATCATGCTATTTCCACCATCACGATCATCCATGTTGTCCTCTTTGACATCACCACCACCACTACCACCATCACCACCACCACTACCACCACCACCACCACCACCACCACTAGCACATTCAGAACTACAAGTCACCATACCCTGTGACCCTTAAACTCTTACTCCAAATTCTGACTCCGCTAGTTACGACATACGTACGACATAGTTACGACACACACAACATAGTTACGACATACGTACGACATAGTTACGACACACACACAACATAGTTACGACACACACAACATAGCTACGACACACACACAACATAGTTACGACACACACAACATAGCTACGACACACACACAACATAGTTACGACACACACAACATAGCTACGACACACACACAACATAGTTACGACACACACAACATAGCTACGACACACACACAACATAGTTACGACACACACAACATAGCTACGACACACACACAACATAGTTACGACACACACAACATAGCTACGACACACACAACATAGTTACGACACACACAACATAGTTGCGACACACACAACATAGGTACGACTCATACAACATAGGTACGACTCATACAACACAGCAACAAGAGCAACAATTCAATAATGTATTTAACTTGTATTTGGATATACAATTGTATTCGGACTTGAATTGGGTTAAACAGTTCTGGTTGCGCTTATATTTGGCCATACAGTTTTATTTGGGCTTGTATGTGGTGATACAAATATATTTAGGCCTACATGTGGCTATACAGTTGTATTTGGGGTTGTATTTGATTATACATTTTATTATAAAAGCTCTTCCATATGGCTACCTTCAGTTTTTGTTGGCAATACAATTTATGCTTGATATTATAAGTGTCATGCGGACCCCTTACTCACCCCTATTATGCCACCTATTTCCTCACCCTTTTATTCCACCCCCTCCCCCTCCCCCCTATTATTCCACCCCCTCCCCCTCCCCCCTATTATTCCACTCCCTCCCGCCTCCCCCTTCAATCCCCAGTTGAGGCACGTCTTAGTTCACCAACCTAGTCAAGTTCCAACTCCAGGATCTCCCCTCCCAGCTGGCCCCCACCCCTTCTATCCCCCCACTACCCACGCCCCCGCCGTCATAGCCCGCCCTCAGCCCACGTCCAGTCTAATAAGGTAGTTTGGTCGTTATTTACTCGCCAGCACAGGTGGACGACTCCCTGCAGTTCTGTGGGTAAGAATATGCACTCATTATCCCTCTTCCTTCCTTCCTTCCTCCCTCTTTTGCCCCTCCCTCCCTCTTCCCTCCCTCTTTCTTTGACTAACGCCTTCGTCTTCCTTAGTCTACTTTCCTCCCTCAATCCTCCTAACTCTCCTTCCTTCTACCTTTAGTCTCCTTTACATCACTATGTCCCTCCCTCCTTCAGGCACACCAGGTGTAGGTCGTCAGGAGGGTGTAGAGTGCACCAGCACCTGTGTGTAAGTCGTCACGAGGGTATAGAGTGCACCAGCACCTGGGTGTAGGTCGTCAGAAAGGGGTAGAGTGCACCAGCACCTGGGTGTAGTCGTCAAGAGGGTGTAGAGTGCACCAGCACCTGTGTGTAGGTCGCCACGAGAGTGTAGAGTGCACCAGCACCTGGGTGTAGGTCGTCACGAGGGTGTAGAGTGCACCAGCACCTGAGTGTGGGTCGTCAGGAGGGTGTAGAGTGCACCAGCACCTGGGTGTGGGTCGTCAGGAGGGTGTAGAGTGCACCAGCACCTGTGTGTAAGTCGTCACGAGGGTGTAGAGTGCACCAGCACCTGGGTGTGGGTCGTCAGGAGGGTGTAGAGTGCACCAGCACCTGTGTGTAAGTCGTCACGAGGGTGTAGAGTGCACCAGCACCTGGGTGTGGGTCGTCACGAGGGTGTAGAGTGCACCAGCACCTGGGTGTAGGTCGTCAGGAAGGTGCAGAGTGCACCAGCACCTGTGTGTGGTTGAAGAACATCAATACTGATGTGTGGGAAGAGCCAGGGTGTAGTGAAAGTGTTAACAATGATACACACGCGTCATTATTACATCAAAGCGAAGTCGCTAAACACAATTAA
>WNGS01000543.1:9631481-9646569 GCA_020271785.1 Procambarus virginalis | reverse complement strand
AAAAAATCTTCTCTTTTCTCACCATTCCCCCGCCCCCACTCTACATATCCTTCCTCCTCCCTTCTTATCTACTTCAGTCTCTTCTCTCTTCTTTTCTCATTTAGCTCTTCGGTGCATTCTTAAAGAGGGGAAGAAGTGATAAAGATAAGTGAGAGGAGTGAGTGAGAGAGAGAGACAGACAGACAGACAGGCAGAGAAAGACAAAGAAAGAGAAACAGACAGGGAGACAGTGTGAGGCGAGAAACGTTCAGTTTAGAGGGGCTGAGGAAAATAGCATTCGCATTTGACTAACACTATTTGCACACAGAGATAACACAGACAGGTTCCTCAGAGATTCATAAAAAAATACCCACAAATGGAAAAATTAACAGACAGGTACAATCTCTCTTAGGCACGTACTGGTAAAACATAAACAGACACAAACGCAAGAACAGTTATCAAAATTGACAAATATATGGCTGCACAAGTACCAGATAACAGTAAACAAAATAATTGTAGAAATAAACCCGGACAATCAAGTCTAATGTGTCACATTAACCATAAATTAACCCCAAATCCAGGACATATCCTCATCCAGTTTGTGAGAAGGAACCTCATTTTAAGGGGTCTGGTCTCTAAAATAAATAATAAATGAAGCCTAAATTGGAGACTTTCCCCGCCAGATGACTCCAATGGAAACATAAAATAGTTTCAGTTTCTCCCTCCTCTTTGTAAATAAATCTAGTTCCAATTTCTCCCTCTAGATGGCCCCTCTTTCATGTAAACAACTCTAGTTCCAGTTTATCTCACTAGATGGCTCTCCTCGCTCTTTGTACACAAGCCGAATTCTAATTTCTCCAACTAGGTGGCCAAGCACGTATGTAAACACATCGCTCACAGGCCCCTCGTGTGGCCGCTTATCTCCGGCTCGTCCCACAAACCAGGCGAAATGATTACATGATGAAGCTCGTGCCCTTGTTATAGATGTTTATTTCCAACCTGGTTTGTGATGCGTGTTGGATGCTGGATTTATGCAAGATTTGATGGGATTAAGGATATATATATTTTTTAATAATGACTCTGGGATTCTGATAATCTACATGAAGTTTGATCCGGATTTATGAAGTAAGATATGGAGTAATGACAAAAATTACAGATATGGCAGATGGCAGGCCTGTAAGGTATATATTTAGATATAAAACTATATCTCTGTCTGTCTGTCTGTCTGTCTGTCTGTCTGTCTCTCTCTCTCTCTCTCTCTCTCTCTCTCTCTCTCTCTCTCTCTCCTCTCTCTCTCTCTCTCTCTCTCTCTCTCTCTCTCTCTCTCTCTCCTCTCTCTCGTTCTCTCTCTGAGGCCCTATAATATCCATATTCACCACACATTTCCAGACATCATCAACCTCTAGGTTGTTTAATATCAACGTAAATTCGCCTCTCCTTAAACCTTCCCACCAGCGGTAGTTGTGAAGCAGCCTAGTGGTGGAGATACTGCGGAAACCTGGTGGTAATGGCGAGGGAGATTTACGGTGGTTATTGTGAAGAAACCTGAAGGTGGTGATGATGAGGAGAGAGTGAGTTATACGCACGCCTTCACCACTACCGCAACACCCTTCACTGCTTTCATAATGTCGTGCTTTTGAAGGCTTTTTTAGCCCGTTATTTTAAGGGGTTTGTTTCTTGGCCGTTCTTCAAAGGCTTTTTTTCTTGTCCAGGCAGGGTATACTCATGATATAGCCTCGTATGAAGGGTGAGTATAATGCGAGCACCTCGCTGGTGATGCCTATGCCGTATATTTTTAATTGTAATGTGGCTACTAAAGTAAGATTTGAATGATTTATTAATCTATTGTTCCTTTGATTTCAGGAATAGTTCTGTGCGTGCCTTGAGTCTCTGGCTGACCCCACTGCGCGTTATTGTGAGTATTACTTCTGCGGTGGATGAGTGTTTATGACTCATGCTGGTTACAGTACGGTTATGTGTTATGTAACTTCTGAGGTGTTAAATCTCAGTGATAGTTACAGACTACATCTATAACTGTATTGTATTATGTAGTATTCAAGTAGTCAGGCTATACTGACATGGTATGACATGGTATACTGACATATGTCCATGGTATATGCTTGATGCAGCAACACTCCCTCTCAACTAACACGTCTCATTTCGTACGTTGTCGTCCCCCAACGAACAAATTACAGAGTTCTATGAAAAGTAGCGGCTCACAGATATCCACGTTTTCTATGTTGCGTCTGGTTAGATTAGGTGAGTTGCTTGGGTTTGTACGTTTGTGGATAGGTTAGGTTTGCACTTTGTATTCTGCCCGTTGTGGTAAGTCAAGAGAGCGGCTGGATGGTTGTTTAAGTGTTGATGATTTCGAGAGTTGTTCTTCTCCAACGTGTATAACTACCTTCGCTGGTGATTGGTCAGGGTGGGGCTGTTCATCTCAGTGTTGCACTTTGTGAGACTTGTTCTCACGTACGTGGATATTCAAGAATGATGACGCTCAAGTGTGTCTGTGTTCTTCTACTGTGGTCTTTCAAACAGAACAGGTGGGTTAATGATTGTTTGATTTCTGTTCCCTCCTGCTGGCCCTAGAATTGGTGGTTGTGCTGGGCACTAAGGCCCTTCAACCTCTGGAGGGTTGTTAAGGCCACATACGAATTTACTGACCATCTAGGAAGTATATTTTAGTCCAGAACATTGTCCAGGACTAAAGTAGACTCAGTGTACATTAACTGAAAAGGAGTTGCGAGAGAGGGGGGGGTTCATATCCTTGCCAGAGCTGCTCACTGTTCACCTTGAGATTTGTTGATGTTTATACAATCCCGTTGTTATTGTTTGTTGGTTTAACTATTTATTTATATTATTTCTAGGTGACTTGGCACCCAGTTAACAAGTAGATGTGTTCAATTGGACATTGTCCTTGGGTGATGGTTCTTAAACACTGGACGGGTTCTAGTACCTGGCCCCCCAGGCTTAAATTCTGAATGGAATCATGAATCAGTGACTTGCATGCGACGAGTCAATGAATGGTGACGCACGTGATGAGTCAATGAATAATGACTCACGTGGTGAGTCAATCAATGGTGACGCACGTGGTGAGTCAATGAATAATGACTCACGTGGTGACTTAATGAATGATGACGCACGTGATGAGTCAATGATAATGACTCCACTATGAACTTGTTTGTCGTCAGTTATATAATTGTGCCATATTTATAACATATTTAAGGAGTGGTTAATTAGGCTTTTTTTACGTTAATTGGAAGTCATATTTGATGACATTGTTTGATGAGTAAATTGATGATGAGGTCTCTGGTGACTTCTGCTGAAGTCGACATTAACGATGATGTCACTTTGTTCAGCCACCTTGACTGCTGATGAGTGATGTCATATGGCACGTCACTTCAGTTGTCATGATGATGTCATTGTTTTGAATGTTAGACGGAGCTAATGACGTCACAGTTCTAACTGATGGCCTGTTGCGACCGGTGATTCGCTAATGACATTGATGATGTCACTGTTCTTCTTGGAAAGTTTGCGAGATCGGATGACTACTGGTTGGTGACGCTGATGATGTCATTGATTGAGTTAGCGGGCTGGGATCGTTGATTGGCTGATAGCGCTGATGACGTCTTTGATCGAGTTAGCGGGCTGGGATCGTTGATTGGCTGATAGCACTGATGACGTCTTTGACCGAGTTAGCGGGCTGGGATCGTTGATTGGCTGATAGCACTGATGACGTCATTGATCGAGTTAGCGGGCTGGGATCGTTGATTGGCTGATAGCACTGATGACGGCATTGATCGAGTTAGCGGGCTGGGATCGTTGATTGGCTGATAGCACTGATGACGTCATTGATCGAGTTAGCGGGCTGGGATCGTTGATTGGCTGATAGCACTGATGACGTCTCAACCCCATAGAAGGGCTGCTACCGGCAATTGATTGATATCATACACCACCTGTCAGTTAGGTTAAGTTAGGTTCTGGTGGCGATTATTTGTAGCTGTAGCACATGAGTGAAGCATTTATTGAACTAGGATTCGAACAGAGGTCGTCAGCGAAGCACTGTTCGTAAAATGTTCGAACGTCATCAGTTGTGAGTCGCGTCGAACGCGTTCTTCATTCATAAACAGGGGAGCCGGATGGAATGAACATTTGGGCTATGAAGATGCGGACGGGATGGACTGGTATGGGAGAAGGGGTGGAAATCCGGATGTATAATACCAGGGTTCGAACTCCCCTATAGGATACCCAAGTATCCTTGGGGAAGGGGGATGGGCGTTCACAACCTCCCCCCCCCCTTTCCTGTAACCCCGTCTCCTCCTCCTCTGATACTCAAGAGGGCGGGGCTGACAAGGAGCCAGCTGGTTAAGTGATTACTTATGGCGGACCTGCTGTTGAAAGGGATGGAGGATTAGGTTGTATTTCCGACACCAACTGGCACTTCCTGCCCCAGGCATCTCCAACTGACACTCTCACCTGACACTACTATCCGGCTGTTCAGTAGAGGCCCCTATCCGGCTGTTCAGTAGAGGCTCCTATCCAGCTGTTCAGTAGAGGCTCCTATCCAGCTGTTCAGTAGAGGCTCCTATCCAGCTGTTCAGTAGAGGCTCCTATCCAGCTGTTCAGTTGAGACTCCTATCCGGCTGTTCAGTAGAGGCTCCTATCCGGCTGTTCAGTAGAGGCTCCTATCCGGCTGTTCAGTAGAGGCTCCTATCCGGCTGTTCAGTAGAGGCTCCTATCCGGCTGTTCAGTAGAGGCTCCTATCCGGCTGTTCAGTTGAGACTCCTATCCGGCTGTTCAGTAGAGGCTCCTATCCGGCTGGTCAGTTGAGCATCTTAACCAGCCACCGGTGTCAAATGTAAACACAACAAAATATTGGTTACGATGGCGCAGTGGTAAAACACTCGCCCGTCGTTTCGCGAGCGCTTTGGCCTGGGTTCGTATCCTGCCGGGGGGGGGAGGATTGACTGGGCGCCAGTCCTAAACTGCAGCCTCTGTTCACCCAACAGTGAATGGGTACCTGGTTGTTGTTAAACGATTTAACGGGTCGTATTCCAGGAGGAAATTTGATTAAAGGATCTGCCCGAAACGATATGCGTGCTAATGGCTGTACAAGCATGTAAGGACTGTCGTATATATAAATAATAATAATAATAATTACATGGCATACAACTTTGATACAGAATTAATTACAGAATTAATAGCCGGGTACAGCTAGTACATAAAATAAGAATAATATACGGAAACATGAGATTATATGATAACACAATATTCGTGATAGGAGGCTATCAGCTAAGATAATAATAATAAAACTCAATATTTAAAGCCGCGGAGAAGGAAAAAACGTTTTTGATGCCATAAACAAGTGAAACATAAATCCCCCTTTGATTCAGACCTGGAAGTCTTTTGGCATGACGAATGGGAACGGAACATATGAGGTTAGGTCACAGAAGGGTATATAAATGTACGTATAGAGATTTACATTCTGCTTCTCGGTGTCTGTAAAGTTAATTTACTCAGGGTTTTGGGCTATATTTGCATGTTGGTTAGAATAAAGACTTGTGGTGGCCTTAATAGCTCTCGAGAGGTTGGTAGGCCTTAATAACCGTCTAGAGATTCATAGGCCTTAATAGCCCTTCAGAGGTTAATAGGCCTTAATAATCCTCTAGAGGTTTATAGTCCTTAATAACCCTTCAGAGGTTGACAGGCCGTCACATCAACACCAATAATGTTCTATTATGTAATGAACCATAATGACGAGGCTGCACAATAAAAAATGGAGGAGCTTTGATAGCTCCTTCTCTAATGAGGTCGGTCAAGTGTTGAATGTTTGGGATTCTTCTGCCTATTTATCTCTTTCTCTCTCTCTCCCTGTCCCTTTCTCTCAGCCTGAGGACTCGGGGTGTTGACGGGGAGGCCCTGCTAGGATCAAGAGCCGCCTCCAGGGGCCGACGAAGAGGGCATTGACGCTGTTTTTGTGGCCAGAGCTGCATTGTCCTTTTTTTTGTCTGGGAGTGAGTTCATTCGCAAGGCTTCTCGAGGACTGCGTCTGCCTGTGGGCGGGTGTGTGTGTGTACTTATATGTGCTGGCAGAGGGGCCGGGGGGATGGGAGGGAGCTTCAGCTTTTGGGCTCCGCCTTTTCAGATACCGACTTTTGACATATTTGATCTGATTCCTGCTGGTAGGAAAGGAGGCGCTTCCTTGTCTACAAGTAACTTATCCGGATTTCAGGTTTCTGTCCTTTCGTGCTTACACTTTTCCTGTTTGTTGCCCTTTTGTCATGGTCTCTGATGATCTTAAATTATCTGATCAAGTCGCCTTTTTCCCCCTTCTCTTTTCCAGCGTGGCTAGGTCTAGTTCCCTCAGCCTCTTCCTGTCGCTCAGTTCACCCCGTTCGCTACAACCAGTGTTGTAGCGAACCTCTGGACTTTCTCTAGTTATATTGGGGGGTTGTTGGTGTAAGTGGGGGGGGGTGTGGGGGGGGGTACTCTACCCTGAGGCTGCACGAGCCCTGGGGGAACTCACTGTCATTTATTTCCAGATTTCCAGTTCAGTTTCTCTTCTCTGATTGTTACTCTTTGTTTTCTGTCCGTTAGGTCTCCCCCGTGCACGCCCAGCTGTTGCTCTTCTCTCGTACATCAGCCTCTCATGCACAACAGTGCTAGATGATTTGTAAAAAAATATCTTGGAAAATGCCGTTAATGAATAGATGAGTCAGTGGATGAGTAACTGATTCAGGGGTATGAATATGGGGGCATGAATGAACGAGGAGAAAAACTGTGAGTTAATCTTTCTCATTGTCTCATCTGGTGCCACGCCCACCACCACCCGTGTCCTCACCCCGCCCACCACCACCACCCGTGTCCTCACCCCGCCCACCACCACCCGTGTCCTCACCCCGCCCACCACCACCCGTGTCCTCACCCCGCCCACCACCACCCGTGTCCTCACCCCGCCCACCACCACCCGTGTCCTCACCCCGCCCACCACCACCCGTGTCCTCACCCCGCCCACCACCACCCGTGTCCTCACCCCGCCCACCACCACCCATGTCCTCACCCCGCCCACCCTCCCACCTACTGACCTCACACTTGTTTGAACGTCATTTTTAAGAGTGGTTCCATGACCAATATTTACACCGTCCAGCTCCTGGCCACTCCCAGCGGACACATCTCCTGGCCACTCCAAGCGGACTATCTCCCTCCAGCATCCTTTACTCAAATGCTGGGTCCAGGTTCACCCAGCTCGGGATCGCTGAGTAAGTGTGCTGGATGCTGAGTAACTGTGTGGGATGCTGAGTAACTGTGTGGGATGCTGAGTAACTGTGTGGGATGCTGAGTAACTGTGTGGGATGTTGAGTAACTGTGTGGGATGCTGAGTAACTGTGTGGGATGTTGAGTAACTGTGTGGGATGTTGAGTAACTGTGTGGGATGCTGAGTAACTGTGTGGGATGCTGAGTAACTGTGTGGGATGCTGAGTAACTGTGTGGGATGCTGAGTAACTGTGTGGGATGCTGAGTAACTGTGTGGGATGCTGAGTAACTGTGTGGGATGCTGAGTAACTGTGTGGGATGCTGAGTAACTGTGTGGGATGCTGAGTAACTGTGTGGGATGCTGAGTAACTGTGTGGGATGCTGAGTAACTGTGTGGGATGTTGAGTAACTGTGTGGGATGTTGAGTAACTGTATGGGATGTTGAGTAACTGTGTGGGATGCTGAGTAACTGTGTGGGATGCTGAGTAACTGTGTGGGATGCTGAGTAACTGTGTGGGATGCTGAGTAACTGTGTGGGATGCTGAGTAACTGTGTGGGATGTTGAGTAACTGTATGGGATGCTGAGTAACTGTGTGGGATGTTGGGTAACCCGAAGGTAGTATCAATAGGCCAGTTGCCAGTCATCAGTAAGTCCGTGAGGTAGGGTCGGACTTAGTCTCTTGGACCCCCCTCTCAAGGTTAGGGGGGCCTCGGGCAGCAGTAGGTAGCGCATGCTGTAACCAACAGTCTGCTTGTCCCATGTCTAGTGCGTGCTCGCCGCCTCTAAATTATAGACACCAGTCCCACAAAAGTCAAACAAAAATATCATACATTTTGCATTCTTACCTCTGGCGTTAATTCCGTATATATCGTATCTATATCTAAGGATATCTATAGTACCAATATCCTTCACCACCCTTGTTGATACCCCTTAATCCTGTGTGTGCGCATTGTCGCCGCTCTCAGTAATCCTACACACTCACCGATGTGGTGAATACTTATTCACTCACCCACGGCATGCTTCCCCCTTCCCCGGTCCCTCGTATTACATGCGTGAATGAGTCTGGCCCTTGAGCTGTCTGTTCCACCAAGTACCGTCCCATGCCAAACCCTCCAACTGTCCCTGGAATAAGCACTTCACTCGTTCTACGGTAAGATCTCCCCCACCCGTCCCACATGTCTGTCACGTCAGGTAGAGGAGAGGAGAGTTTGTTATATATTCAGCTACTCGGAACAAGTTCCAAGTAGCACGGGCTATGGCGAGCCCGTAACTTACCTGGCACAGGAGCGGGGCAAGTAGCACGGGCTATGGCTAGCCCGTAGTGGACTTACCTGGCACAGGAGCGGTGCTGAGGTCTCCTGGAGAGGAGAGGGTATGCGGCGTCTTGCTGAGAGTCTGGGTCTCCAGGACTTTGAGTTGCGTGCTGGCGTTTGCTTCCTGTAAACCTGCGGCTTAGGGAAACCACTTGGGCTGGACGGTAGAGCGACGGTCTCGCTTCATGCAGGTCGGCTTTCAATTCCCGACCGTCCAAGTGGTTAGGCACCATTCCTTCCCCCCGTCCCCCATCCCTAAACCTTATCCTGACCCCTTCCAAGTGCTATATAGTCGTAAAGGCTTGGCGCTTACCTCTGATAGTTCATCTGCGACTTAGGGAGCGGCTTCATCGCTACTTTTGTTGTCTTAGATGAACTCTCCTTGTTTTATTTTTTTGTTTTCCTGGTTTACACAGGTCGGTACGAGAGTATAGACGACTCCTGTTAACAAGTTGGAATTTTTTTTAATTTTTTTTTTAATTTTGCCTCGAGGGGCGAGTTTATTGGGCAGCGCCACTCATCCTGCGAGTGGACACACCGCCATAGCAGTATGTGCAACATTCCCCAATAGGAAGAAAACCCGCTGGGTTGTTCATCCTGTCACTTGTACCCAAACACAGCTGGGACTTGCTTAACTGGCTCAAGTGAACAACCCCTCAAAAAAGAAGATTAACGTCTGTCAACCCTTAAAATCTTACGTTATCTTGCGGGTACAAAATGGGGAAATCTTTTAAGAACAGTATCAATATTTGACAAATAGTGTTTTCCTAACTCAAACAATGTGGGGTTTATTAGGAAGCTTTCTCTTCCCATAGCTTGTGGTAATCCTTATTTTTTCCAGTTTTCCTTGCAATACTACACGCTAATTGGTTAACAGTTTACTACCCATTTATTGGTGGGTGAACAAGGGTGAAAAATTAAGTATTGTGCCCATTCAATCTTCCCTGACCTGGACTCGAACCCAAACCAAATTGCGCATGAGGCAAGGGGTGCATATATTACCACTACGCCACCACAGACCGTTCCTAAGATGCCTGTGTTTTATGCTCAAAGATGTCCGGGTCTTGCTCACTAAGATGCCCAGGTCTTGGACACTAAGATGCCCAGGTCTTGTACACTAAGATGCCTGAGTCTTGTACACTAAGATGCCCAGGTCTTGTACACTAAGATGCCCAGGTCTTGTACACTAAGATGCTTGAGTCTTGTACACTAAGATGCCCAGGTCTTGTACACTAAGATGCCTGAGCCTTGTACACTAAGATGCCTGAGTCTTGTACACTAAGATGCCTGAGTCTTGTACACTAAGATGATTGAGTCTTGTACACTAAGATGCCTGAGACTTGTACACTAAGATGCCTGAGTCTTGTACACTAAGATGCCTGAGTCTTGTACACTAAGATGCTTGAGTCTTGTACACTAAGATGCCCAGGTCTTGTGCACTAAGATGCCTGAGTCTTGTACACTAAGATGCCCAGGTCTTGTACACTAAGATGCCCAGGTCTTGTACACTAAGATGCCCAGGTCTTGTGCACTAAGATGCTTGAGTCTTGTACACTAAGATGCCCAGGTCTTGCACACTAAGATGCCCAGGTCTTGTACACTAAGATGCCCAGGTCTTGTACACTAAGATGCCTGAGTCTTGTACACTAAGATGCCTGAGTCTTGTACACTAAGATGCCCAGGTCTTGTACACTAAGATGCCTGAGTCTTGTACACTAAGATGCCTGAGTCTTGTACACTAAGATGCCTGAGTCTTGTACACTAAGATGCTTGAGTCTTGTACACTAAGATGCCTGAGTCTTGTACACTAAGATGCTTGAGTCTTGTACACTAAGATGCTCAGGTCTTGTACACTAAGATGCCCAGGTCTTGTACATTAAGATGCCCAGGTCTTGTACACTAAGATGCCCAGGTCTTGTACACTAAGATGCCCAGGTCTTGTACACTAAGATGCCTGAGTCTTGTACACTAAGATGCCTGAGTCTTGTACACTAAGATGCCTGAGTCTTGTACACTAAGATGCCTGAGTCTTGTACACTAAGATGCCTGAGTCTTGTACACTAAGATGCCCAGGTCTTGTGCTCTATACGCCAGCTGGGAATCATCCTTAAGCGTTGTGACTTTGTTGCAGTATTTGGGGGCCTGTCTGGGAGTCGATCTCGTATGTCATGTCGTGAAGCTGAAAGCATGGTGGTGTGAGTGTTGCCACGGTCATTTGATCCGTATTGTGGCGTTACCTTTCTTGACAGATGGGGCTCATCTGGCTGCTGGTCCACTGGGCTTTGACAGTGCTTTACACATAGTTATAAACCGAATAGGGAATTATCAGAAGGCACTAAATAAATATGATTGTATAGAACTTGGAAGCAAAACCACTTAAAATATCGGGAATCGAATGCCGATCTCTCACGAAGCAAGGCTGTCATTTTGCCGACCAAGCCAAGTGGTTGGGTATAAACCCACCAATTAGAACTATTTTCTGTGTGTGTGTGTGTGTGTGTGTGTGTGTGTGTGTGTGTGTGTGTGTGTGTGTGTGTGTGTGTGTGTGTGTGTGTGTGTGTGTGTGTATCAACTGCTAGACACGTGGATGTAGGTGACGGGTGGGGCGCATGATTACCCAAGGTCACACGAAAACAAAACAAACAGAAGAGTGTTATTACATGAGTCATCTCTTCACACACTTGTGGAAGACCCCGTGTCTAACACACACACACACACACAGCATCCCTTCTACCCCCTCCTCTTAAGATAATAGTCTGGAGAAAGTCAATATCCACACCCAGTGGGTCGGAGTTGTTGACATTCCTCGCGCTCAGTGATCTAGCCTCCAGCAGCCACCACTCTGAGAAATCCGGGTAATCTCTCACTGTCTAATCACAAACTGTGTGGGTTGGACAGTAGCGCTCTGATTAATTTTCCTGATACTACATTCTAGGAACTGTCTTTTATGCTCACCATAGCCCGCGCTACTTGGAACTTCTTGTTCCAGGTAGCGAATCTTATCACAACAACATGTCTTTTATGTATGCGAGTATTTGTTCAGCCAAAATATCGTTATGTGTCATATTTTTCTGTGAATATTACAGCATGTATAGTCACGGTCGATGATCTGGAAATGTTTTCAGATACCGCACAGTTTCTGTATTTTGTCGCATTTTAGATGGTCGGCTTTTTACGGCACCAGACATCCGGATCTGTCGAGAACTAAGGACGTGAATCCGGATTCCCAGTTCAGATTCTCCACCAGTTCTGTAAAAAAGTAAATATTTAGCGAGGTCTATTGTGCGGTCCTGAGGGAGAGTGAAATACGAAGAAGAATGTAATAGGACAGAAGAGAAAGAGAGGAAATGCGAAAAGAGGAAGAGTGAAACAGGTAAATGAAGAATGAAACAAGAAGATTGAAGGGTAAGTGAATCAAGAAGAAGAGTGTGCGTGGGAGATTTACTTTCCCTTTTGGTTCATATTCTTAGATAATATTATTCATTAGGGGGAAAAAAAAGAAAAAACCAAAAAAGAAAACGAAAAAGGAGAGAGAGAGAGAGAGAGAGAGAGGAGAGGAGAGAAGAGAGAGAGAGAGCGAGAGAGAGAGAGAGAGAGAGAGAGAGAGAGAGAGAGAGAGATGTCACGTGTGTGTAGAACAGTGCTAAATACCTTTTGGCACTCCACCAATACTGCCTATCAACGCTCCCTCTCCTGACCGATATTGATCCACCGCCTAGGAGTTCCATTAGTCCAATAGGCAGGATCATCCCTCTTAAAACAGGTTGTTTTTTCAAAAAGGAAATTTGCCCTCTAAATGTGCTCCAGCGGCCCGTTTGCACCATAAACGACCGGACAGGAGCGCCTGGAGATGACAGCAACGCGTGAAAGAGGCCACACTGGAGTTAGAGAAAACATGTTGGATTATTTACTAGAAGGTTAGGATAATGGACCTCCAAAGCAGAAATATGTCTCAATTAGTGGCCCCATTATAACCCTCCCTGTGGCCGGCTATCTGGGGCTTTGCCGTGTTGTAATCGAACGGGTCACCCAGCACTAAGTGACCCCGCACAGGAGAATGGGCGACACTGACACTTAAATTGATTGTTGACTCCGAAGGCGGCTAGTTTATTGTGCACCCCATACTCATCCTGTGAGCGGTGTGCAAAGCATTACAGAGGGCACAAAAGGTCTTTATCAAACCATTATTACATAAACAATTTCATCTATCCTTCACACCTTATAGTTACAATGTCAGCTAGTTACAGAGAAAGTGCTAACACAAGAGCTACATATTTAAAGTAAGTCATCATACATTAATGGTAGGTGTTATCGCTAATACATAATAGTTTGACCAATGGGATATTACAGAGTATAGGGAGCTTCTGTTTATTATTAGTCTTCACAATACACTACTGTTTCTGAATCCCATATGTCGTTCATACTAGGAAGCGAAATGTGGATACAGTGCAAGGATTTCAGGTAATTTATCCACTTAAAGAGAGTGTTTATCCTCCATAACACTTGCTGAATTCCATCTTCCTTCGTAAGTGGCTTGGCGTTAGCCAATTATTTGACCAGCTCAGCTTCATTCACTTGCAAGCACCATGTGATATATATATATGTGTATTGTTTGCTGAACACTTGAGTAACTCCCGTGACACTTCAATTACTGAGAAAAAATATAGCTTGGGAGATGGAGCTGCTTGATACAAGCGTGAGAAGCCTCCTTGAGTGATGAGAATATGTCCTGACTATACTGCTAGTCTCAGGGCCTCTAAGCTGCCTGCCAAGTTTGCCATGAAGAGGTGTGCCTGGTCGAGGCCGGGCGCAGGGACGTGGGCCCGAAATCATCGCAAAGGTAAGGTGCCATGACTCTCATACACTGAGAGAGTGTGTATATATATACCCCCGACGTCTCTATATACACACGGTGACTTTGCTTTCGTCCTGGACATACTCAGAACTAAACTTACACGTGCTGGTTGTTCAGTAGGAAATGAATGGGCATGTAATACCTTCCAGAGGTTGACAAGACCGGGATTCCAACCCACTGTATAGCTACCATGTCCCGCGTCCTGAACTGATCCTATTTCCAGTATAACCAAGATAATTTTTGGGATATACGTTGTATACTATATCATCGAGATTATACGTTATATTAATCTAAACAAACAGATGTGAACTCTCTTCTCTTGCTCTCCATACTGATTCTATCTAACTGTTGCTATATCCTCCGGTGGTTCTATATAACTGCTCCTATATCCTCCGGGTGGACAGGTCTTAACAACCAGTTCCCTGTGGACGCAATTAAGGTAAGAGAGCCTCGTCTCTCACCACGGTCTAACTATCCTCAGGCGCCATTAACACCTTACAAGGTATACAGCCTCGGTCTCGTTCCTCTAACTGCCTAATTACAATTCTTAACCCAGCAGTAATTAAGCCCCATAACGTCTATAGTTCTCACCGCCGCCTAACTGGTTGGTTACCCTCAGGTACGCACAATCAGGTAACAGCTGTTATGCAACTCTCTATCCAGCTCACCCTCCACCCTAGCCCCACCACCCCCCATCTTTTGAACTGCCCCATTACCCGTAGGGGAAGGTGGGGTACCGGTTGGTTGGTCACTTAATGCAGCTTATTGGCCTAGGTGATAGTGTGTGTGGGGGGTCACTGGGGGTGGCACTGGGGGGGAACTGGTAAGGGGGCGCTAGAGGGGGCGTTCATTGGGGGGGGGGGTCACCGGGGGGGGGGCTCTGATGGGGGCACTGGGGGGGGGTGTCATGGTGCCCCCCATCCTGATCTGGGTGGGAGGGGGTGACAAGGACCCCCCCCCCCATCAGTGGACGGGGGTGGAAAATGGACACCCCCAGAACAACATGGACACCCCACAGAACCAACATGGACACCCCCAGACACAACAGGACACCCCCAGAACAAACATGGACACCCCCAGAACAACATGGACAACCCCCAGGACAGGTGAAAGTGATCAGTAAACTCACCTCTGGAGGTACAAGTAAGGAGCGGTGTCCCTCGGGGTGATGAACGGGTGTATTGACCAGTCCGGTCTCGCCACAGTTCCCAATGTGAAGAAACTGTCGTACGAAGGTGTCCTAACCTAACCAACCAGAGGACCACCAACCGAAAACGGGGACATTATGTCAAATTTCGCGAGCCATTTAATAGTACGACAGTTTGGGGTCTTAGGTAGAGTATACGTCAAAATGCGACGTTCTATTTGGAGGACGGTTGAGTTGATTATGGTATAAGGTTTACCAGTGGTACTTTACGAGACTGGTGTTTCGTAAAATAGGAGGGGTATCCCACTCTTATTTATACTTAATAGGAGGGTATCCCTTTTATTTATATTTAATAGGAGGGTATCCCCTCCTATTTATACTTAATAGGTGGGTATCCCTTCTTATATTATATTTAATAGGAGGGTATCCCCTCTTATTTATACTTAATAGGAGGGTATCCCTTCTTATTATATCAGGGGGATACCTTTCCCAAACGACAAAGGCAGAAAAGGGAGAAGCTTCACCAGCGGTGTGGT
>WNGS01000543.1:9599015-9626556 GCA_020271785.1 Procambarus virginalis | reverse complement strand
TCCTTCCTCTTCCTTTAACCCCTTAACGCCCATTCGAACTCCCTTCTTCAAACCCCCCCTGACCTCTCCCTTAAAAAAATATAAAACCCTCCTACCTCCCTCACTCCCTCACACCCTCCCCACCCTGGCCCTCCCTCACACCCTCCCCACCCTGGCCCTCCCTCACACCCTCCCCACCCTGGCCCTCCCTCACACCCTCCCCCCCTGGCCCTCCCTCACACCTCCCCACTCTGGCCCTCCCTCACACCCTCCCCACCCTGGCCCTCCCAAACTCCCTCCCAACCTCCTTCCCCTCCTCCCTCCCTCCCTCCCTCCCTCCTATCCCTCCCTCCTCCCTATCCTCCCTCCCTCCCTATCCCTCCCTCCCAGTTCCCTCCTCCACCACAATGAGCTCCTTGTGTACACTAAGGAGTAAACACTACTAAGTGTTCCCAGACCAATAACTTGCATCAGTGCCAACTTGCCTACAGAAATCATCTGCATTTTATCTCTGAAAAACTGTTCAATATGACTCAAGACACTTAGCGGCTTCGATCACCGATTATCTCCTTAATTATTAGCGTTCACGTAATTAAACTGTTGTCCAGTCGGCATACAGTGTTGCTGCAGCAACTGATAAAGTACAGATATTTCTTAATATAGATATTATATATATATAATATATATATATATAAATATATATATATATATATATATATATATATATATATATATATATATATATATAATATATATATATAAAACTAAGTTATATTCTTAGAAATCGATGATAAATTGGCTCAAAATGTATAAGAATATATGAAAATACATAATCTTGTAGTGTATGTGTACTCACCTATTTGTGCATGTAGGATCGAGGTGTAGCTCGTGGACCCCCGCTTTTCTAGCCGTTGGTTGTCTAATGAAATGACTCCTGGCCATTATTTATAATAATAGTAATAATTATTATTAATAAACTTATTATTATTAATAAAATGGGAATAAAGTTAGCCACTACAACCTGTTCCTTTAGATCATTCCATTTACTCACTACCCTTATGTGTGTGTATGTGTGTATGAGTGTGTGTATGTGTGTATGAGTGTGTGTGTGTGGTGTGTGTGTGTGTGTATGGGTGGTGTGTGTGTGTGTATGAGTGTGTGTATGTGGTGTGTGTGTGTGTATGAGTGTGTTTGTGTATTGTGTACTCACCTAGTACATCTCACCTACCCGTGAGTGGTATTGGATCCCATACCCATCCTCTGTGTGTGTGGTGTGTGTGTGTGTGTGTGTGGTGTGTGTGTGGTGTGTGTATGAGTGTGTGTATGTGTGTGTGTGTGTGTGTGTGTATGAGTGTGTTTGTGTATTGTGTACTCACCTAGTACACCTCACCTACTCGTGAGTGGTATTGGATCCCATACCCATCCTCGTGTGTGTGTGTGTGTGTACTCACCTAATAGTGTGTGGTTCTAATGGAGTAGGAGCACTTGGTGGTGGGGGGGGGGGAGTGAAGGTTGCTATGTGTATGCTTGAGGTAGAAGGGGGGGGGGATGCGGGTGGATGGATTGGGGGGGGGTTAAGAGAGAGGGAAGGTTACTATGTGCGTGCGCGCGCGCGTGCGTGTGTATGAGGGGGGGGGGATGTCGTGGATAAGAAATGAGGAATAGAAGAATTAGACGATAAACTGAGCGGGTTTGCTAGCGCCACAACGACAGTGGGGGGGAGGGGGGTGGGTGCCAGTGAGCCAGACGACGAGAGGGGGGGAGGTGCCCCAGGGCCACACAGTGGTGCCTGGTGCTTGGCACTCTCACCATGAGACTCTCCGCTAAGCTCCAAGAGGACTGACGTAAGTACAAGGATACAGTGAAGAGGTACAGGGGGTACAGTGCAGAGCTACAGTAGTTAAGTTACAGCGGTTCATGAGCAGTATAGAAAGTACAGGAAAACACGAATAGAGGTGCAACTACAAAGAAAATACAGTGTTATAGTGGTGCTGGTATGATGGGCAGGTACAGAGGTGCAATTACAGTGTTATAGGAGCAGTTATACAGACAAGAATACAGTAAGTATTTGTATATATAACTGCTAAATGGCGTAGAACTATATACACAGGTGTATTAATAACTGTATACACGGGTGTATTAATGACTGTATACACGGGTGTATTAATGACTGTATACACGGGTGTATTAATGACTGTATACACGGGTGTATTAATACCAGTATACACGGGTGTATTAATGACTGTATACACGGGTGTATTAATGACTGTATACATGGGTGTATTAATACCAGTATACACGGGTGTATTAATAACTGTATACACTGATGTATTAATAACAGTATACACGAGTAGATAGTGGACCCCATACCCGTCCTGTACCTGGTAGTGGACCCCATACACGTCCTGTGAGTGGTAATGAACCCCATACCCATCCTGTGAGTGGTATTGGACTCTATACCCATCCTGTGAGTGGTAGTGTACCTTATACCCATCCTGTGAGTGGTAGTGTACCTTATACCCATCCTGTGAGTGGTAGTGTACCTTATACCCATCCTGTGAGTGGTAGTGTACCTTATACCCATCCTGTGAGTGGTAGTGTACCCCATACCCATCCTGTGAGTGGTAATGGACCCCATACCCGTCCTGTGAGTGGTAGTGGACCCCATACCCATCCTGTGAGTGGTAGTGGACCCCATACCCATCCTGTGAGTGGTAGTGGACCCCATACCCATCCTGTGAGTGGTAGTGTACCCCATACCCGTCCTGTGAGTGGTAATGGACCCCATACCCGTCCTGTGAGTGGTAGTGGACCCCATACCCATCCTGTGAGTGGTAGTGTACCTTATACCCATCCTGTGAGTGGTAATGGACCCCATACCCATCCTGTGAGTGGTAGTGTACCTTATACCCATCCTGTGAGTGGTAATGGACCCCATACCCGTCCTGTGAGTGGTAATGGACCCCATACCCGTCCTGTGAGTGGTAATAGACCCCATACCCATCCTGTGAGTGGTAATAGACCCCATACCCATCCTGTGAGTGGTAGTGGACCCCATTCGCAAACACGGCAAGTGAGCATAAACTTTATCATCATGTTTGCAGCCTAGTGTAAGAGAGGATCAGGAACTGAGTACTTAAATCTTCTATTTCGAGTAGAACCCACTTACGGGATTGTCTGACTCGCCAACACTAAACCACGCGGGACTAATCTACCTTTCTCCCCGGACAGGTACAGGCGGAGAAGTATGCTCCTGCAGGCTGTGGTGCTCCTTCTTCTTGGGGCTCCTCAGGCGCTCACGGAAGGCCTTCCCGACGACACCGCCTCACTGGGTCCGTCTAGGGCTCCTGAGGTCCGGAGCCTCGACCAGGCCATACATTCACTCACAGATGGCTTGAAATTCGGAGTCAGAAAGGACAAGGCGAGAGGTCCGGCCGCTGGAAGCGCTACCGGAACCCCGGACATCGATTTAAAAGATGTTTTGCCTTACGGGAGCTCTAACACCTCCTCCAGAATCAAAAGACAATGTGTTTACTCTCCCTGTTGGGCACCAGCGCAGCCTCCGGTATACCAGCATGTCTGTCCACGCGCCACGCCGCTGCCCAGCCACTACAGCCCGTTGGATCAACTGAAGCACATCGTTAGGTATCGAAACCCCGGGTGCATGGACGAAGACTGTGCCAGGAGGTGCAGGGTAAGTATTCTCCGGTCTACTGCGCATCCTGCGTCGAATCTGTTGTCTCGGCACACTTATATCATATCAAAGTGCAAGTCCAAGCTAGAGTCGTTATGTCCACCAGCAGACCGTCAACGCCAAACGAGGGTGGCTTATAGTTCCCGCCTCAGGCACATACACCCACACTTAAAATCAATTTAAACAATATTCCCCCCCCCCCCATTTGTCTTGGCCAGCAACCCCGAGAGGCTCAAACAAGTTCCCTCTTGGCCTAGTGAGTCCCCCAACCTTTGTGTCTGGAAGAAGCCTTGAAATATTTCGTAAAATCTCGTGAAATCCTTTCCTAGCTGATATGTTAGGTTCCAGTGTCCCGCGGAACCCCAAGTTGGAAATCCCTGCTCCAGGCCGAAAAGTGGGCTTCTCCCTGGATATTATTGACCTGTGCTTTCTTAACAGCACGGAGCAATTCCTACTCATTCAGTTGTATTGATCATTATTACAACCTCTACATAAACGTCCTCTTCATACGTACTAATTCCACTTATATTACTTCCGGTATTATTACACTTAATAGCCATTCATCAATAATAGCCACACGCCAATAATAACCACAGATCAATAATACCTCACGCCAATAAATAACCCCACGTCAATATATCCATTGATCGTCCTCCTCTTCCTCCCCACCAGGGCAAGAATCCACGTCCAGAATGCAAGTTTGACTTCGAGATGTTGTCTGTGCGCCTCGCCGCTCTGGAGGCCCGCCTGCTGGAGCTGGATAAGGTGGAGACCAGGATCAAGGTCCACGCTAGCCTGCTTCTGAGGATTCAAAATAATCCGAATTGTGAGTATGCCTTTTGTATACTTAAGAGGGGCTGTGAGTATGTCTGGTGTATACTTAAGAGGGGATGTGAGTATGTCTGGTGTATGCTTAAGACAGACTTATTCAATGTGATATTGAGAATGTCAGTTAAACTTTCCAGATAGGCTTGAAAACATATTTTCAACTTATGTTTAATAATTCTCTAACAACCACCACGTTCCACAGTCCCTGGGCAGCGAGGTGAGCCAGGGCCCCCTGGACCTAAGGGACAGAAAGGAGACAAGGGGCTCTTAGGAAGCATCGGAGTCCCTGGAACTTGCACCATCTCCTCCTCCGCTTCCCCTCCGGCAGGTGCTGTGGGGGTTCCTGGAAATAAAGGCGCTCCTGGCCATCCAGGAGACAAGCGCTGCGGGTGTGACGGCGAGCCAGGGGAAGGTGGCGCCCCTGGCCAGGCCGTCAAGGGGCCACCTGGGCCAACGGGTGCCAAGGGGCTCAAGGGAATACGGGGCCCCAACTCTTAACCTGCTCCGGTAAAATTGAGTGTGCAGTGATCCAGTCAAACTGCCTTTGAGTCCCACTAGATTAAACTACTTATTAGCCCGAGGAATAGCTATTGATGGCCACCCTGACAGTTTCATGTATTAAAGAAGTTTTCAAGAAGGCACAAAATATTTTCATCTACCGTAGTTCATTTAGGCTAACACATTATAGTCCTCTTTTGTCAAACCACTTTTAATTACCCAAGTAAAATTCTAGGTCATGATGTGACTCCTCTTCCACAGTAAGTATGGCATTATTATGGAGACACTCTCTGGAACCAAGACTTTATTATCGTTAGTGTTGAGGAGTATTTCTAATGTTTCCTTTGTGAAGCTACGGGGGTGACAAGCTGGAATGATCCACTTGAAGGGAGCTGTCTGGATCAGTAGCTTGCATCTTCCTTTTGAAGGGAGATTTTTGTAATGGACTAAAAAGGTATCATTCACATCACCTGGAAACCGTCTCTCACACCTGTAAGCTGTCACTCACATCTGTAAGCTGTCTCTCACGCCACCTGTAAGCTGTCACCTACACCTAGAAGCTGATTAACTTTCAGAAGATGGTGAAATATTTTTATATTATTTTAAGTCAATAAACATTTCAACATAAAACTTGTTTAATTAATCTTACAAATATTAGTTAAATTAAATGTGAAAGTCTGGTTTGGTGCATAGCTTTAGGCCCAACAACCTAATAGGCCTATCAATTTGTTTTCAGATTATTTCACTAGTAATTCCTCTTTATGGAAATTAAATTTCATATCTGGATAAAACGAATAGTGAACATTAAAAATTCTCGAAAATCTGCAAGTGATGTTGAACTCTAAACTTTATCTGGAAGGGTTAAGGCCTATCAATCTCTGGAGGACTATTAAGGCCTATAAACCTCTGAAGGTTTGTTGACAAAACCACACACTAGAAATTGAAGAGACGACACAATCGACTTGATAATGGTCCAGGACGGACCGAAACGTCGTCGTCTCTTCAATTTCTAGTGGGTGGATTGGTCAACATTTTTCAGCCACATTATTGTGACTTTTCATCTGTATCTGAAGGTTTATTTAGGCCTTTCAACCTCTGGAGGTTTATTAAATTCTATCAACCTCTGGAGGGTTATTAAGGCCATTACAACAGCTTACTGATCAACCAGCAAATGGACTTTATTGGCTGTCTCTACTTTCTCATCACAATCGACTTGAGAATGGTCCAGGACGGACCGAAACGTCGTCGTTCCTCCACCTTCTAGTGTGTGGTCTGGTCAACATACTTTAGTCACGTTATTGTGACTCATCGCCTGCATATGGACTTTAATCCTGAACATAGTCCAGGTTCAGAGTAAACTCATGTGTCTAGAGTTAACTCTTGTGTTTTTGTATAATAACATATATTGTTTAACAACTGTCTTGCTACGCAAAATGGAGCAAGTTAGTTATTAAACAATAAATTACTGAAGAGTTTAGCCACTTGTCTTAAGAAGAAATGTTTGGAGAATGAATGCCAGCATTTCCCAGGTCGGTGTCTAGTAATTAAGTCACATTAACTGACAGATGTGTACAGAAGTTCCTGACCATAGCATGTTGTTTAGCAGTTATGGAATGTTTCTTTTTTCTTTTAATTTGTTAAGGGCTCAGAACATTTTTGCGAAACGTAAAGGACAGAGTTGCTTTATCAATAATCAGGATTCGTGACCCAACAAGTGTCTGATTTGAAGTGATTTTTCTATAACAATAAAAGGGGCTAACTGAAATAATCCTTCCTAGCTTATTAGTCTGAAAAAGCTACTAAATTAGTTGCTTAAAAATTCTACAAAAGCACTAGAATCTGAGCGCTGCTATCGATAGAATTCGACTTGAGGTGTATCGTGAGTAACGACGCAATGGTCTATTTCTCGTTACCAAGGAACTCCAGATCATCCTAAAGCTTACGGTTTACCATGCAAGAAAGAAAATAAGAGTTTTGATATATTCTGTTTAGCAGCAAGTTATGGGTGATGGTTCTATGAAAACCATGACCCAGAAGACGATAGGAATGCTAGATAGTCTTGGGACAAGCAGAGGAACATAAATACCTGAGTATAAGATATACTGTGTATAAGAAAGTCGCAAAGAAACATTGACATTGGGTCAAAATTAAGCATTCAATGTTTAGGGTGAATGTTGAGAGTTATATTAAGAGTTTAGAGGAATGTTTTGAGTGAAAGTTTAGACTGAATGTTTCGAGTTAATGTTAAGTGGCTAACATCACTCCACCCATAGTAAATTTTAAATTTTGCCCCGAGGGGTCACTCTCAGAATAAGTGGGCATCGCCACTTATTCTGAGAGTGGACACACCGCCATATTGACAGTATTGGGCATCGCCACTCATCCTGAGAGTGGACACATCGCCATATTGACAGTACTGGGCAGCGCCACTCATCCTGAGAGTGGACATACCGCCATAGCAGCATGTACAACACCCCACAACAGGAAGAAAACGTGTTGGGTTGTTTAACACCTCCGGAGGTATAATGAATGGAAGACTACAGTTAACACAGATAAATACAGGGATTCAGTAGTTCGCTTTACTAAGGTCTAACTCTAATGTAGCTATTTACGTATTGTTAGTTAAGCCACAACATGGTGGCTTAATTCCTCCCGAACCCACATCATGTACATAGCATCAACAGTATGCAAGGTCCTCCACACAACAGCTACTCCTTGTTGTATTGCGAGGGGATGGGGTGAGGGGGATAGTCTGCGAGGGGTCACTGAGGGGAAGGGAGGCAAGGAGGTCCTGCTCAAAAATATCTTTCACGCTGTATCGTTTGTTGTCATCTTTTCCAGCACATTTGTATAAGCAAGTTACCCCTCGAGGGAGGCGAAGGAAGAGAGACGTTTGGATCAAATGTGGCCAGTTTTACACACGCCCTTAACACCCGCCAGAGCTAAAGATTAAGCGTTACTTTGAAGATGTATTAATAAGCTTCCCAAGGATAGGCTCCTCCTCCAGTTATCGCTCAAGTGAGAGGATTGTATTTTTAGCTCTCCCCCCCCTCCCTCTACCCTCCTACTACACCCCTCTCTTTCTCTCACTTTTTAACCCCCCTCACACATCTACCCCCCCATCTCTCTCTCTCCCACCTCCCCCCCTCTCTCTCTCTCTCTCCATGTTCTCCCATCAAGGTCCAGCCATCGCGCTCACCAGGACTGGCTGAGACCATCAGAAGTCTTGCCCTGAACACACAGGCGAGGGAGGTAAGGAAGCCAGTCTGGACTTAGTTGGCCTGAAATGTCTCGTGATATTTGGTGAGGGCTTAGCAGAGGCTGGATAATACGGTGATACAGTGGACACTACAGTAATACAGTGGACATTACAGTAATACAGTGGACATTACAGTGATACAGTGGACACTGCAGTAATACAGTGGACATTACAGTGATACAGTGGACACTACAGTGATACAGTGGACACTACAGTAATACAGTGGACATTACAGTGATACAGTGATACAGTGGACACTACAGTAATACAGTGGACAATATGGTGATAGAGTGGACACTACAGTAATACAGTGGACATTACAGAGATACATTGGCTACTACAGAAATACAGTGGATATTACACTGAAACAGTGGACACTAAAGCGGGCATTGCAGTAATACAGCACACACACTACATTGGACATTATAGTGGTACAATGAGCACTACAGAGGACACTATATTGATACAGTGGACACTACAAATATACAAGGGACACTGTAGTAGACACTACAGTAATACATTGCACATTTCAGTTATGCAGTGGACACTGCACTCATACAATGGACGCTACAGTAATACAGTGGACACTACAGTGAGCTTGAGTGTATTGACTCAGTGGTGCACCAGGGTAGAGAAACAGCTATATTTATCAACCGTAACACAGTGGTACAGTGATACAATTGTTCAAGAATACTTTGATTCAGCGATGGAGTACAGTGAAATGATACAGCGGTACAGCGACAATGTGAACAAAGGTATAGGGATACATTAAACACGGTACAGGGATACAGTGAACACGGTACAGGATACAGTGAACACGGTACAGGGATACAGTGAACACGGTTCAGGACACAGTGAACACGGTACAGGATACAGTGAACACGGTACAGGGATGCAGTGAACACGGCACAGGGATACAGTGAACACGGTACAGGATATAGTGAACTCGGTACAGGGATACAGTGAACACGGTACAGGGATGCAGTGAACACGACACAGGGATACAGTGAACACGGTACAGGATATAGTGAACTCGGTACAGGGATACAGTGAACACGGTACAGGATATAGTGAACACGGTACAGGGATACAGTGAACACGGTACAGGGATACAGTGAACACGGTACAGGATACAGTGAACACGGTACAGTATACAGTGAACACGGTGTAGGATACAGTGAACACGGTACAGGATACAGTGAACACGGTAGAGGGATACAGTGAACACGGTAAAGGATACAGTGAACACGGTACAGGATACAGTGAACTCGGTACAGGATACAGTGAACATGGTACAGGAATGCAGTGAACACGGTACAGTATACGGTGAACACGGTACAGTATATAGTGAACTCGGTACAGTGATACAGTGAACACGGTACAGTATACAGTGAACACGGTACAGTGATACAGTGAACACGTCACAGTATACGTGAACACGGTACAGGATACAGTGAACACGGTACAGGATACAGTGAACACGGTACAGGATACAGTGAACACGGTAGAGGATACAGTGAACACGTACAGTATACAGTGAACACGGTACAGGATACAGTGAACACGTCACAGTGATACGGTGAACACGGTACAGGATACAGTGAACACGGTACAGGATACAGTGAACACGTCACAGTGATACGGTGAACACGGTACAGGATACAGTGAAAACGGTGCAGGGATAAAAATATTGAATATTTGCACTGCTACAGTTGTGTTTGAGATTGTGGGTTTGTGAGTTTGGAATTTTATGGGTGTGTGAGTTTGAGGGTCTGTGAGTGTGTGGGTTCATGGAAGGCAGGATGATTAGATGAAGAGGCAGATAGAAGAATAGAAATAGAGAGGAGGCAGAGAAGGAGTGTGTGGAAGGGAGAGGGAAGAGATGCATAGGAGGGAGGGAGAGAGAGAAGAAAGAGTGATGAAAGAAAACAGTAGATGTAGAGGGAGAGGAATGCAGTGATGGATGTGACTGAAGTGAAGATATAGAGACTTGGAAGGACAGGTAGAAGAGAGAGAGAGGGGGGGAAAGAGTAGAAGGGGAGGAGAGAGAAGAGGGAGAAGGAAGAAGAGACAATCAGAATAGTTCAGGAAAGACGCAGAATACTTCCAAACTAACCCAATGTTATCGTCTATTTAATGATATATATTGTTACTTCTTCAGTTTTAGCTTAATTTATTTTCTTTCTTATAAATTGGTTCATTATTTGATTGATTATACAGTGAGTATATTCCATGTTTTCGTGTAACTATTCCCGAGAACTTTATTGTGTGGGAATGACTTTCTTACAAAATGATTTAGTTGTTTTAAGCCTTAAAGTGCGGTTATCGTTAATCAAAAAGTAAAAAATATAAAATATCCAGTGAGTCAGCTATTGTTTGTTTGTTAATCCCACCTTACCAGTAATGCTTTAGCGAGACTCCAAATTAAAGTGAGAATGGAAAAGCTAATGTAAAGCTCATTCCAGTCTTGTCTACTCCAGGCAACAAGTAACAAGAGTTACTGATAAATTCAACTTTCTTGGTGATCTTTGATTTCCAGAATCCGATCCCAAGAATCTCTCTGTATGCTTTCCAGAGATTCTTTTGTATGTTCCAGCCATGGTACGATGGGAGCGGGCCTCGCCATGGAATCTGGCCATCGTCTGGGCCTTCATCCTTCCCTTGTCTCTCGCGTTTCTGGAATCCATTAACGACCCTGAAATAGCAGTTCTGGAAGGCCTTGCCGATGACCTCTTCTCCCCTCACCTGGATGCTGTTCACCCAGCGGTTCTTCAGCGAGTCAACTCTTCGTTGCACCCTGGAGCATGGAAGAGGTCTCCTTATGGAGATGCACTGGACGCCATTCTCTCTGTCCTCAACGAGAAAACCTTCGCGAAGAGGCAAGCTACTTGTCCTGAATGCACTCCAGGAGTTAACTGCCCTCTTGGATGTCCAATGTCCGATCCTATGTCCCCTTATATTCAGTGTCCTTATTGTCCAAGACCAAATATATGTCCATATTGCTTTCCTGGATCGCCCTGCCCTCCAGGATGTCCACAGACGCCATGTCCACCTTGTTTCCCAGGAAGTTCCTGTCCACCAGGATGTCCTCGAACGCCGTGTCCACCTTGTTATCCAGGAAAGCCATGTCCAGTAGGGTGTCCGTATACCCCATGCCCACCTTGTTATCCTGGAACTGTATGCCCAGAAGGCTGCCCACCTTCCACGTGTCCTGTTTGCTACCCTGGAAACTGGTGTCCGCCAGGATGCCCACACACGCCATGTCCACCTTGTTATCCTGGAACCCCATGTCCTATTGGATGTCCAGGTACAAAATGTCCAAAATGTTATCCAGGACATCCATGTCCAGAAGGATGTCCCCGGTTACCATGTCCTTTCTGTTATCCCGGTTCTCGGTGCCCTCTTGGATGTCCACAAACTCCGTGTCCTCCGTGTTATCCTGGGTCATCGTGTCCACCAGGATGTCCAGCAACCCCGTGTCCAATTTGTTATCCAAACTCACCATGCCCTATTGGGTGTCCAACCACATGCCCACCGTGCTATCCAGGTACTGCGTGTCCTGAAGGATGTCCACAAACGCCTTGTCCTGCTTGCCCCCCTGGTGCCCAATGTCCTATAGGATGTCCACAAGAGAGATGTCCTCCATGCTATCCAGGTAGATCGTGTCCAGCAGGGTGTCCCTTTACTCCTTGCCCTCTTTGCTACCCAGGAGATCGATGTCCTGAGGGATGTCCCCAAACACCGTGTCCTGAATGCTACCCTGGCCAAAAGTGTAGACCTGGATGTCCGCAGACTCCATGTCCATCATGTCTCCCAGGTGAATTCTGCCCACCTACATGCCCAAGTGGACGATGTCCTCTTTGTTACCCAGGCGAAAAGTGTCCACCTGGGTGTCCGCAAACCCCATGTCCAGATTGCTACCCAGGTGAACCTTGCCCTTCAGCATGTCCGCGAACTCCATGTCCTATTTGCTACCCAGGACAAAAATGTCCATCAGGATGTCCTCATATACCATGTCCCGCTTGTTATCCAGGTTTTCCGTGTCCTCCAGAATGTCCACCGACACCGTGTCCCGAATGTTACCCAGGACAGCCGTGTCCTTCGGGATGTCCCTTAACGCCTTGTCCTAGCTGTTTCCCAGGTGCCCAGTGTCCCCCGGGATGTCCTCAAACCCCCTGCCCTGCTTGCCTTCCTGGACATCCCTGCCCTCCAGGATGTCCACCCTTTCGATGTCCTCCTTGTTACCCCGGGGAGAACTGCCCTTCAGGATGTCCAAGAACTCCGTGTCCTGACTGCTATCCCGGACAACGATGTCCACCTACATGTCCCCCGACGCCATGCCCAGTATGCTATCCAGGGAATCCTTGCCCCTATGGATGTCCAAATACTCCATGTCCGTTTTGTTATCCAGGAGATCAATGTCCACGTGGATGTCCAGAGACACCGTGCCCAATATGCTATTCAAGAGAACAGTGCCCAAGTAGATGCCCAGTAATGCCATGTCCAGATTGTTTTCCCGGAGATCGATGTCCAGTTGGATGTCCCCAAACACTGTGTCCGGAATGCTATCCAGGAGACAATTGTCCTCCAAACTGTCCCATAATGCAATGTCCAAATTGCTATCCTGGAGATAAATGCCCGTCAAGATGTCCTGAGACGCCGTGTCCTACTTGTTATCCTGGTGAAAAATGTCCCACTCAATGTCCACAGACGCCATGTCCCAATTGTTACCCGGGAGAAGTTTGTCCTGCTGTATGTCCTCCAACTCCATGTCCTGTATGCTATCCAGGGCAAAAATGTCCCCTCGGATGTCCTCGTACCCCGTGCCCAGCCTGCTATCCCGGTGACCATTGTCCAGCTGAATGTCCACCAACGCCATGTCCGCTTTGCTACTCAGGAGATCAGTGCCCTTCTGGATGTCCTCAAACCCCATGTCCGACATGCTACCCTGGAGACAAATGCCCCAATGAATGTCCAATTACACCATGTCCTGATTGCTATCCAGGTGATACGTGCCCAGTCGGATGTCCTTTCAAGCCATGCCCAACGTGTTATCCAGGACAGAAATGCCCTGGAAGATGTCCAGTAACCCCATGTCCCAGCTGCTACCCACTGACTGACTGTCCACCTGGATGTCCACAGACACCTTGTCCAGACTGCTACCCAGGGTACCGCTGTCCACCTGGATGCCCCCAGAACTCGTGTCCTTCCTGCTACCCAGGTCAGCCGTGCCCACCTCAGTGTCCTCCATCCCCATGCCCACCCTGTTTTCCGGGGGAGAAATGTCCCTCTGGGTGTCCAGTTTCCCCGTGTCCAACCTGCTACCCTGGCCAAGCGTGCCCACCAGCGTGCTCCCCAACTCCATGCCCTACCTGCTACCCAGGGCATCCGTGTCCACCAGGATGTCCATGGACGCCATGCCCACCCTGCCGCCCTGGACAACCATGCCCCCCTGGATGCCGACCCGCCAGGGACTGCCCTGCTTGTCCCCGGGGCCCCTTTGGGGATCAGGGAAGACCAGGGAACCAGGAACGTGGGCCCCGTGGCGCTCCTGGCATCCCAGGGAAAGGATTCCCAGGGCCAATGGGACTGCCAGGTGCTCCAGGGACGTGCCCAGGAGGACAACCCGTGGCACAACCCCCGTGCCCCAACTGCTGCCCCTCCAGGGAAGACCTTTACAGTATACTCAACAGGACCGACTGTTGCAAGGTGAGTCCCCACGAGTCTCACGTCAGCCCCACGAGCTTTAGGTGCACCCCCGCGAGCCTCAGGCGAGTCTCACGCGCCTCAAGTGAATCTCACGACTCCCAGGTGAGCCCCAGGAAAGCCCACAAGCTTCAGGTAAGCCCCACAAGCCTCAGTTGAACCTCATGAGCCACAGATGGGCTCAGAAGAGCCTAAGGTGAGCCCACGAGCCTCATGTGAGCATCAGGTAAGCCCCACAAGCCTCAGTTGAGCTTCATGAACCACAGGTAAGCCTCGGTTGAGCCTCACGAACCACAGGTGAGCCTATGGTGAGACCACAAGCCTCAGGTGATCCCACGAGCTTCCGGTGAGCCCCACGAGCCCCAGATGAGCTCCACGAACCCCAGGTGAGCCCCAGGTAAAAGCTACACTTTATTTAATCTCCAGCTCTAAAGGAATGTCTTACTATGTTGCATTGTTTCCAGCCCAACTGTATTATTCTGATTGTATTCTCATTTCAAAGTATTCTATTGTATCCATATCTTGTGACTCATAAAATTGAGCTTAACCATAACCTTTGCCTTAACCATGTCCCTGACCATAAACATGTCCGTGACACAATACGAATTCGTTCCAGAAACGCCCTCCCCGACCCCCCTGTAGGTACAACGTAGCAGAACTGGAACTCCGCCTGGAAGCGCTGGGAAGAAGCTGGAATCCCTTGCTAGTGTGCAGGACACTCTGGTGGTTTATGGCCTAGAGATGCAGAGACTCAATGCTAAGTTTAGGGGTGAGTATGCTTTGTCGTTTGTGTATGTGTCGATTATTTGTCGTTTGTGTGTAGATTGTTTGGCGTTTGTGTGTAGATTGTTTGTCATTTGCGTGTAGATTATTTGGCGTTTATATGGTACAGTTATTGCGTTTTTCTTTCTTTCTGTCTTTTCTCTCAATAATAATAATAACAGTAATATTCGTAATTGCCTCAATGTTGCTAATAGTAATGCTACAAATGTAGACAATAATTATCATGGCGCTTAATCTACACTTCAGAATCGGACTTCAGAGGACCCCCTGGACCAAAGGGGGAAAAGGGAAGACTAGGAGAAAAGGGTCCCTTAGGGGGAAAAGGGGCTGAAGGTCAGTGTTCGAAAAGCAGCCACCACGATCCTCCAGGTGGACCTCCGGGTCCTCCGGGCAAGAAGGGCGCTCCTGGAAGCTCTGGAAAGCAAGGGGTAACGTAAATAATAATAATAATGATAATTATGATATTAACGTTGTCATATTACTAATACTTCGCCTTTAACTAGTTATTTCTTGTTGCCTGAAAAGGCAGATGCTTCTTTTGTTTTTATCAAAGGCTCCTGTAAACTGTAGTTCATCGCTGATGAGATTATTTTTAGATTACTATTTTTGTAGATTTAAAATTAGATTATTAATTTGGTATATTGCTTTAATATACCATTGCCTTTGTGAAGTTTCGAAGTTATGGCTTTGACATTTGGCTGGTTTAATTGGCAGATATTTGTGAATCTTTGAGGGTTAGATTGACTAATAAAGGGGGCAAACAGAATGATGCACATGGAATGGAATAATACAAATTTAGAACAAAATGACCGAGAATAAATGATGAGAAAATTCAGAATGCTTCAAGAAATAAACAGTTTCTACGTAAATGAGGAATGAAGAAATGCCAATATTTTTATTGTTCATTTATTATTAAACTGATTTTAATTATTAGTACATGTTCTTCAACTCACTTGTCTTAATAATGTCTTGAGAAATTGTCAGGATTTTTTCACACTTGAATCGGCTGCATCTCGATAAATATAACTCCAAAGGCTTTATAAATCAGCAAAGAATAACTTAACATAGATGAAAGTAATAGGGTGTGATAAATCCAATGATCACATTTTGAAAATAATTCTATGGCTGGTTGTGATTTTGACTTTTGCGAAATTTGACGATTCCACCGATTCTTGAGCTTTGCAGCCTGTCATGGGCTGGAGGTGTGATTTTTTCATCAATAATTACTAAAACGTGTTTTCAATAAAAATTCCTTAATATAAAATAATTAAATGGCAAGTATAAATTTGCAATTATATTTTTATAGTAAATACTTGCAGCTTAAGTTTAAAAATCATAATAATGACTTGAATTTAACACGTGTCTTGATAGATCTCCCGGCCCATGGTGCCAGGAGATTTTTATTACATGCGCTTTTAAACAAATTCTTAATAATAACTTAATATAATGTCAGGATTAGTTTTACATATATAAGTTGGCTGTACCTCGAGATACAGGGTGGCCCAATAATTACTTTACCGTAATACATGAATGAAATAATATAGTATATTAGTATAAAATAATATTGAAATAAATTAATAAAAACTTATATAATATTTTAGTATACAGTTTATGTATAAAATGGGTGAAATAAAATAGTATACGATAAGTAACTTTTGGAATTTGAATGTCAATGTTTATGGGGGAATACTGAGTTAAATAATACAGCTGATTTCATCTATTGGTAGAAAACACACTAACAGCAGGCCAGGTCAACAACACCTATAAGGTACAGCTTACGCCATCTATCAGAATAAAATTATACTATCAATAATAGGACAACCTGCAAAATACAGGGAGAAAGGGTGGGGGGGGGCAGAATTTAGCATAAAGTGCACCAATTGATGACGTCATAGGTTAGGTAGCCAGGCTATTTTTGTATAACAACGGTTATATCCTACCATATTTCATTGCCACTTAACTAACAAATTCAAATGTTTGAAAATTTCACTTTTTGGATAGATTAGAGTTGAAACATAACACTATAAACAGGGTTAGTGTGATGATACCTTCCTGTGATTGGCTATTGTGATGAATGTCAACTTAGATTTTCCACCAATAAGATGAAAGTGCGGGAATGCTGCCTTTAGCCCAGCAACCGGTTTTATGGGTTGCTGATAGTGCATTGTTATGCCAATAGATGGTGCTGAATCTTGCTGGTTGGCCTGTTGTTGATAGCTGTATTATTACCTCTGTAGTCCCTTTAAAAATTGACGTTCCATAGCTTATGATAAATTTTTCATATCCTGCTGGTAATAGGTACCTAGAGCTTTGCCCGGTACCAAATACCATATTATATTATAATATATTATAATACCATAATTCCTACTCATAATACCTAATACCATACAAAATACACTTGAGGATAACCTCAAATATCATCATAGGGCATCCGAAGTTTTCCATGCAGGCCGTTGAGAGAAACAGGGACCCGAGCACCGCCGGGTACCCATTCTAAAAAAAATACATAAACCAGATTGAGTAATTAACTATTGCACAAGAATTAATTGTAGCACCTGCTTTAATTTGTAGAGTATTTGATGAAGCACAAAACCAACTAGGTAAAAGATAAATACCTGTAATTATAATGTATGTTTCTGTGATATGAACCACTACGGCCTGCCTGCGTTGCACAGGAGCGTGCAACACAGGCAGGCCGTAGACACAGGTTGCTCTAGCCAAGGGATATACAAAACTGCAAGGTGTGTCTCATTGGTCAGTAAGCAATTGTGATGTCGTTATTAACCCTCCAGAGGCTGATAGGCCTTAATTAAATCTAACACCAGTGTTGTTCTAGCGTGTACCACATGCAGGTACTGATAGAACACTTACAGTGATAACACCACCACCAGCTGGGTCCTGCTCAGTAACTCACAGCACACACCAACACTAACCATAACTCTCACCATTCTCACAATAGTCCTGTCTTACATGCCTTTACTCCGTACCCACAGCCATGTGATTGTCAGGGTGAGCGAGGAGAGGCCGGAGCCGCTGGGGAGGACGTTATGGGTTCCCCAGGACCTAGGGGACATAAGGGCAAGAAGGGTAGCAGAGGCTATACCCATACCCAGGACCACCAAGAGGAGCTTTCGCTTAGAGACCAGGATCAGCAAGATGAGTCATCGCCTAGTACAGTGGCACCCATCGCCGGGGTATGACACATCTGACCTGACCTTCATTGTGGCCTCCAATTTGACCTTCAGCGTGACCTCATTTACTAACCTTCAATGGGACCTTCGACTTGACATTCAGCATAACCTCACCTACTTTGACTCTAAAACAATAAATCAATTATTTTGGATACGCAGAATTGTTTTTATTATTATTGTGTTTTCAGAGCTGTATACTATATAATAGTTAAACTGAATAATAAATAATGTAAATACAAATAATTAAACTTACTCTTCCTACTGACTGTCATTACCAAAATTTATATGCAGATTTCGCGTAGATTTTAATATTTAATTTTAAAATTGAATCAGTATTGACTTCTTATACATTCCGCTTCTATTTGTACAAAAGTAAATCTTGATTTTTTTTAAAGAGCACTATACAAAATATATGAAAGATCAACCGTAGTTGCCGATAGGAAGGTTGTAAAATGACCTGATAATTGGTGACTTTAATCACTGAGAAACAGACTGGGAGATCCCACATAGGAAACCATGAGAGCAAAAACCGCTTCACTTAGCACAAGTTCAAGTATGTTTATTGAGACAAGTGGAAAAATATATCTCAAAGGGATAGAGTAGCTTAGGCTATTTCAACCTCCCCCCCTCCCCCCCCCCCAACCAGGCACTTTGCACAAAACAGAACTAACAAGGGTGAGATTACGTTATTACACCGGATCTGATATTTTAGCGTTGACAAGCCAGAATACAAAGCCACACTGTGACTGAGTTATGGAGCAGAAATATTGATCATCAAACTATTTAAAACAAATTACAACAATAAGCAAGCTGCAAAAGACCCGCAGTCCACTAACAATTATCTCAGCCATTGGTAAACGTTTTGAAATAGATACTTACCTTTAACAGGTTTGTTGAATAATGCAAATGGAACGCTGCCGTGATGTCAGTACAGATTTCAAACAAGCAAAATGGTGGAAATGTATTTGTAACAATTTGTAATATTGTCTTAATATGTCAGTGTCCCAGACACTCATCAGTGCTAAACGAAATTAATAAAACGTCTCTGAATAGAATTAGCTTAAAATGTTCACAATTTTATGAAAATTAGCAGTAATTACGAGACTTAGGACAATAAAAATCTAATCGAAATATATAAAAAGTTATATTAACAAATTTACAAAATTAAATTGAAAAATGTCCTAATAACAACAAATGTGTAATAGAAGAAAACTAGTGAGTAAACCATAGAGTATAAGAGTCTGAGCTTTTCAAATCTAAGTTTCAGATTGGTGATGTGAATAGATTCCAAGGAGTTGCAATGTTCGAGTTAAAAAAAAATAAGAAAGATTTGAAGGTCAGTACAATTAAACTGCTGTGAGTGAAAGTGTTTCGTGTCTTGACAGCGATCTTATACAGCGCAGGACACAACTTGCCTATGTGTCCAGTCTGTGTGGTGAGGGGCCACCCGTGCGCTCCCAGACACGGGGTGAGGTGTTGCCTACACAACGAACGCTACAGATCTACAACTAAAAAGGTACACAACACCAGATTTGTGGTTAAAATGGAAATAATCTCTATTTTAAATATTTTCCATTAATATGAGTATTGGTATCCGTGTATTAATTTTTTTTTTTTTGCCCCGAGGGGCGAGTTTATTGGGCAGCGCCACTCATCTTGTGAGTGGACATACCGCCATAGCAGCATAGTAGCCAGAACGTCGTACTTGGCCAACTATGCAAGGCCCGATTTGCCTAATAAGCCAAGTTTTCATGGATCAATGTTTTTTCGACTACCTAACCTACCTAACCTAACCTAACCTAACTTTTTCGGCTACCTAACCTATAAAGATAGGTTAGGTAGGGTTGGTTAGGTTCGGCCATATATCTACGTTAATTTTAACTCCAATAAAATAAAATTGACCTCATACATAATGAAATGGGTAGCTTTATCATTTCATAAGAAAAAAATTTGAGAAAATATATTAATTCATGAAAACTTGGCTTATTAGGCAAATCGGGCCTTGCATAGTAGGCTGAGAAGTGCGTTCTGGCTACTAGGTACGACATATATATATATATATATATATATATATATATATATATATATATATATATATATATATATATATATATATAAAGATGGAAAATTTCCAAAGTTCTCTTTAAAATTATATTGATCCTGGCACGTGTCAGCTGTGGCAGGTGTGGTCTGAACTGATAGTTTTACCCTGGTCTTGAGGATGGTAGTAGGCTCTTAATTGTCTGCTGGCTGGTGATGGCTGGATGAAACTGTTTTAGATGCAGGACATCAAATGTGTTTAATCTGTTGTTGACTTTGTTTATCATCACGGTGCTTGCTGGTCAGGATATCTCTGACGGTATCTGGTTGTGTGTCGACCGGAAGTGACCCCCCTCAGTGAGCCGTGTTGCGTGTGCGGTGTTAGGTGACTTGAGAGAGAGAGATCTTTGTTATTGTCTTGCCTTTGTATTGAGATCGTTGAGGTTGACAGTTCCCCCAAGTGGTATGTTAAGGCATAGACTTCGTCTCATTCAAATCGTTCTGTTTGGTGTCGGAGAAGTTCTTCTTGAACAAGTTGGTGCTCTTTTTGTGGTATATAGTGAGCCGTGTCCTCTGGTTGGTGCTGGTAGGGGTCATGTTCCTGCTGAGTGTATCTTTCAAGAGTTTTTTCTCCATCTTTCAAGGCGTCGAGCAACGCACAAACTGGGGTCTGTCTGAGAGCATGATAAAGCACCACAAGGAGAGAGAGAGAGATATATATACACATCACAGGCCATTTTTAGTGTTTTATTAAAGATATAAAGATACATAATAGGGGTTGTTAAAACACACATTAAAGCACTAGTATACAAACGGAGTAAAGAGTTGGTCTCGGGAACAGTCTCTCAAACTTATAATTGTCTCTACACTGTACATGGCTGGTCTCCACTATGGCTTCACACACTTATAAACAAATATGCAACAAAAAAATATAAGTAGCTGTTGTATGGTATTAAAATAATGCGATATTCTTTTAAGTAATGTTTTCTTAAAATACTGAAGAAGATAGGTTAGAAGAAGGTAAGAAGAGAGGCAGTGATTCACTACAGTGGGAAGCCAGGCGAGGAAAGGCCCCATCTGGCATCTTCACACTGGTGGAAGGGGGGACACAACTCACTGGAGTGTGCCCCTCTGAAGGTGTCGTTACTGAGGGGATGCGGCCTTGCTCTTCCCGCCCTTGCGGCCGCGGCGTTTCTTCCCACCACGTTTGTGATGGCGTTTGCGGCGCCAGCGTCTGCGAAGTGCGGCCGCCTCCTTGCGGCTGATGATCGTCTCTGCTCCTGACTTGACCTCAGCTAAGTCGGTGCCGTCGCCGTGAATACTGTCGTCCCCTGTGAAGGCGACGTAGGCTGAAACAGAAGATGAGGCTCCTTTACCACCCCGACTCGAGGAGAGGTCACCTGACTCTAGTGGGAATGTGTGAGGGTGCTGGTGAGCCAGTGGTAGCCCTGGCTGGGTGCCTGAGGTCACCACCGTTCGAGTCACACCGTACCGTCTCCGGCTGGTGCTGGTTCTGGTCGTTGTACTGCTCATGCTACTTCTGCCTCTGCTTTTCAAAATCTCACTATTTACATCGGTACTTCCCGGCACTCTTTCCTGAACTCGGGAGAAGTGATACTCATGTCGTCGGGTACCAACCGTTCCCTCGCCCTCTACACCACCATCAAGGGACCTGAGGCCCTCAGCTCCGACTGTGAAGGGCAGTGGTGCTGGCCTCACCTTGTCAGCGACTGTGTCTGTGTGTCCCACTATGTCTTGTCCATATGGATGTCCCACATAGCTGAACTTGCCCCCCTCGCTACTCACTGGTCCGACAGAGTTCTTGCCTTGTGTGGAAGAGTTGGTAGTGAAAATGCCCAAGCCATAATTGGAGGGTGAGAGGTCTATCTGCCCGCCGGGCTGAAGGCCTCCGAGACTGGTGGAGTAGTTGTAAGAATACCTCCGAGAAGAGGAGAAACCATGAGCTCCGCCGGTGTTAGTGTCAGGGTGCCCAGAGCCTCCCAGGTGCCTAGAGCCTCCCGGGTGCCCAGAGCCTCCCGGGTGTCTAGAGCCTCCCGCGTACCCAGAGCCTCCCAGGTGCCCAGAGCCTCCAGGGTGTCCAAAGCCTCCCGGGTGCCCAGAGCCTCCAGGGTGCCCAGAGCCTCCAGGGTGGTTAGAGCCTCCAGGGTGCCCAGAGCCTCTAGAATACCCAGAACCTCTATGGTCTCCAGAACCACCATGATGCCCAGAACCTCCATGGTGCCCAGAGCCTCCAGGGTGCCCAGAATCTCCATGGTGCCCAGAGCCTCTGTGGTGTGCAGAGTCTATAGAATACCCAGAACCTCCAGGATGTACAGAGCCTCTATGGTGCCCAGAGCCTCCAGAATGCCCAGAGCGTTCAGGGTGCCCAGAGCCCCCGGAGTAGCCAGAGCCACTAGAGTAGTCAGACCCAGAGTCAGAGTCAAGAGAGTAACCAGAGCCTGACAAAGAGCCTCTCGAATAGTTTGATCTACCTGAGTGGCCTGGTACAGGTGAGTAGCCTGTCACACGGGAGTAGCCTGATCTTCCAGATAAGTCTGATCTTCCAGAGTGACCAGACTCAGCAGGATATACCAGGCCCAGTTTACCTGAGGAGCCTCCTTCAGAGCCACCTGGAATAGCATCATCGGGGGAGTCAGGTCTGCCATGCCCTAGAGAACGCGAAGCCTCCTGCCTTGTCCTTGTAGCTGAGAGATCGTAGGTGCTCGAAAGAGAGGAAGAGGGAACATCGGCGCCATGCAAGTCAGGACGACTACGGCCTGAAGAGGCGGAAGACTGAGGCGAGCCGCGATGACGAGGTACTTCGATGTCGTCCGCCTCGCCATGGGTCACTTCGGCATTAGATGCAAAGGTCGAAATAGCTGAAGAAGAGGAAGCAGAGGAAGGTTTATACGAAGGAGACGCGTACGATCCTTCTCGGACCGTGTACGAGCCTTCGTTGTTCTTATTAGGCATGCGGGTGTTGAGAGAAGATGAACCGTATCTGTCTCTTGGACCGGATTCAGTTGCCCCACTACGCTCAGAGCCATCATGCGGTTCTCTTCCACGTGGTGGTGACCTATTGTGAGAGTCCCTTGAGACAGAAGAAGAACCGTCCGTCCTAAGACCAGGTTCAACAGGCTCAGAGCGATCAATCGGTTCTCTTGCACGTGGTGGGAGCCTACTGTGAGGTTCTCTTGAGACAGAGGAAGAACCGTCAGTCCTAAGACCAGATTCAACAGGCTTAGAACCATCGTATGGTTCTTTTCCACGTGATGGTAGCCTTCTGTGAGGTTCTCTCGAGACAGAAGAACCGTCCGTCCTAAGACCAGGTTCAACAGGCTCAGAGCCATCAATCGGTTCTCTTCCACGTGATGGTAGCCTACTGTGAGGTTCTCTTGAGACAGAGGAAGAACCATCAGTACTAAGACCAGGTTCAACAGGCTCAGAACCATCAATCGGTTCTCTTGCACGTGGTGGTAGATTACTGTGAAGTTCTCTTGAGACAGAGGAAGAACCATCAGTTCTAAGACCAGGTTCAACAGGCTTAGAACCATCAATCGGTTCTCTTGCACGTGATGGTAGCCTACTGTGAGGTTCTCTTGAGACAGAGGAAGAACCGTCAGTACTATGACCTGGTTCAACAGGCTTAGAACCATCATATGGTTCTCTTCCACGTGATGGTAGCCTACTGTGAGGTTCTCTTGAGACAGAGGAAGAACCATCAGTTCTAAGACCAGGTTCAACAGGCTCAGAACCATCAATCGGTTCTCTTGCACGTGGTGGGAGCCTACTGTGAGGTTCTCTTGAGACAGAGGAAGAACCATCAGTGCTAAGACCTGGTTCAACAGGCTTAGAACCATCGTATGATTCTCTTCCACGTGATGGTAGCCTACTGTGAGGTTCTCTTGTGATAGAAGAAGAACCATCAGTTCTAAGACCAGGTTCAACAGGCTCAGAACCATCAATCGGTTCTCTTGCACGTGGTGGGAGCCTACTGTGAGGTTCTCTTGAGACAGAGGAAGAACCATCAGTTCTAAGACCAGGTTCAGTTGTCTGTGGGGCGTCATATGGGTCCTGGCTACTTACTGGAGGTCTATTTTGAGAGACTTTTAAAACAGAAGATGAACCGTAGGCGTCCTTAAATCCCGGTTCATTGGCTGTTGGCCTATTCTGCGAGACTTTTAAAACAGAAGATGAACCGTCGGTGTTCCTAAGTACCGGTTCAATTGGCTCTGGGTTTCTTCGACGCGCTGATGGCTTACTTTGAGGAACTTTTGAAACAGTGGATGAATCGTAGATGTGTCTGAGAGCCGGTTCAATGGGCTCTGAGACATCGTGTGGTGCTCTATCACTTGTTGATGGCCTATTTTGAGAGACTTTGGAGACAGAAGACAAATCGTCGGTGTCCCTTAGATCCGGTTCATTGGCTGATGGCCTCTTCTGTGAGACTTTTGAAACAGAAGATGAACCGTAGGCGTCCTTAAGTCCCGGTTCATTGGCTGATGGCCTATTCTGAGAGACTTTTGAAACAGAAGATGAACCGTAGGCGTCCTTAAGTCCCGGTTCATTGGCTGATGGCTTATTCTGAGAGACTTTTGAAACAGAAGATGAACCGTAGACGTCCTTAAGTCCCGGTTCAATTGGCTCTGGGAGGTCATACATGTCCCGGCCACTCGCTCGTGAGCTACTGAGGGAATTCAGTGGGGCTTCTGATTCACGTGCTGAGAATCCAGAGCCTTGGAGGTGAGTCTCCTCAAGGGAGGTGGTGCCACCATTGGAGGCAGGGTTACTCCTCACGTCGTCTGGCAAGGAGGTCGTGCTACTAGTGGTTACACCTGGAGAGGAGGAGGAGGAGGAGGAGGAGGATGTGGTCCTCCTCCTGGACTGCCCTCGTGAAGGCTTCCTCCTGACGGCACTAGCAGAGTTCACAGTACCTTGATGAAAGGCTGGAAGTCGGTTGTTGGGGTCTCCACCGTCCTGAGCCTCAGCAAATGTCACTTTCTTATATGTTCTATGAGAAACCCTCCTGGAGGTAGATGAGGTGGAGGCTCTTCCACCGCCTCCTGCTCCACCATTGTTGTAAGTGGTTGTGGTAACCTTCTTGACGGTGGAGTAGGTGTAAGAGTTCTCAGGCAAAAACACTTTATCGATGACGTGAATGACACCATTAGCACTCATGTGGGAGCTGAGTACCTCTTCGCCATTCACCTGTGAATACAAATATTAACATTAAAATAATGTTTTGACTGTTATCAAGCATTGTGGCATACATTCAAGGGAAGCACAGGCGTAATCCTAGGAGATCTCGAAAACCTGTTCCCGAAAAATGGAACACATCGTAATATTAAACACATCCTGATTTGAAACTCTTTCTTGATTGATGTAAAACAATCCATGAGCACCACACTAGAAATAAATATCTCTTTGATATCCCTAGTCAGACTAAATATGTCCAAACACTCAATGCACATAAAAGAACCCAGTCTCTGGAACGCACTCACTGAATTAAAAAATTGTCGAACCTATGCTTTATTCAAAAGTAAAACCCAAAAGTACCTAATTATCTCCTCATAGTTCCTTACCGTGTTCTTCAAACTCACACTGTATCTTGTACTACCCTCTCACCCAATTTTAGTACTTAAGATACGCAACAGCACCAGTATAATTAATTCAATCAATTTGTATTGTAGTTATTATGCTAAAATCAAATTCTGCTTCACTGTACCTTTAAGTTACTTTTACATTTTCCTGTTAGACTAAGGAAGGACCTGCCCGAATCGCTGTGCATTTTAGTTTCTTCGCAAAAATGTAAGAACACCAATGTTATGTACTCTCACAACCCAATGTACCTGCTTGCATATAAATAAATAAACAAAGAATAGTGCAACATGGAATGAGTTCATTTTTATATCAACGAATCGTTTTTCGTTGCCTACTATTAAACAGAAAATGGAACTCAGCAACTTTCAGCTACAACTCAAAGAAAAGTAGTTCATTTAAATAAAATTTAGTTTGTCATGCCAGTGATAGGAAGATTGATAGATTCACCCATAGGTACCTACCATAGCTAAAGGCAAAGCTGTTAATGCAGTTGTTGGTCAGACAGAACGGTTTGACAAATTAAGTGAGATGCAAAATATAAATTGTTATGACATTCTTATACATTTTATTATTATTATATTATTTATGCGCGCTATAAACCCTTTCCTTGGAGAAAGTAAAAATTAGGGAGTTTCTATTATTAAAATGAAATAAAATTGAAAGCACTAATGTGGGTGCCAAGACGATAAATTACATCAACAAATTTATTGACATAAAATAATTATTGACTTGTAAAATAATTACATTATTGATACTACAATAATTATATTATAGATATTACAGTATCTATATTATTAATATTACATTAATTTAATTATAAATTAAAATGCATAATCTGGCTAGCATTACATAAATAACTAAAGACAATTTATATAAAAACCTTATATATTTTGGCAGCATGGTTTCAGTAGGAATATAGTAACTCTGACGTTCATCAAATTGATTAACATTACTGCGCGCAACACTAGCACTACTTTGTAAGGTAAGATTAAAGTATTATTTTCATCAATTATGTAAAATTTATATACATAATCCGTTTCATGAATTGGTGAGCTTAGATTCAGGTGATCTTTCCAACCTATAATAATTCAACCCGCTCTCGCACAAGACAGCACATATAGGACTTATTGCTTATAGTCACTATTTCGCTTATAAATAAGTATATATGTGACATATTCCAAGCCATACTTTTTTCCAAGGCATTAACTCTTGTGACGGTAAGGAATCCCCGCAAACTATACTGATAACACATTATTGAATCTGAAACTTGCTTGAAATATTTTATGTTCCCGTGCAGACGATGAGTGACAATAACGTAGTTAAAGATATGACCAGACCATACACTAAAAAATGGAGAAACGACGCCGTTTCGGTCCGTCCTGGATCATTATCAAGTCGTGTGAGGACTTGATGATAATGGTCCAGGACGGCCCGAAACGTCGTCGTTTCTGATAATGTGGTTTGGTCGTTTACTTATTTATATATACAAGGAGGTACATTGGGTTTGTGGGAGTAAATAACATTGGTGTTTTTACATTCCTGCAAAGCCACTAACACACATCGCGTCTCATCCAGGCGCCTCAATCTAACAGATAATTAATAAGCACATTGTACATCATTAATAGATCATCATTTAAGTTTCCCCTTAAAAGGCTTAACTGTATGGTGATCATTGTGTTAAAGTGTATATGCCATACAGAACCCTAAGTTTTACAAGTACAAAATATAATCATAATCCAAATAGTATTTTGTGGATTAATAAGTCTAAATATATTTAACATTCACAAAGAGCATTAAGTGATATTGTGTTGTATCACTTAACATAAATATATGTTAAATGATACAATCCTGGGGCAGAACAGAAATGGTTGGGCACATTACCTCTCAACTAATGCTTCTGTTCACCTAGCAGTAAATTGGTACCCAGGAGTACCTATTTAATATACTATATGTACTGTCCAA
>WNGS01000543.1:9572210-9598946 GCA_020271785.1 Procambarus virginalis | reverse complement strand
CTTTTACTTCGATGGGTTATGAGAGATCAGATTAGCTTACAAATTTGTTGTGTTTATCACAAACTCAACACAAATATATTTATTAAAATTGAATAGTTAAATTTAGTTACTGTTTTTCCCAGGTGGTGATGATAATGGTCGTTGTGGGAACCATGGCCAGCCTCGCCTACTCCTACAGTGGCCCTCGATACAAAGTGGTGAAATATGTCCCTGCGCGTAGTTATGGCGGTGGATATGGCTATGGTGGTGTGGTGGCGGATATGGCCATAGTGGTGGTGGATAGGGCCGTGTTGGAGGTGGACATGGCCATGGTGCGGGTGGATATGCCATGGTGGGGGTGGATATGGCCATGGTGGGGGTGGATATGGCCATGGTGGGGGTGGATAGCCATGGGGGAGGTGGATATGGCCATGGTGCGGGTGGATATGGCCATGGTGGGGGTGGATATGGCCATGGTGGGGGTGGACATGGCCATGGTGGAGGTGGATATGGCATAGTGGGGGTGGATATGGCCATGGTGGAGGTGGACATGGCCATGGTGGGGGTGATATGGCCATGGTGGGGGTGGATATGGCCATGGAGGAGGTGATATGGTCATGGTGGGGGGTGGATATGGCCATGGGGGAGGTGGATATGGTCATGATGATGGATATGGCGATGATGATGATGGATACGGCCATGACGATGGATATGACCATGATGATGGATGGCCACAATGATGGATATGACCATGATGATGGATATGGCCATGGAAATTGATATGGTCATCACTGAATGTGCCCATGACAACGAATATGGCCATGACCCTGAATATGGCAATGATTCCGAATATGGCCATTATAAGAATATGACAGTGCCAACCGATATATGGCCATTATAAGAATTTGACAGTGACAACCGATATATGGCCATTATAAGAATTTGACAGTGCCAACCGATATATGGCCATTATAAGAATTTGACAGTGACAACCGATATATGGCCATTATAAGAATATGACAGTGCCAACCGATATATGGCCATTATAAGAATATGACAGTGACAACCGATATATGGCCATTATAACGAATAGAGCAGTGACAACAACAACAACAACAACAGATATGACAACGGCCATGACCCCGAATATGGCCATGCCTCGGAATATGGGCTTGACAACGAATATGGCAATGAAAACGGATATGCCTATGACTCCGAATATGGCAATAAGAACGGAAATGGCTGTTATAACGAATATGACCACGACTTCGAATATGATTATGATAATTAATATGGCCATGATAAAGAAAAATACTATGCAAACACATAATACGAATTTGGTTGTGTTTAAGATTTGCTACTTGGAACAAAAAGTTCCAAGCAGCACGGGCTATGTTGCCCGTGGTTATGGTGTTGTTTAAGATTCGCTACTTGGAACAAAAATGTCAAGTTGCAGGGCTATGGTGAGCCCGTAATTATAGAGATTGATTGATTGATGAAGATTACCCACCCAAAAGGTGACACGGCATGAATAGCCCGTAAGTGGTGGCCCTTTGAGCCATTACCATTTGACATTTGTCAACACAATTTACTTTATTCTTACTTTTTGTTAAATTTTGTTAATGTTAAAATTTTATTTTTTTATAAAACGTAACTGAATTGTTTATGTAGCAATTTTATGTAAATATGAAATAAATGTATAATTGCAATTGTGTTTTCAAGACGGCCTGCAACTCTAAAGTATATATTTAAATGCTTTTTATTGACCATATGAATTAACGCTCAAATGTATACTACTTGACTGAATGAGAAAACATGTGAATACATACCTCTTATTTGTATACATACTTGTATCTATGCATATATATATTTTTCTATAAATACCTCTATCTATATTTATCTCTATACATACTTATATATATGCATATAATATTTATATACATACTTCTATTTGCATATATATATTTCTATACGCATTTGAATTTATATAAACTTGTAGCTTTTTGTTGAATGACAGAATAACAGTGACATGAGCAGCATAACAGTGACCGATGGCAGTGACGAGATATACAATCTCATTACTTAAAAAAATTACACCAAGTATTTTACCAATTTCCCAGTAAATAAAATCTATCAAGTAGTTTAGTCTATGAATATGTTAACTTGTAACTGCTGATAAAACCATGTGGTTAGACCCAGCCTCCAGCCTAACATATCAGAAGAAATTATATAAATAAAGTCAATTTGAGAACTTTCACTCGCAAGTAAATGTACACGAATCTGGGGGAGGGCCCTTGGGATTGCCAGAGTGTCTGTACTCTGGGTGTGATCTTTGGGTGCCTACCCCACTCTCTCTCTCTCTCTCTCTCTCTCTCTCTCTCTCTCTCTCTCTCTCTCTCTCTCTTCTCTCTCCTCTCTCTCTCTCTCTCTCTCTCTCTCTCTCTCTCTCTCTTATTCAAGCTTTCACTCTGCCTATGGCGCCTTCGGCTTCCACTCACCATCTTATGTGAAGTAATCTTCGAAAGCTTTCTTGTTTTGAATTACTCATTGTTATCATTATTATGATTATTTATTATTCTTTGTACACATCAATTGTTTGAAGTTTACTTTTCATGAGGCCATCACAAGTTTACTGACCGACGAGCAAGTATACATTAGCCACAACATAGTCCAGGACTATGACAAGATGGCCGAATTCACGTTGCATGTATTCTGTTATGACTTTATAGTCTCTGATGGCATCTGCAAGACAGCACACGAGAGTAAGCTGAGTGAAGCGACGCTGACTTCGTATAGACCCAGAGCAGACCTGAGCATAGTACACAAAACTCTTGGGAGATATAGAAAGAGTTGCGCTCGACTCCCCCAAGACAACTGTAGCGTGCTTTTGTCTGAAGCTAGGCACAGTTCTAATAAAATAACCAACAATAGTCAGGATTGACCTCTTGTGGCTCTCATCTCATATTGGCCTCTGAATACACGATGGGACTGATGGGTTAGCCAAAGCCTATCCTCTGAAAATTGGATTTGGTTACTATGTTGGATTGCCTTTGATGGTCGCCTGAGGGCAGTGATCTACCGGGAACTGCAACAAAATCTAGTGGAACTGAGGCAAAGTGAAGTTCATGCATTTGTAATTATGCAATTATGCAGGAGGAATCACACATATATGGATCAACAGACTTCTAGGACGTTACAACTGCTAGGCTTAGGCTCGGCTACAAGTAACTCTGCGAGCTTGCACCAGCCGTTGAAGTAGATCTGACCAAATGTAACCTCTGTCAGCAGGACTATTCACACATCCTACGTCCCTACGCAGTTGAAAGTGAAGAAATCACAAAATTCAGACAACTCTGTTATGAACGTTCAAGTAAGGCGTATTTCATTAAAAATTATGCACACCTAAAAATTTAGCCAAGTATCCAAAGTTTACTCACTGCAGGTAGAGCATGCAATACACCTACATGCATAAATACACCTACTGTAAACCTGCCGCCCATTGGATGACTGTGTAGAGAATGATTAGCAACTGTGTAACTGACTCATCGCAGGTGTAAATTTCTCTGTGTACTGCTGTGGGCCAACTGCTTCAACCACTTCTGATATAAATGACTACTGATAATACTGTAAACTCTGCCATTACCATCACAGCGTTGTTACTTGCTCAGCCAAATTAGTTTTGGGGGTTCAGTTCCTAGACCCCTTTATGTGTCTCTGTAACCATTTTCCGCTATTGCCCACGGGATGGGTATAGGGATCCACCACCGCCCATAGGATGAATATGGGGTCCACCACTGCCCACAGGATGGATATGGGGTCCACCACCGCCCACGGGATGGGCATAGGGCCCACCACCGCCTACAGGATGGGCATGGGGCCCACCATCGCCCAAGGGATGGGTATGTGGTTCACTATCTCCCACGAAATAGGTATATGGTACAAAATAAATGAACAAAATCAACCATACTCTCCGTCCTACTTACTCTGGATGTGAATGTAAATACACTCTGGAGCCTGAGGAGGGACAAGTGACCCCCTTGTTGCACCCCTCACAGCCTCCCCCACACTCATTCCACCCCACCAACTCTCCCCACACCCGCTGCGCCCCACTGAGTCCAGGAGCCCCGGAAGGCGAAGTGAACGGGGCTCCGCGTGGCGTATATATATGCGCTCTCAGGTCCGAGGTTCTCCACAATACTTCTTAAGCTCCACTCACGGTCCACACACCATCCACACTCACCATCATGTCTCTGAGAATGGTGAGGGAAACTGGGAGAATAGAAAGAGGGAGAGAAAAAGAGAGAGGGAGAGAAACTGGGAGAATAGAGAGAGGGAGAGGAAAGAGACATCCTAACAGCTGATTGACGTCCTCAATCTGAATATTGCTGATTTTCCAACTTTTTAACTTCTTCTTAGATCCTTATGTGTTGTTATTATGTAGTCACCTGTTGGTATTTGCTGGGGTTGAGCTCTGACTCCTGGACCCCTCTTGTAGGTTATTATATCTCCACTTAACTCTGTATTGTGCTACATTTTGCCAATTTCCATGCTACTGTGTTCCCCTTGTTCAACAGCAACCACCAAATTGCTGCTATAAGATTTGGGCTTGTTTGAGCGTCCAAATTTGATTTTATACTCGTCCTGGTGCCTCCCCTTACAAAGAGAACGTCCTTGTCCACCATGTCAATACTCCCAAATATCTCTTAAATCGTGACCAGCTCATCATACTCTCATCCTGACCCTTCAGTGCCAGATTTGACTCTCTTAATCTATCCTCGGATTTCAACTTTCTTTTTTTCTGAGACTAAGAAGGGCTCTCCATCAGTTCAAAGATCAATATACCAGCTTCTCTCTCGAGTATTGTTTTCCAGTTCATATAGTTTAGAAACCTGCCTTTGGAGGGGTAAACATGTGAACTTTCCACATATGATGTATGTGCTTTGCAGGAAAACGGTTCCATGTCGAGCCCACATATTCACATGTGGTGCAGTGAGGGGTTCCACGCTGGGGGCCCACATACTCAGTCCACTCATTTACAAAACACAAGATTGTAGAAGTTGTTTCTGGCATCTCTGTGATTCATCTGAGTCCCTACTTTCCATCTGTGTCCTGTCGGGCTTATGTTCCTAACTTAATCTGAACCTTCTTAATCTTCTTTGTTTTCAGTTCTTCTTAGTATCCAATATATATCATTATCATATCTCTCCTATGCTTTGGGACGAGAACTGCCCTGAAATCACAAACCGAAACTGTATCTATTTTCCGCTTGTTACAACTTGTAATAAAGTTCTTACATCTTGGCTTAACGTGTTTATGACGTATTAGAACGTTGTTACAACTTGCTATATTGGTTGTTATAACTGGTTAGGAGGTGTTAAAAATTGTTCGAACGTTGTACCAACGTCGTAGTTTCGGTGAGTGTTTGGCGGGTGTTGCCTATAATTAATCCTAATCCAGTATTATTTCGTATAATCACACCTGCTAGTTATTCTGTTTGATGTTTACAATCACTAAAGCAAAACAATTCTTAATAATAAAGGCGACCTGCCCACAGTTGCCAACCACCGCCCCGTAATGACCTCTCCCTCTACAAGGTCGTATACCAGATCGTATACCACCAGAGACATAGATAAATCAAGGATTTGCACAACCACATACGAAACCTGTACATCTTTTTCCTTAGCCATGACGACCTTGTTTGCATCTATTAAACAGTTTACGAGCTTGGAAACGTGACAGCTCAAGGTCATTATTATTATAAACAACCTCTCGTGGTATTTCGAAAACGGGGCTCAAAAGCTTTTTAATATATAAACAAAGCTGCCATGATTGAAGAAAGATGAACAGGTTTCGTACGTGGTTGCATAAATGCTTAATGACACAGGTTATGGCCCCTCACACAGGTTATGGCCCTCGTGGTGGTGTTAGTGATGGTCCTGACCCTGGCCACGGCCGTCCCCGTGTCTGACCCAGGCTTCGGTGGTGGATTCGGCGGATTCGGACCTGGATTCGGGGGCGGTTTTGGCAGATTCGGAAGGTTTGGTGGATTTGGACGCGGCTTCGGATATGGATTTAGACGCGGTTTCGGTGGTTTTGGTAAGTGTAAAGTAGGAGTATTATGTTAAGTAATTGTATTACGATCATTCATTCATTATGTATAGTGTATCTCATTTTATACATAAGAAAGGTTATGTTTAAGAACAAATTGATTTTGGCAGTAAATACACTTATATATACGCATCCTCCTACATTGTATTTTCTATATTAGTTTCTAAGGGCTCTGTGCCTTAATTTGATAATTACTTCTTCCGCTTTATATTAAGACAAAGTTTTCTTATAGTTCTTTCGGATAAGTTATTTTTTTAATTCTGAAACTCCTCGTAATCTTTTTTTTGTTTACATTCCGCTTTCTGTGTTAAAGATTGTAATTGTTTTTCTTTTCCACAGGATGGTGAGCGTGTGGGCCTCTGTGTGTGTGTGTGTGTGTGGGGCGAGGGTGCTCGCTGTGTATTCCTGTTCGTCCTGTAGACCCGATGATTAATTGTTTAAACGTAACTTTTTTATATAATAAACATATTTTGCGAGTATAATTGGGCGTTTATATTTCCTCCTTGTATTCCTTTTTTATTTGGACATGTAAAGCTTTTTGTTCACATTTTGAAAAGGTAGACTACCAAAACAGCCTCTAAAGGTATAACACAACTCTGTGGCATTGTTAAAAACTTATGTATTTTTAAAAAGATTAATTATTTATTAACTCGATACAAAATTTAAAGAGTTTTTAGTATATATATATTTTTAATTACTGTCTAATGGAAATACTGAAGCTGGAATATAAAACAAATTAACTCCATAAATGAAATTTATAGTTTAAAGTCTTATGAAATGACTCAAGTCATCAGTCAACTGTTGGGCGTCTCCCCGAAGTCCCAGCTCCTGGAAGATTGTCTTAGTTTACCACAGATTAATTCCCATCACACAGCCTACATTTAGGTACGTTCTGCCAACTACCAGACTAAGAAAAATCTAACAATTACACATTACCCAATCTGACCAGTGACAAGGCAGAACAAGATTACCCAATCCATCTGTTAGTAAAGAGGTTCATCTAACATGGAGTACGTAGGATGTATATATTAACATTAACAACAATCGTCTCAGTTTATATTAACTTTCCCTCTGCCTCCGAGGATGTTGAAGAGTTCTTCAGCGGAACGTGCTCGTACTTGTTTTGTCCCCCGACACGATGAATTATATATATGTACTGCACAAAAAATCAGACTTGATCGAATATATATATATATATATATATATATATATATATATATATATATATATATATATATATATATATATATATATATATATATATATTTTATGTACTTACCTAGTTGTGCTTGCGGGATTAGCTCTGGCTCTTTGGTCCCGTCTCTCAACTGTCAATCAACTAATGTACAGGTTCCTGAGCTTATTGGGCTCTATCATATCTACACTTGAAACTTTGTATGGAGTCAGCCTCCATGACATCACTTCCTAATGCATTCCATTTGTCTACTACTCTGACACTGAAACAATTCTTTCTAACATCTCTATGGCTCATTTGGGCATTCAAATTCCACCTGTATGCCCTAGTGCGTGTGCCCCTTGTGTTAAATAGTCTGTCTTTATCTTGTGTACTTGTATGTGAACCTTTTATCTCTGGTTATTCAAGCATTACGTAGAACAAAGCTAAAAATATAAGTTAAAAATAATAATACAGGCTTTTTAAAGCTAATGATCAATAGTACGAGAATAACAAAAGGTGGTAATCCCCTCCACAAGATATCTTATGAATGCAAAAAAAATACAAAATAAAACAGCATTGAGTTTAACTTTTAAATTAGCGCTAGAAACTCAGTAACTGCCAGAAGCTGCTATTGAGGGACCACAGTGTATGAGGGAAGCACAACTCCCAGATCCTGAGAGCAGGAGCCGCGGGAGATGCGGTTAGAAGAGAGAAAGAGAAAATACTTTCTGACAAACTGGCCAAATAACCAAGTTTAGATGTGAGATCAGAACTAATCAGAGCAGCAACTTGCTAATTAAAACCAAACGTTTTGAGTTTTATTGAGCCAGGATGAGGACAAATAAGCAGACGATGACACACAACAACGTGGCTGAACACATGATGACCGAACCATCCACACATCAGAAAGTGAAGAAACGTCGACGTTTCGGTCCGATTACACGACTTGATAATGGTCCAGGACGGACCGAAACTTCATCGTTCCTTCACTTCCAGATGTGTGGGTTGATCAAGAACAAATAAGTCGCCATACAGTTAAAGTCGCTGAGAAGTGAAATATTTTTGCTGTTGCATGTGCAGCGAACAGCTAACTTATGGACGTTCTCGCGGCCACTGCTGTTACCTGAGGTGTCCAGGATAATTCCAGGATAAATAAATAAGTAAATAAATAAATAAATAAATAAATATATATATATATATTATATATATATATATATATATATATATATATTATATATATATATAAATTTATTTATTTATATATATACAAGAAGTTACATTGGGTTTATGAGAGTACATAGCATGATGTGTTTACATTCTTGTAAAGCCACTAGTACACATAGAGTTTCGGGTATTTGGATAAATGTCTCCTATAAAGTATTTATACTTATTATTAATATTGTTACTATTTGCAATGTTGTTAATAGTGAGGCACCTTTTTCCTCCATGTGAATTTTAGCTTTTTCCAATCCTCAGCACGAACAAGTGACCAACCCCCTCTCCTATCACCCCTCACATCCCCCCCCCCTCATCTTGTGTGAATGTAAGCACATTCACGACCCCAGGAAGGTCAAGTGATCACTTTCACGACCCTCAAGACGGCCAAGTGATCACTTTCATGACCCTCAGGACGGCCAAGTGATAACTTTACTTAACACCTTCACTCAACTTACTATTACTTCTCCTTCCCTGGATAGTGGATACCTCCCCCCACCCCTTTCCTTCCTTCTCACCACCTCGCCATCCCCCCTCTCCCCCTACATGGACCCGTCCCAACCCCCTCTCCTCACCCGGACCCGCCGCTGCTGCCCAGTCAATCCAGGAGCCCCGGAAGGCGAAGTGAACGGGGCTCCGCGTGGCGTATGTATGTATATATACACTCTCAGGTCCGAGACTCTCCACAACAGTTTCTGGGCTCCACTTACGGTCCACACACCATCCACACTCACCATCATGTCTCTGAGAACGGTGAGTGGTGGCCATATGGAGTAAAAGGCTTGTCCGGTTGCCTCTGCCACATATAATAGTACCATCATGGACAACATGCAAAACTGAGCTTCAGTGCTCCCCAGCACTGGAACTTCTCCCTCACTGATGTTTTCTCCCTCAGCTTCAGCTTGGCCTGGTGGGTACAGCGACGGATCTGCTGCTTACAGTCCACCGACGTTCGATCCCAGATGGTCCAAGATGGTTGAGCACCGGTCCTTCACGCCGTCCTACTATGCCAGCACCTATCCTGTTCTCACGTGCCTTCCAAGGGGTGTATAGGTTAACGCTTTCTAATGATTACTATTGCTTTCATTCCCCAACAGGTAATGGTTTTGGTGATGGTGGTGGTCATTCTGACCTTCGTCACGGCCTCCCGCACCCAATCCTGGCTTCGGTGGCTTTGGTGGATTCGGACCCGGGTTCGGCCATGGATTCGGGCACGGGTTTAGCAGATTCGGATCGTACGAGTATACGGACATGGGATATGGCGGATATGGTGGATATGGCGGATATGGTGGATTTGGTGAGTGTATGGTGCTACTGTGTTTATTACAGAAGTAATTCGAAATTTAGTTAACTATTTATTTGTATGATTTATTGTTATTACAAAATTATAGTATTATANGTGGATATGGCCATAGCAGTGGATATGGCCACGGTAGTGAATATGGCCACAGCACTGGATATGGCCATGGTGGTGGAAGTAGCCACGGTGGTGGATATGGCCATGGTGGTGGAAGTAGCCACGGTGGTGGATATGGCCATGGTGGTGGAAGTAGCCACGGTGGTGGATATGACGATAGCAACGAGTATGGCCATAGCAGTGGATATGGCCACGGTGGTGGATATGGCCATAGCAGTGGATATGGCCACAGTGGTGGATATGGCCACAGTGGTGGTGGATATGGCCACAGTGGTGGTGGATATGGCCACGGTGGTGGGTATGGTCACAGTGTTGGATATGGCCACGGTCATGGCAGCGATCTTGATGGCGGATTTGGACTTGGCCACGACGGCGGATTTGGCCAAGACTGCGGATTCGCGTGTGGAAATGGATTCTCTTTTGGTGGCCTTGGATTCGGTGGATTCGGCCTAAGAAGTGAATATGGACGCAATGGTAGGTTTTTAATTAAAACGTCGATATCTTAATTATATATATATATATATATATATATATATATATATATATATATATATATATATATATATATATATATATATATTAGTGGGGTGAAACACAGAACGGGGTATAGATTTGTAGAAGTAGAAGTCGGGTCCCAATAGAACTGCAGAAGGCCTATTGGCCCATATTTCTTGATGTTTCTATATTGGAGCGGAGTCTTGAAGTGGGTAGAATATAGTGGGTATATAAATATATATATATATATATATATATATATTATATATATATATATATATATATATATATATATATATATTATCATGCAACAACGATCACAAAAACACTAATCCAAGTATGCGGAAAAACCACATGTGAAAAATAGAGAATGCTAAATGCGTTTTCGCCTTAATTCGCCTTCATCAGAGCAAAGTAGAATGATTCTACTTTGCTCTGATGAAGGCGAATTAAGGCGAAAACGCGTTTACCATTCTCTATTTTTCACATGTGGTTTTTCCGCATATATTATCATACTTAAATATTTAATTTATTTAACATTTGTTTTATATTATATTTCGGAAAACAGAGATTGAAATTGCATAGCAGAAAAACGAACACTTGATCCTTTACAAAATAAAGCATAAATTAATTATTTTTTTTACAGCTCTAGGGACCAAGGAGAGTCCAGAGGGAAAACTGGGAAGCAAACGCCTCACAGAAAAATTGAAAAGTAAATAAATAAATAAATTGTTATGCGCTAAATAAATCGCTTTTTTATATTGTGTTTTACTCTCATATCATATATTATTTATTTTTTAATTAATGAATAAAACAAGAGGTATAAATACACACTAAGAAGTTTATCTTGCTATTTATAATATAATTTTTTATCAGTATTAGACAATTTTTAGGACTAAAGTTCACTCATTGGTTGATGAGAAAGATGTTGTGGCACGCTTGATGACACACCAGAATGTTGATAGGCCTGAAGCTCAATACCAAGCGAAGCTAAATTAATTTATATGTATATATAAACTGAGAATTTACCATTAATCTAGACTATGTTCACAGCTAAAGTGTACTTGAGAACTGGTCATTATACTAGTCTCCACTAGTTAGTTGGCTAGTCAGTTCACTAGTTAGTCCACTAGTATACTTAACAAAAGCACACTAGTAGAGTATACTTGTTTGGCTTAAGGCCTGTCTAGCACACCTTGTACGTTTGAGAGGCATTAAGCCAAACACCCCAATCTATTCTGAGACTTCAACGGGCTTGGCAGTTGTAATCCATCCCTGGAACTACATCTAGGCGAGTACAGCGTTAATCGTCCATCTTGCCTTCTAATCGTGAGCTTTCACCAATCACGTTTCCAATCACGTTTCCAATACCTTTCAGATCGTCTATTTTAGCGAACTGTGTAGATTTTCACTTTTTGTCAATTATATATTTTTTGTTTTTTGTTAGAGAAGTGGAGAAGGGATCCAGTTCTGAGGGCGTCTATTGATATTTTTTGTCGGAACTTGCTTACCCCCCCCCCCTCTCTCTCTCTCTCTCTCTCTCTCTCTCTCTCTCTCTCTCTCTCTCTCTCTCTCTCTCTCTCTCTCTCTCTCTCTCTTCCCTCTCTCTCTCAGAAAAGGTGTGACTGGACATAGTAAGTCAATACTTGATGACTGTCCACACTTACCACAGCAATTAACTAAGTGCTGTGAAGGCTAGTTAATTACACTCACGTGAGTAATTGAGTGTCGTTTCCAATGAAGTGAAAGTCACACACACACATTACGGGGGCTGGTAGCCTGGTGGATAGCGTGCAGGACTCGTAATTCTATAGCGCGGGTTCGATTCCCGCACCAGACAAAGTTTCTTTCACCCTGAATGCCCCTGTTACCTAGCAGTAAATAGGTACCTGGGAGTTAATCAGCTGTCACGGGCTGCTTCCTGGGGTGTGTGTGTGGTGTGGGAAGAAAAAAAAAGTAGTTAGTAAACAGTTGATTGACAGTTGAGAGGCGGGACGAAAGAGCAAAGCTCAACCCCCGCAAACACAACTAGGTTAATACACACACACACACACACACACACACACACACACACACAATACAAAGCAGACGAGGAAAGAAGCGACGGAACCTGCGAGATACCACAAGGAGACCTGGATGTTCTCCAGCATTGTTCAGAGAGATGGTTGCTAGACTTCAAGCCGACCAAACGCAAAGTGATGAAGAGAGGAGTTGTGAAACTCTACATAGGCTGCTCTAATTGTTATATTTGTATGGTCGAATATTAATATGAACTTAAAATATTATGATAAGTGCGCGGGGGTGTTTTAAGCTACAATTTTACAACTCTACTACAAGGTGTAAGCTTGTTCAATTTAATTTAATTTCTGTATTATACACCCCATACCCATCCCGTGGGCGGTGGCGGAAAGAGTTACAGAGGCACCTAATGGGTTCAGGAACTGAGCCCCATTGTTCGTTTACCTAAGCAAGTGACAATCTTGTGAAGCTAGTTCCACAATTGTTAATATAATATACACATGGCAATGTAATGCAACGCTAAAATCACGTTCATTGATCTCAACCAGGACGAGTTCAATTTGTTCCACCATCAGGCTGCATTATGGGGATCAGTTCCTGAACCGATTGTGTGCCTCTCTAACCCTTTCTACCACTGCCCACGGGATGGGTATGGGGTGCATCGTAAAGAAAGAAATTGAATTGAATCAGGCTGCCAGTCCTCGACAAAATGAATAAATTATCATTAATATATTTAAGCTGCCCGTGTTAACAATGTCCTTTAAAAAACTAGTCAGCTTACACAATAATTTGTTGATAGTACATCCCCAGGCACAACCCCAGCTGACATTTTTTCTAAACAAAAACTGTTTAATTTTCCTACTGTGACGCTGCCAGCGGCCTCAGGCGTGACGGGAACTGATTCACGCGCATTCTGGAGTGTTGTTCAGCTGGGAAAATTGTATTTTGCTAAGTCTTAATTATGATAATTTACATGATTTTTTTACATTATAATTATTGTTATTATTATTTATATTATTATTATTAGTAGTAGTAGTGGTAGCTAAAGTACCTGTAGAAGAAGTTTACAGTCTCCGTGGTGTAGTGGTAAGACACTCGCCTGGCGTTCCGCGAGCGCTATGTCATGGGTTCGTATCCTGGCCGGGGAGGATTTACTGGGCGCAAATCCTTAACTGTAGCCTCTATTTAACTCAACAGTAAAATGTGTACTTGGTTGTAACAACGATTCTTAGCGGCGGGGATCGTATTCCAGGGACCTGCCCGAAACGCTACGCGTACTAGTGGCTGTACAAGAATGTAACAACTCTTGTATATATCTCAAAAAAAAAAAGAAGTAGTCGTAGTAGCAACCAGATCTTAGGAACACCTAATACTTAAGCATTTGTATGGTGTTTTATTTTAATCACCGAATTCCGCACTCTCTTACGACCTATCTGCAACATCGCCTATTGCACAGCGTGATGCAACATACGGGCAAGAGAAGCGTGTATCATTTGCACTTCAACTGTCACAGAAAACGGTTGATCGTTCCCGTGGCGGAAAGGTTTAATAGAGGAAGCGTTCGGTGGTCGTTAACATGGCGCTACAGTGCGGAGACGACACTGTTATTGTGAGCAGCGAGCGCACTAGTACGTAGCAATCACTGTCATCTGACGTATTTCTGAATGGCATGACACCATTCTTTTCGGCAAGAAAGGAAGAGATGTATCGATGATTTATTCCCCAGGAAGTTGTGAACGGGAGTCCCTCTGTTGTGATGTTGTTGTTGTTAAAGATTCGCTACCTGAAACAAAGTTCCAAGTAGCACGGGCTATGGTGAGCCCGTAAATCTGTTGTGAGCGCCTCGGGCAGGTGCATCTCTCACACGCTCACAACACAGTGTATCACCTGCTATAGCATCAGGTGATATATTGCGTCGGTCCCGTCCTCTCGAATATGACGTATAAATCTACTATGGCCAAAAAACCGATATACCAGTTAACTATCCACGTCAAAACGTTACAACCCTGCTCCTGTGTCAGATAAGTCCATTACGGGCTCACCACAGCCCATGGTACTTGGAACTTATGTTCAGAGTAGATGAATCTAAAACAACAACAACATACCAAAAATCTTAGCGACTCGCAACATTGACGTGATGTCGCGTTTTCTATTTGTGGGTCCTCGGTTAGGTTAGGTTCGGCAAATTTATTACATCTGTTTAGTGACATTGTGAACGAACGAGAGGACGGGTTGGAATGTGAACGTTCGGAACAGCAGGGAATATATATAAAAGCATGTAACAGTGGTGAATGTGAAATTATAATGAGCTATGATCTCTGTTTTCAACATCGCGCGCCATATATTCCTTACAGTCTTACACCAAATCCTCACATGATATTGCGCAGGGAAAATATTACAGTATTTTTTTTTAATCATGATATCCTCTTGATACAGTTCTTTAACTTCCTTGTTTGTATCTGAATTATGTGTTGTTATAAATTCAAAGCAAGAACATGGTTCTAATAAAATAATCTCAGAGAATAAATTTCCTTCAGACGACTCTAGTTAATTATTGAAAGAGTGTGTGAGTGATAATGAAGGCTGTGTAAGTGTTTCTGACTCATAAGGAAGAGTCTTATGTAAGTGTGTGTGGCCAGTAAGTCTTATGTAAGTGTAAGTGACTATAAAGAGTCTTATGTAAGTGTGCAAAAGTGCCAAAAACAAGAGTGGCTCATTGTTTGTCCAAACAAGACGAGAAAGTAAGAGATGGGGAAACAAGCAACTATTATGATCAACACTCACACATAAACGCCGTCAGCAGCAGTTTTCGCAACAACGCCAATCATCCTAACACACACACACACACACACACACCACACACACACACACACACACACACACACACACACACACACACACACACACACACACACCACACATGCTCTCCGTTACCCCATCTCCAACGGCGAAAGACCGTCTAGGAAGATCCATCACAACCATCACACACACCATAAAAGTTTGCCAGCACTATCACCCGCGTCACTATCACTCGAGCGTCATCAGTAAGAATTGTATATAAGTTGCAGTCTTAGGGTTTGAGGAGTTAGCTTAACATCAACCACGGCTGGGATCATACAGAAGCTGTGTAGACTACTTAGCTCTCCTGTGTAAAGAACACGGGCTTGAATTTGACAGTGGGAGTCTGGCTAGATCTGGACACTTAGTGCTTGTAAGCACATCCACTACGGACTCACCATAGCCCGTGCTACTTGTTCCAGGTAGCAAATCTTTAACAACAATTGTAAGCAGGTTAATACGCTTGTTTTAATCAAGGGCTTCATCACTTCAGGAAGCTTCAGACTCTTGGCTAATCGCTCCAACAGTACTGAGGAACGGCTAAGAGNTCTAGGCACAGGCTAGAGCAACCTAACTAAGCTAGGTTGCTCTAGGTACAGGCTAGAGCAACCTAACTAGAGCTAGGTTGCTCTAGGTACAGGCTAGAGCAACCTAACTAGAGCTAGGTTGCTCTAGGTACAGGCTAGAGCAACCTAACTAGAGCTAGGTTGCTCTAGGTACAGGCTAGAGCAACCTAACTAAAGCTAGGTTGCTCTAGCCTGTACTTCACAGCTCCAGACTGGAGTTACCACTATAGTGTATCTCAGGATCCACGTACCAACTGAAGTTGCCGTAAACACTTCTCTTCTCTGATCACTAGTGCAACTCTACATAACTACTTGGCTCATCAACTCTTCCTCACCACTCCACTCATGTTGAGTATGTGATCACGTGATGCCACGACACAAACACCATACAACAAAACATACGCCCACACCTGCTCATACTGATAGCTGTACATTATATCTGTTAATGCAGCGCTTCCTCCTGCTTACATAGTACTTAGAGTAACCATGAGGACCATCGTACATATATGACGCAATGGCCAATTAGAACATAGAAATTGCTTCTACTGAATTTGAACAAACGGAAAATTTTAGTGTTTATGTCAAACCTAACGTAACGTAACCTAACCTAATCAAACCACCCTAGGCCTAACACATGCTTTCTGAGGCCTAATATAGTACATATATATATATATATATATATATATATATATATATATATATAGATATATATATATATATATATATATATATATAATATATATATATATTATATATATAGATATATATATATGCTATATATTTATAGAATATTTAAGTTTGGTTTTAGCTTAATTTTTTCACTACAAAGTGAATAGTACCAAGTTCTACTAATTGTCCATTAATCAGACACATGTTATGTTGCAGGGTTGAGGAGAGTTTATTGAGATGGTTTGGTCAAATTGAGTGACTGATGATTATCGAGTAGAGTGACTGGATGATTATCGAATAGATTGACTGGATGAAAATCGAGTAGAATGACTGGGCGAATATCGAGTAGAGTGACTGGATGATTATCGAGTAGAGTGACTGGACGATTATCGAGTAAAGTGACTGGATGATTATCGAGTAGTGAAGTATGATTACTTGAGAGAATATGAAAGAAAGACCAAGAAGATGGAGAGACATGGCGAGTGGGTGAGGAAATAGGGATTATGTGTGAACATCGCGCGAGAAGCGGTCGACAATAAGCCCAGAAGGAATCAGTTTCTCAAGAGACTAAATACTTGAAGTTTTGGAGATGACGTCTCACAGAAGGTATCATAGGTCTAGATGTATGAAATTTGTGGTGTTTCCATTTGTGTCTTATTGGAGTTTGATAGTGATGGTTCTATGTGAAGCTACACCATGTAGGCCTAGTGAAGATAACTAATGATAGCGCTTGTAGTCAAGAAAGTTTCAAGTGACAATACAACATGTAAACTTAATGTGCTCTTGGTGTTCCTACAACCTAATGAGGCAGGGTGTTTTTACATATATTTTATCATTTATTATTAGTTCTGTGTTCTTTATGACCGATGGGTCTCTTTTCATTAAACTTATTAAACGGGAGAGTGAATAATTATAATAAAAACTTAAAAAAGGAATAATAGCTTTATTACAAATGCATGTCCAAATTTATACACAATTGTAAACTATTTTGCAGTGATAGCAGCGTAAAGTAATTATGAGGAGAAAGTGCTAAGTCAGTATGACTATCTAACACAAGTAAGGGTTATGAGGACAAGCAGCTGGGATATGAGGACAAGGAGCTAGCATATTAGAATAAGGTGCAGGAATGATGCCTAACCACTTGCACTATAGGCTGCAGACATGATATCATACTGTCATAACTGGCTTACTCAGATGCTTCTTGACAAAGCAAGGAACTGAATTATATCAGACCTCTCAACAGTAGTGTAAAACCGGATGGACAGAGTTGGGAAAACTCAAATGTTCAGGAAACAGATGTATTGGGTAACTTCTAGTCAAACTAAACTATATTATTTATTTATGAAAATGTATGTGAAGATGATGAAGGGCTTCCCAAATTCATCACTGCAACTCTGAGGGGAAAAAGAACAGGCTTTTTAATATCTATCCATTTTGGAAACTGTAAAAACATTATCACATATTTATAGATGACTTTAAATATATGACCACTAGTATTCATAGGAAAAGCGTTTTTAATTAAATATAATTATTCAAGAGGTATTTAATAATCCTGAGAAAACTTATGTCAAACAACTTGCCTCATCGCCCATATCCGTATCCAAAGCCATATCCACGTCCATAGCCACCATATCCACCAAATCCACGTCCAAAGCCACCATAGCCACCATATCCACCATATCCGCCATAACCACCGTAGCCAAGATATCCCGGGTGACCTACCGGGGCTGCCACGGGACCTGCCAGGGCCGCCACCAGGACAGCGGCCACCACCAACACCATCATCATCACCTGCAACACAAAACATTCTTCAAAATTAATGGCCTCAGCCATTTTCATTCGGTTTTAATATATGATATTGCTTTGTATTGCGTTATATTGTTATCTTTGTATACCATCCCCTCATAAGTCATACACACACAATTGAAAATGCACCGTATTTATAGACGTCAAGTTACGTAAACCGCTGATTGAACCTGTTGACCCTAATACATCAATAGACGTGACCTGAAGTCTAAGGGTTAAATTATATTTATAAAAATTTTAGTTAACATCAGGTTTTAGCAGTTTGTTTACAAGGAAATTTCAACACATCAGTATCATCTGGTCTAAATAAGCCTAAGCGTCGTTGATCTAAAGATAACATCAACACCAAGTTATCTAAATAAAGCATCATCATCACCAGGTGGTCTCAACATATTAGTATTAGGTGATGACTAGTCTTCTTAACTGGAGAGGTTTTGTCACTCACAGCTCTGGAGACCATCTTGGGGACCTGATGGTGTTCACTTGTCAGGGAGTCACAGTCCACAATGTCCACCACCCGTCGCCTCCACCTTATATACCTCCACCAACCTCAAGTCTACTGGTGACCTTCACTCACCAACCACACATTACTGATCAACTCAGGTCTAGTGTATCACAGACGTTCCCTGTTGTTGACCATCTATTGTTGACAATCTGACCATAATTTACAAAGCCGCTCACAAGTTAAAAGATCAGATTACACATAGACCAACACACTTACAGATTAACAGATTCTTACACCAACAGAATACTAGTACAAATTTAACAAACTTTTTTTTTGGGGGGGGGGCTAACTTCAAAATCTTAATTTTGATTTTGATTGCAAAAAAAGTTTATTTGTCAATTAACACCTATTTATAACGTGTATTTTGTTTGTTATAACACATAAAAAATACGTAAATTCGAATTGAGGCGTGAAGGGTTGGGATGTACAAATCAGGTCATGATATATTTAGGCAAGAAACAGATGGCTGAAGTTCACCAGTGGACTTGAGGTTAGTGGAGGTATATAAGGTGGAGGCGACGGGTGGTGGACATTGTGGACTGTGACTCCCTGACAAGTGAACACCATCAGGTCCCCAAGATGGTCTCCAGAGCTGTGAGTGACAGACGCTCCTGTTGAGAGGCCTATCAACCACCTAGTTCTGAAATGTTGAGATTGGCTGAAGCGTTGTTAGGATCAGCTAATGCACTTTTTACACCAACTGTTGTAATGTAATGTTTTGACCAGCTGGTATTAGTGCTGCATTATAAAGAACAAAATGAATGATGTTAAAATTTTAAACTCAAGAAAGGTAACATTCGAGCACAATATAATATAATATGAAGTATCAATAATGAATGATAATTATTGATGGCATTAATTATGAAGAATGTTTTGTGTTGCAGGTGATGATGATGGTGTTGGTGGTGGCCGCTGTCCTGGTGGCGGCCCTGGCCGGTCCTGCGGCAGCCCCGGTTGGTCACCCGGGATATCTTGGCTACGGTGGATATGGTGGTTATGGCGGATATGGTGGTTATGGTGGATATGGTGGCTTTGGATATCGCAGATATGGGTTCGGATATGGTCGCTGAGGCCAGGCTGGAGCAGTTGGGTTGTCCACTTCAAGTCCTTTTTTATTTAAATGAAAACTCCTTTGTGAAGAAATATGTTCTTGGGATACTGCGAGTCATCTGCCCCACACATGTTGGTGTGTATATACCAGGTACGGTAAGGATGGATATTAGTCAGTGTCTTCCTCCTCAGCGGTTCACTGTGACGGATGTCACAACCTCGACATCACCTTTACATACCTTTTTAATAAATATATAAATATATCATTGTTTCACTAGCAGCTACCAGAAAATGTCTATTATTCCCTTAGAGTTTAATTACCTAGAGGTTTTCCTATCCTGTAATAATTTTAAGAATCCAGGAATAGTCCGATTCCAGGCTGCATCAGCAGCCCGTTTTAATGATTTGCTACTCCGAATGGAATATACCTGTTTTGCCTAATCAGAAACGTACGAACCCCAGCAACCCACCTTACCTATCCAGGCCGATGCATTGAAAGGGTCAGTATTGCGGTGCTTTTACCTTTACTATTACATGACATTTTTAACGGATTATCCGTCTCCGTAAAAAATGCAACATATTAACTGGCAGGACAGGTTGCGTCAGGCCACACCGTGAGTTAGAGGAAGTGAGTAATACAAAGAGTAATGTCGAAGGAACTAAGTAAATTATTGAGGCCTTTGGTTGGGTAATGTTTAGGGCACAAAACTCACTTAAAATGTGTGAATCAAATATAATAGGCACAGTAATAGGAATATAGCTACTGAAAATATAATTCACAATGAGAAATATAAAAGCATATCAAAAATACAATAGCCACTTGTGATTACAACAACTGCTAGGAAATACAACAGCTGCTTAGGAAAACAACAGCTGCTTAGGAATATAATAGCCACTGGGAACATAATAGCCTCAGGGAATACAAAACCATGTGGATACAATTGCAACTGAGAGGAATTAAGACAAATTCTGTTGGCCCCTCAGTAAACTTTTGTATATAAACCTGTGCAGAGGCTGAGTGGGCCACAAGTGTTACTCGTTTCTCTTTAACTAAGGTTGTGTATGAGTATTTATGACTCGCACGTTTGCTTCCCCTCAGTAAACAACGGTTGACCCCCCACCCTCCCCGTATAGTGGTATACATATCACTTCAAATTTTCTAATTGTTGGGTAAAACAAGGGTTTAATTTCCATCACAAACGATAAATTCATCGGGACCTTTAGTGCTCTCATATTTTCAAATACTAGCGATCTCACACAGTGCAATAATATATTTACACACGTGAGCGCTCGCATACACGCAAAACAACTATTACACGCTTATAGACCAGAAAGTCCTCCTGTTCACAGACCATAATTACCAAAACACAGAAACCACAAATACAAATAACTAGTATTAATACACTACCAAATCGAGGTTGTTCACATCGTAATTTCTCTGTTATTGCTTCATTTTGTTAATTGGAAGCATTGTTGACTGTTTGATGCGTAAAGAGTACTGCTTCTGGTGTACATGTACACTATTGGGTCTCTGTAACCAACTGCATACATTGGCTACAAAGGTGCCGTCAGGTAGTTTAAAGATGTATTCGGGTAGGGGTAGTCAGGTAGGTGTTGCTTTATTCAACACCTTGTGTAACTTAGGACACCTTTAGTCAACACCTTGTGTAGTTCAAGACATCTTTACTCAGCGCCTTGTGTAACACAGAACACCTTCACTGTCAGGATTACGTGATGGCGAAGGTACACTTCATACAAACAGTTACAGCAACCTCATATAACTTATAAAACACAACCGCTTGACAGAAGAAACTCAAGGCAAACATACCAATGCCATGACTAAGTTTAGATAAAAGTACAACTAGCACATCCCATACTTACAAAAACATCCCTTTCCTCGTGAAAGGTAATATACTATGTGAACTCAAAGGGGGTATAAGCCATACTCAGCTCGGCGCTGGAAACATTGCGGTAGGTCGCTGGAACCTGCGCCTGAGCCTTGAACGAAAGTGGAAGGGAGGTGAGGGAGGTCTGATTTGCGGTCCCACTGCGGTCGCCTTACACGCAATGAACGAGATTGTTGATATATTGGAGGGTGGGTGAGGTACGGCCATTTCTTGACGTTGGAAACGCCCTCGAGAACGGGCTGGGGTTAGACACGTCTGCCTGGATGGTAGGGGTGATGGAATGTAATAGAGTGGATATAGAAAGGGGAGGGTAAAAGGTAGATTACGCTAGAGAAAATTGAAGGGAGAGACAACACGAGAGGTAATATAATGAAAAAGAAATACAATTACTACTATGCTACATCTGCTCTTAATACTACTACTACAACTGAACTATTACTTTTAGTGCTACTAAAACAACAATCACTACTTTTTCAACTACTACTTTAACAAGTATAATACAACTGCTACTACTATTACTAGTATAATACAACTACTATTACTACTAGTACAATACAACTGCTACTGTATTTGGGAATAATAATAATTAATGCGTGAATTTGAAATTTAGTGAGAAATCTAAATTTGGATAGAATAAGAATTGGGAAGAACATTAATTTTTGGAAGCAATAAAAATTCTAGTATGAATTAGTCAGTAAGGAATAATAAGAGAAGTAGAGAGAGAGAAGCAGTAATTTTGAGGATAACTATAAAATTAATGATAAATATAGCATTTTGTGACTGATTTTTTGAAGAAAATAATTTTTGGCAGAATTTGTTTTTTGTTTGGGGGGAGGGAAGGGAGGGGTACTATCAGGGAAAAGCGCCAAGCCATTGCAACTATATAGCACTTGGAATGGGTCATATGGGTCATCAGGAACATCAACTAAATTTCGGAAGCTTGAGGCAAAGTGAAATTCACACCAGTTACTCCATCTATCATCATTCTATTATGCATGAAGAACCGCACGTCTATGGGTCATCCAATAATGTTAGCAGACTTCTAGATGTTACCACTGCTAGGCTTAGGCTCGGCTACAAGTACCTCTGGGAGTTTGTAACATCTGCTGATGTAGATTTGACTAAATGTAAACTCTGTCAGCAGAACTATTCGCATACTTTGCGTCATTATATAATGGAATGTGAAAAAATTGCGGAATTTAGAGATAACACCATCAATAGTGTCCAAGAATTGTGTAAGTACTTCATTCACAATGATGTGCTACCCGAAATTTTAGCAAAGTATCCAAAATTTGCTTACTGTAGGTAATGCATGCACATGACTGTAAAGCTGCCGCCCAGTTGGGTGGGTGTGCAGCAAGACTAGTAACTGTGTGACTCACTATAGATGTAAAGTGCCTTGTATAGTGACTGTTGTGAGCCTCTTGTAATGTCACTTGTGACACCTCTTTGTGTCACTTGTGACACCTCTTTGTGTCACTTGTGACACAAAGATTCTTGATGTGTGTATTTGTGTGGGTGATTAGATATGTATGTGTATGTATATGTGTATACGTATATATATATGTACATGTATGTATGAGGGTGTGTACATGTGTATACAACATTGATAATTTTGTAACTAGCGTCAAACATTGTTATTTGCTTAGCTAAACGAACTAGAGGGTTCAGTTCCTGAACCGATTATGTGCCTCTGTAATCCTTTACACCACCGCCCACGGGATGGGTATGGGGTGCATAATAAAGAAAGAAATTGAATTGGAATGGGTCATGATAACGATTTGGGATGGAACGGGCGAAAGGAATGGTGCCCATCCACATGGACGGTCGGGGATTGAACGGCGACCTGCATGAAGCGAAAACAGTAGAAAAGAAAGATATTTAAGTATAATAATACTTAAGGAATGCAAAGAGAAGCTTTGCGAGCCATTGTGTACCATATTTAACAAATCACTAGAGTCAGGTAGAGTGCCAGAGTCGTGGAAGTTTGCTAATGTGGTACCAATTTTCAAGAAAGGAGATAGATCACGTGCCTCAAACTATCGGCCAATTAGTTTAACGTCTATTGTGGAAAAGTTACTTGAATCGATAATTGCAAATACCATTCGTCTTCATCTTGAAAAACATAAATTTATCATCGAGGTACTGACTACGAGGTCAGTATCTCGTAGGAGACTACGAGGTACTGACCAATTTGCCCGATTTGCCAAATAAGCCAAGTTTTCCTGAATTAATATATTTTCTCTATTTTTTTCTTATGAAATGATAAACCTACCCATTTCATTATGTATGAGGTCAATTTTATTTTATTGGAGTTAAAATTAACGAAGATATATGACCGAACCTAACCAACCCTACCTAACCTAGCCTAACCTATCTTTATAGGTTAGGTTAGGTTAGGTAGCCGAAAAAGTTAGGTTAGGTTAGGTTAGGTAGGTTAGGTAGTCGAAAAACAATTAATTCATGAAAACTTGGCCTATTAGGCAAATCGGGCCTTGCATAGTAGGCTGAGAAGTGCGTTCTGGCTACTAGGTACGACATATATATATATATATATATATATATATATATATATATATATATATATATATATATATATATATATATATATATATATATGCAAACAAGCCTGAATGGTCCCCAGGACTAGATACAACTGAAAACTCACACCCCAGAAGTGACTCGAACCCATACTGCCAGGAGCAACGTACATATACATATATATATTTATTATATATATACATATATATATATATATATATATATATATATATATATATATATATATATATATATATATATATATATATGGTCGCCTTGATGTAAGGTAAAGGTGCTCGTCATCTGCCATCTGCTGTATTGTTATTCCTTGTCGTAAAAACAAATGTCTCTAGCGATATATATATATATATATATATATATATATATATATATATATATATATATATATATATATATATATATATATATATATATCGCTAGAGACATTTGTTTTTACGACAAGGAATAACAATACAGCAGATGGCAGATGACGAGCACCTTTACCTTACATCAAGGCGACCACAAGCTCGTTAAAATAGTTGTGTTATGATGTAAACCAGCGAGAGAGAGAGAGAGAGGTGTCGCTGCTGCCTCCAGGGTGAGATCACCTTACAAATATTAAAACATATTGATGAGAAACATCAGGGAATGGGGTAAGTGCTCTTTTCACTCACACATACATATTTACGCCATTATTACATTTATAATATGTAAACATCCAATCTTTACAACCCCCCCCCCCATCTTGTGACTAATTATTTGTATGATAAACACTTACGTATACTCGTCTTCTGCATATGTAACAATGTAGTTACTTTAGTAATTACTTGAGTAACTAGTTACAAAAATAGCTAGTATGAGTAGCTAGTATAAGTAACTAGTAATATCTCTCATGAAGTAACTACATGAGATATTAAGTCCTTGGAGGTGAGTGAGCGTATCAGTGCAGCCACTCCTGTCGTGATATTAGTGACTAATGACCCACTCTCATTGTGCAATATCACAATGGCCTCTGTGTACCTTACGAAAGCGGCATTAGGAGTATAAATATAACCAGTCGTTGATGCTCAGGAGCACAATCAGCTGAATTCTGCTTCAAGCAATATAAACAGGTTCTTCGCCAGCACTAGTAACATCAGTCCTTCACCATGAGGCTTTTCTCGGTAAGTAACTCCAAATCTGGTCTTTGAAAAATCCTGACAATAACTGTTCATATTTTACTTATGTAATATACAGAAGCATAGTCTCTGGTCACAAAAATGTCACCAGAGACTTCTAGTGACATCATTGCCTTCAAGCAGCCTTCCTTATATTTACATCCCTTTGCTCTTCTGTACAATGTGTAGTATTCATACTGTGTAGATTAATCACATTTTAATAGTTTTTTACAATACTTCTAATTATTTACTGTCAATGAAAAACTATAACAAAGTTTAATGAAAACATCAGTTTCAATAAATGTCCAGCATTCCTCTCCTTAACCAGAGGAAACAGTAAATTTATTATAAAACAAGTTCTAGAAACTTTCCCGCTTGAGGCTCCTAATTTTGCTTCAATTTCACAGTAAGTTTTAGATTTGTTGGTGCAATGGGTCTATCATCCTCTGGAAAGCTTAGAGCCCGATCTACTATGTTACTAACAAAACAGCCTATCACTGAAGCTCTGATATCATTTCTGATCATGTCTTTTGCGTTTATGATAATTAAGAATTGTAAAGTCTTGGGTAATTAAGAGCATCACTGCGGTTGAGCAGGTGCAACAGAGGTAGCAGTGTCAATAACGTAACTTTAAATTTTCTACTCTCCAGATCCTGATTATGGTGATTATGGCGTGCTTGATGGCCGCTACCACCACCCTTGCCCATCCTGATGCTGAACCATCGCGCTCTCGTGGCGGTCATCGTGGCGGTGGTCGTCGAGGTGGTGGTGGTCGAGGTGGCTACGGACGTCATGGCTAAAGAGTGCGTATCCTGCTTTCAAGTTCAAGTATGTTTATTGAGACAAGAAAGAAATACATCTCAGAGGGATAGAGTAGCTTAGGCTATTTCTACCTCTCCCTACGTATCCTGTTAATATCTGTAGTACTGCGGAACCCACGTTCATCGAGGGCACTTCGACGTCTCCGCTCCGCTCACTGAATCTCATAGAACATATTTTAAGGAAAGATTTTCACATGCAGTAAAGCCATACACGAAAAAATTATCACCTATGGCCTTTCATAACAATAAAAAAAAAGTTTCACTTTGTGAGAAACTGATTTGGAATATTTTAATCACTGGTTTGATCATTACAGTTATTATTATTAAAATTACTTTTACATATCAATGTTAATTATTTTGTTGCAAACTACAGTTGTATTGTTCGCTACTTGTCTGTAAAGTTACTTTTATCAGTAGATATACTTGTAAGTTGATGTTATTAGCCGTTGGGTTTCATTATTATTAT
>WNGS01000543.1:9548262-9563175 GCA_020271785.1 Procambarus virginalis | reverse complement strand
TTTATTTTTCTGACCTCAAAAGTGGTGTGCGTGGTATACATAATGCGTTCACAGATATGTTACAATTTTTTTTCGTTTTAGCTTTAATATACTAAATTCTTACTTTAAAACTATCAACTTGATATGGTTGCCCCCATCATGCAGTAAAATAATGCAGTGTTTATGGCAATAACTTGCCCGATACCCTCGTCAAGTTGACATAACATCTCGGAGGGTCAGAGTTTTACAATCCGATTTCAATTCACTGCTCTCTTCGGGCAAGAATTTTCAATATCGTCTTCGGCAATGTTATTACCCGTCACTGTTATTTCACACATTGACTTAAACAAATTCTCCTTTAGCTTCCAATTGTGTGTGTCTCTCACGTATCTTGGTCCTTATGAGGTTGCCCATTCTACCACTCTATCTTACCCATGTTTGTAGTCTCTAATGAATAACAATCAAGATCCAGACACTGCACAAGAAATGGGTCAATCTATGATTGTAGGAACTCTCCTATGGTACTTCTATCTGGGCTCCCTCAATCGTTTTAAGTGGGGTGTATATTATTATTATGAGGTGTTTTTTGTGTCAATCCTTCAATCCTCGAATCCCGCAGTCTTTCCCGACCAGTTTGACCACTCCCCCCCCTTCCCCTGATCCTTCCCTCCACCAATTCTGTAACCCTATGGTCATGTGCAGGCGAAGAGTCACAATCGACTTGAGAATGGTCCAGGACGGACCGAAACGTCGTCGTCCCTTCACTTTCTAGTGTGTGGTCTGGTGAACACTGTGGTCGTGTGCTCGTTGGGGAGGAGGGGAGAGAGGTGAACAAATAACTACTATAATTACTGAGGTAATTATTATATTGCGTCAAGATACAGACATGATCAACAACAGAGACAATCTGTAGTACACTGGAGGTCAGTTTGTCAGTAGTGAGTGGTTGACAGCCGGAGGTCACCAGTGGACTTTATGTTGGTGGCAGTATAAAAGATGGAGACGACGGGTGGTGGACATTGTGGCCTGTGACTCCCTGACAAGTGAACACCTTCAGGTTCCCAAGATGGTCTCCAGAGCTGTGAGTGACAGACGCGTTTGTTGTTAGTGTTGGTCTGAAGATGGAATAATGCTGAGTTGGGACTAGCTGGTACTGATGCTGTGTTGAAACTCATTCATATTAATGATGTATATGGAAATAAATGCTCAGTGAATAACAATAATCGAGGACATTAATTATTTGAAGAATGTTTTGTGTTGCAGGTGATGATGATGGTGTTGGTCGTGGCCGCTGTCCTGGTGGCGGCCCTGGCCGGTCCCGCGGCAGCCCCGGTAGGTCACCCGGGATATCTTGGCTACGGATGGCGGATATGGTGGATATGGTGGTTATGGTGGATATGGACGTGGATTTGGATTTGGACATCGATTTGGTATGGACGCTGAGGCCAAGTTGGTTGAGGTAATTCTCCTCTCGAAGTTGACTATTTGAAAAACTTTATGAGCTGTTCCTTGTGTATATCCACGTTTATATATACCTGTATATATTCCTATTTATACCCGTGTTCCTGTACCTATGTGCACACCACTTGGCTAATTAAATTTACTGAAAATTCTCGGATTACAAAACTTTTACTTACATGTTAAGTCAACTCAGAATACATGAAGGTGTTCGTCTACTGGACAATAATCTGTGCGTTTGTCCTTCCTCAGTCGTGACACTGTGACGAATGTGGGAACTTCAGCGCCAACCTTATATTATTTTGTAATAAATGTATAAATGTATCTTTGTGCTATTATCATTTTTCCCAAAATAATAAGTTCAACCGGGCTTTTGCCCGGATGGTCGGCAAACATTATTAGGAATCGTGGTACAGTCCCAACTCCGTCATGGTCAGCCCCATGCAATGTTTTGTAATGAACAATGTTTAAACATTTTTCCAAATGCTTAACGATGCAACAAATTAAAATGTTTAATTAATTACCAGCGTGTATGCATAATATTAAGCATAACAGTCTTGATGTTCGATGAACACCCTGTGTATGTTAAACTGATTATTTCTGAATTTTTCCTATTTTATTATATTGTTAAACCTATATATTTTTTATTGTTCAGTTCCTACCTTACTACCCCTTTAATTCAGAAAAACTTGAAGAAATATTTATATTATTTAAGAGAAAACAGACGACTTAAATACTAATTTTAAATTCTGACGAATTAATACCAAGTGTTAATCAAAAAGCAAATTTGTTTGGTCCTTTAAAACTAATGGATGATGACAAATTGGTTAGGGAAGTTTGCTGAAATGAATACAATGAATGTCTTAATAGAGAACGTTTGACATAACTGCCACCTCAGGTGAGGCTCCATAGGCCTAGTTGTATGAAGCAGTGTACTGTTACTCTGTGAGTTACTCGAGTGATAGTGTTGGTTCAACGTGGTGCTACTGCATGTAGGCCTAGTGTGTTCTATGTGATGCTCGTCATGTAGACTTGGTGTGTTCTGTGTGATGCTCATCATGTAGGCCTAGTGTGTTTTCATAAAGCTACAGTATGTAGGCCTGGAGCATGCCTGGAGAAGGTTCTGGGAGCTTTTTTGCTCTCCCATGCCCGGCCTGGAGCTTGGTTTGCCTTGTAATAATTTAGTCCACAGGCCTGCTAATAGAGGCCCGCAGGCTCATGTATTCACTACAACCTGGTTAATCCACCACTTGCTACAGGAACTCTTTCAATTGTTTGTTGAACACCTTAAATTTGCTCCGGCAATATATCTTATGTTTGTTGGTAGGATATTGACCAGCCGTGGAGTCCCGTGGACAGAGTTCTCCGATTGTGCCTATAGCACCTCTACTCCTCACTGGCTCTATTCTGCAATTTCTACCATATATTTCGCTCCAGAATGTTGTTATTCGACTGTGAAAATTTTTGACTTGGCCCTCCAGTATCTTCCATTCATATATTATGTGATACCTCTCTCGTCTCCTCACTGAAAGTACATTTTGAGAGCTTTGACACGGTCCCAGTAATTTAGGTACTTTAGTGTGTCTATGCGGCGCGTATATAGTCTCTGCATTCCCTTTGTTTCAGAAAAATCTCGTGTTCTTCGTATGTAGGCCTAGTGTGTTTTACGTGATGCTGCAGAATGTAAGCCTTGTGTTTGCTACATGATGCTACAACATACATGATGGTATAACATGTAGGCCTAGTAGTGTTGAAGATATGGTTCATCTTTAATTATTCATCTTCCTCCCTCCATTTTCCGAGACATTGACGTCTCTTCTCCCATGAAAGTAATAAAGTGTGAATAATAATAATAATAATAATAATAATAATAATAATAATAATAATAATAATAATAATAATAATAATAATAATAATAATAATAATAATAATAACTTTATCACAGGTTCACGTCCCTTATAAGGATATGGATTGGCTCTTCTATAGTGATAACAGATTGTTGAAGCCATTCCTCGGGGAGGAGGGATATATATACTGGTAAAGCTGACAGTCAGTTATATTGGCATTACCGGAGCGAGGAACTGACCTATACCAGAACCGGTTCTGATAAAACAAGGGAACAGGGACAGTTCTATTGTACATAATAGCTTTTTACAGGACGAAAAAACTTCTGCAAACTTGAACTTTCTTCAAGTTCATGTAATATTTCAATATCAATATCAATATTTCTGTGAAGAAGCTAATGAAACAAAGATATATTTATATATTTATTAAAAAACTATGTAAAGTTGACGATGAGGTTGCATCATTTCTCATAGTGCCAGTCTGAAGAAGTAGAAATATTATCATTAATGTTGAGTATTTTTGTCCATTGAATTAACACGATCGTGTTTTTTGGGGATGACTTTTATCATATGACAAGAATATAATTGTGTGAAGCGTTTCTGATGAAATAAACTAAACATGAGATATAACAACACATTATACTCAGATAAAGGTATACCAATATGTTACATGGAATGAACATGTAAATAAGTAACATATTTATGTCATCCTACCTGATCCAGCTTGGCCTCAGCGTCCATATCCGAACCCATATCTGCGATATCCAAAACCACCATATCCTCCATAGCCACCATAACCTCCATAACCACCATAACCACCGTAGCCAAGATATCCCGGGTGACCTACCGGGGCTGCCACGGGACCGGCCAGGGCCGCCACCAGGACAGCGGCCACCACCAACACCATCATCATCACCTGCAACACAAAACCTTCTTCATATAATTAATCTCATCAATAATTATAATTATCATTCATTATTGATACTTGATATTGTCTTATACTGTGTGAAATGTTTGTAACCCTCCTACGTTAAATGCAGAGCTGAAAAATAGATATCATTATTTTATTTTGAACACATCATCAGCGCCATGTTATGAACAATACTTATCTGTCACTCACAGCTCTGGAGACCATCTTGGGGACCTGAAGGTGTTCACTTGTCAGGGAGTCACAGTCCACAATGTCCACCACTCGTCGCCTCCATCTTATATACCTCCACCAACGTCAAGTCCACTGGTGACCTCCGGCTGTCAACCAACTCGTGTTAAATTTGGGCGTCAACATTCAGCACTTTCAAAAGATGTTCCAGTTATTAACCATCTGTATACTTCTTGCCTAAATATATAATGACCTAATTTGTACACCCCAACCGCTCTCGCCGAGGGCAGATATGTTTAGTGTGGCCTTAAAAACATAATATGTGTTATAACCGAGAAACAACTACCAAACACGCTACACATCGGACACACTAAGGGCCAGTATTTACTACACCATACTGGCGTAGTGTGTCTATGCCATACTGACGTAGTGTGATTACTATACCCTCAAGGACACTGAAACCAAACACTTCACCGGCACCGTTGTCTACCTATTTTGCCTTTAATGACAATTCAATATTCTTAAACGAAGCAAAAATCCAGCCTTTCCCAATTAACTCATTATACATTCCAATTCTAGAGGTTACCTAGAAATATTGTTTAAAATACATTAGCAGACAATAGTCAAAATTTGATGAGTTACCTTTTTCGTAACAGAGAATGGGAAATCACAAGAAATAACAAAATAATTGACCTCAATAAATGTCGTTTCCTTTCGTCTGCTTTGCAGAAGAAAAGGAAAAAATGTCTGAACCTAAAGGAAATGTATTTTAAAGATTGTATATCCTTCTCTTCGGTCATCAATAAAGCCACCCAAGGATTACAGAGATCAGATGACTCTAACATCAAGAGACTTACAGATGAACACATTCACAATCAGATTCGTAGGTAAAATACAAAAAAAAAATGATTCATGAATGACTTACCTCGAAACGTTAATTTTTATTAAAATTTTACAACCGGATACTTGACAATAACATCTGTTTATAACACGTATTTTATTTTCAACTACCGCACTAAACATATGTTCACTTGAATTGCGGCGACAAGCGTTTGGGTGTACAAATGAGGTCATGATATATTTAGGCAAAACACAGTGGACTTGAAGTTGGTGGAGGTATATAAGGTGGAGGTGACGAGTGGTGGATATTGTGGACTGTAACTCCCTAACAAGTGAACACCTTCAGGTCCCCAAGATGGTCTCCAGAGCTGTGAGTGATACTTGTTAAAAGAGCTGGACCAGGGTTGGTCCTAATATTTTGAGTTCAGACCTGCTGATTCTGTCCTCAGACCATCAGATATTAATGTTCTGTTTTATTATGTTTTCTGTTTAGATCCCTAAAGTAATACAAAATGTAATTAAATTTGCGTCTGATACTGACACATATCTTAGAACACATCTAAGCTAAACTATTCAACCCTCTTTACCTACTTCTTGCAACTAGGTTTTTCACCATTGAATTGCCAATTAAATCTGGTTTTATATGAATTTAATGGCATCATATTTGCACGCATGACATGAAGAAGGATTGACAAAATTACAATTTCTGAGATTTTTTAAATTAAAATGCTTTGTGTTGCAGGTAATGATGATAGTGTTGGTGGTGGCCGCTGTCCTGGTGGCGGCCCTGGCCAGTCCCGTGGCAACCCCGGTAGGTCACCCGGGATATCTTGGCTACGGTGGATATGGTGGTTACGGTGGATATGGTGGATTTGGATATCGCAGATATGGGTTCGGATATGGACGCTGAGGCTAAGCTGGAACAGTTAGGTTGACTTGTGTCCACTTCAAGTATCTTTAATATAAATAAAAACTTTTGTGGATAAATATGTTGCTGGGATACTGCGAGTCATCTTCCCCACACATTCTGGTGTGTTTATACCAGGAACGGTAAGGATGGATATTAGACAGTGTCTTCCTCCTCAGCGTTTCACTGTGATGGATGTCATAACTTCGACATCACCTTTACAAACCGTTTTAATAAATATATAAATATATCATTGTTTCACTAGCAGCTACCAGAAAATACCTTTGTTCCCTGAACCAGTACAATGTTATTATTTTTCCCTTCGGAATTAAACCTGCAAATTACATAACAGACCATTTTCAGTCTGCACCAAGGTCGAACCCCCACCTTACCCTCATACCATCATACCAGCAGTGTAAAAGTAACCAAGCTATCATTCAACACAACACTACCACTAGTATCCTCCATAACTACAAAATGTTAGCACATGCTTTATTACAATTTAAAGCACACAAAACACCACCACATCAGCAGAAAAGGTTCACCACGACAATTCATTAACAAAATAACATCAACAATATGTCTGAAGCTTTCGAATATGAGAAAATTTTTAATAACCTTAATAAGGAATAATTCAAAACGCTATTTACAACCAATGTAAGACTAGTATTGGAATATGCATCGCCGTTTTAGATCCTTCAGCTTGTTTAACAAAGAAAACTTAAATATTTGTAACGAGACTGTTCCTGAATGTTGACATCTAATCTGTGAGGATTTGCAATATGAGCTGAAACTACAAATAATATGAAGAACTATAAGTGATGCAATTTGGACATAAGATACTGAGAAGGTTAGATAAAGGAGACCAAAAAGTGTCTGATCCACGTAACGACTGAACACAACACCATAGTTGGTAAAGAGAAACACAGATAAATCAAGGACTATCAGGTGACTTATATTCACTATGTGTGAGTTGATAATATTTTGAATGGACTTGATGAGGTGGTGTTCAAGACAGGCATAATCCTCCCATCAAAAACAATTATGACAAAATCTTAAGAAACTAGCTCTAGCCTTTGAGCAAGGGGCCATTTAGCTCTACCGGCTAGAGCGAGGTAGGTCTAGCCGGTACTTCACAGCTCCAAACTGGAGGTACCACTACAGTGTATCTCAAGTTGCACCTCCCAACTGGAGGTTGACCCAAACACTTCTCTTCCCTGATCACTAGTGCAACTTTACATAACGGCTCATCAACACACCGCTCCACACATGTTGAGTATGTGATCACGTCATGCCAAGACACAAACACCATTCACTGCTACAACAAAACATACGTCCAACACCTGCTCAAACTGCTGGCTATACATTATATATGTTAATGCAGCGCTTCCTCCTGCTTACATAGTACTTATAGTAATCATGAGGACCATCGTACATATATTGACGTAATGGCCACTTAGCAAGTAGAAATGGCTTCTATTGAACTTGGACAAACCGGAAACGTTTAGTATATGTGTAAAACCTAACCTAATATAACAAGCCTTCGCCTGATAAAACAATCCTTGACATAATACACGCAATCTGAGGCCTAATATAGTACATATATGTGCTTTACTAGGCCTAGCAATATTTAAGTTTGGCTTTAGCTTTATTTTGGTCAGACTTTATAAAGTTAATAGTACCAAATTCTACTATCTAAATGTCCATTACATCAATATATGTACGATAGTCCACATGGATACAAAAAGTACTATTTAAACATGAAGATGGGTTGTACTAATTAATTAATACATAAATAATCAGACACATGTTATATTGCAGGGTTGAGGAACGTTTATTGAGATGGTTTCGTCACATTGAGTGACTGAATGATTATCGAGTAGAGTGACTAGATGATTATCGAGTAGAGTGACTGGATGATTAACAAGTAAAGGGATTGGATGATTATCAAGTAAAGGGATTGGATGATTATCGAGTAGTAACGAATGATTACTTGAGAGAATATAAGAGAGAGAAAGACCAAGAAGATGGACAGGCATGACGAGTGGATGAGTAAATAGGGATTATACGTGAACATCGCGCGAGAAGCGGTCAACAATAAGTCCAAATGGAATCAGTTTGTCAAGAGACTAAATATTTAACGTTTTGGAGATGGCGTCTCACAGAACGTGCCATAGGTCAAGATGTATGAAATTTTTGGGGTGTTTCCGTGGGTGTTTTACTAGAGAGTGATAATGATGGTTCTACGTGATGCTACACACTATGTACGACTAATGATAATACATGACGATAGCCCTTGTAGTCTAGTTTTTTCAAGTGATGATACTGCATGTAAACTTAATGTGTTCCTACAGCCTAGTGAGGAGAGGTGGGGTTACGTATATTTAATCATTTATTATTAGTTCTCTGTTCTTTATGACCGATGGGTCTCTTTTCATTAAACTTATTAAACGAGAGAGTGAATAATTATAATAAAAACTTAAAATAAGGATAAAAGCTTTATTACAAATGCATGTTAAAATTTTATACACAATTGTATACTATTTTACAGTGATAGCAGGGTAACGTAATTATGAGGAGAAAGAGCTAAGCCAATATGACTACATAACACATGTAAGGATTATGAGGACAAGCAGCTGGGATATAAGGACAAGCAGCTGGGATATGAGGACAAGCACCTGGGATATGAGGACAAACAGCTGAGGTATGAGGACAAGAATCTAGGATATGAGGACGAGAAGCTGGGATGTGAGGACAAGGAGCTAGCATATGAGAATAAGGTGCAGGAATGATGCCTAACCACTTGCACTATAGGCAGCAGACATGATATCATACTGTCATAACTGGCTTACTCAGAAGCTTCTTGACAAAGCAAAGAACTGAATTATATCAGACCTCTCAACAGTAGTGTAAAATCGGATGGACAGAGTTGGGAAAAAAGTCTTCAACAAACAGATGTATTTGGGTAACTTCTAGACAACCTAAACTATATTATTTATTTATGAAAATGTATGTGAAGATAATGAACAACTTCCCACATTCATCACTGCAACTCTGAGGGGAAAAGAAACAGGCTGATTAATAATCATCCATTTTGGAAGCAAAAAATTATCACATATATATAGATGACTTTAAATATATGACCACTAATATTCATAGGAAAAGCGTTTTCAATTAAGCATAATTATTCAAGAAGTATATATTAAATCAGAGAAAACTTATGTCAAACAACTTGCCTCATCGCCCATATCTGTATCCAAAGCCATATCCCCGTCCATAGCCACCATATCCACCAGATCCACGTCCGAAGCCACCATAACCACCATAACCACCATATCCGCCATAACCACCGTAGCCAAGATATCCCGGGTGACCTACCGGGGCTGCCACGGGACCGGCCAGGGCCGCCACCAGGACAGCGGCCACCACCAACACCATCATCATCACCTGCAACACAAAACATTCTTCAAAATTAATGCCCTCAACAATTTTCATCTGCTTTTAATACATAATATTTCTTTACATTGCGTTATATACAAGGTCTTCCCTGAGTACTCTTTATTTTCTTCTCCGAGGCAATGGGCTCTTACACTTGCACCAGAGGTGGTACTCCTTTTAGGTTTTTAGGTTTGTGTATTATCCCATCATAAGTCAAATACAGAATTGAAAATATAAACCGTATTTATAAACGTTAAATAAAGTAAACCGCTGATTGAACCTGTTGAACCTAATACATGAATTGACGTGTCCTGTAGCCTTAAGGGTTTAATTATATTTATAAAATTAATCACTAACATTAGGTTTTAGCAGTTTGTTTTCAAGGAAATTTCAACACATCAGTATCATCTGGTCTAAATAAGCTTATGCACCATTGATCTAATGATAACATCAACACCAAGTTATCTAAACAAAACATCATCATCACCAGGTGGTCTCAACATATTAGCATTAGGTGATGACTAGTCTTCTTAACTGGAGAGATTTTGTCACTCACAGCTCTGGAGACCATCTTGGGGACCTGAAGGTGTTCACTTGTCAGGGAGTCACAGTCAACAATGTCCACCACCCGTCGCCTCCATCTTATATACCTCCACCAACCTCAAATCTACTCGTGACCTTCACCCACCAACCACACATTATTGACCAATTCACCTTGAGTGTACAGTATCACAGATGTTCCCTGTTGTTAACCACTTGTCTGTATCTTAACGTAATATATATAGACCACACTAGTTATATTTCTTCATCTCTTCACCTAGAACATGTTGGAGTGTGTCTCGCTATAATATTTTTAGACTGTTGTACAATGAAAAATGAGAATAAGCCTCACAACCCTTCAAGGATTCATTCCTAAAAATACCACGATAATGTCCTCAGTTTTCTCAAACTTTGCATTGAAAGACATTTAAAATGATTGAAACAAAGGTAAAAATTCAATATTCATATAATAATCATGACGTTCTCTTAGAATATTTGTTGAGCATCTTAAAAGTCATAACATCTCGAGGTTATCTTCAGATGATTTCGGGGCTTAGCGTCCCCGCGGCATGGTCCTGGACCAGTCCTCCTCTTTTTTACACATCTCTAGGAAGCAGCTGTCTAACTACCAGGTACCTATTTACTGCTAGGTGAAAAGGTACATCAGGGTGAAAGAAACTCTGCCCATTTGTTTCCACCTCCACAGGGGATCGAACCCGGAACTTTAAGACTACGAATCCCAAGAGCTATCTACTCGGCTTTCAGGCCACCATAGTAAAAATTTAGTTAATTACTTTTTTTAGAGGCAGATAATGAGGAAATGTTGATAACAAAATTACTACCCCGTTCCATTTCGTTTGTTATGCAAAATAAATAAACGTGTAATTGCAATTACCCACAAACATTACGGTGAAAAACTTAATTCTTTTTGCACGATAATTGACAACGTTAAAAATATCAGATACCACAGACCAACAAAATTACAGATTAACAATTCTCACACCAACAGAATATTAGTAAAAATTTAACAAAACATATTTTGGGGGGCTAACTTCAGAACCTTGATTTCATTCAGTTGCGAAAATTTTATTTGTCAATTAACATTGATTTTAAAACTTATTCTGCTTGTTATAACACACAAAACATAACATCAACTCGAATTGAGGCGAGAAGAGTTGGGATGTACAAATCAGGTCATGATATATTTAGGCAAGAAACAGATGGCTGAAGTTCCCCAGTGGACTTGAGGTTAGTGGAGGTATATAAGGTGGAGGCGACGGGTGGTGGACATTGTGGTCTGTGACTCCCTGACAAGTGAACACCTTCAGGTCCCCAAGATGTTCTCCAGAGCTGTGAGTGACAGACGCTCCTGTTGAGTGGACAATCCATTCCCTGTAAATTTATATGTTGAGATCAGCTGAGGCTGAATCGTTGTATAAATTAGCTAATGCACTATTTAGATCAGCTGTTGTTAATCTTATATATATACCAGCTAGTACTAGTGCTGTATTTAAGGGATACATGATTGATGTTCATATTTTGTATTTAACAAACTTAAGAGAGTTAACATTCAATCAAAATTTAGGACAATGTAAAGTATCAATAATGAATAACTATTATTGAGGACATTATATGAAGAACATTTTCTGCTGCAGGTAATGATGGTGTTGGTGGTGGCCGCTGTGATGGTGGCGGCCCTGGCCGGTCCCGTGGCATCCCCGGTAGGTCACCCGGGATATCTTGGCTACGGTGGATATGGTGGCTATGGAGGTTATGGTGGCTATGGAGGATATGGTGGCTATGGAGGATATGGTGGCTATGGAGGATATGGTGGCCTCGGATATCGCAGATATGGGTTCGGGTATGGACGCTGAGGTCAGGCTGGGGCAGTTGGGTTGACTCTTTTCTCCACTTAAGTCTTTTCTTTATATAAATGAAAACTCCTTTGGGAAGAAATACGTTGCTGGAATACTGCGAGTCATCTTCCCCACACATGCTGGTGTTTATACCATGAACGGTAAGGATGGATATTAGTCAGTGTCTTCCTCCGCAGCGTTACACTGTGATGGATGTCTCAATTCGACATCACCTTTACAAAGCTTTTTAATAAATATATACATATATCAATGTTTTATTAGCAGTTGCCCAAAAATACCTCTGGTCCCCGAACCAGTAAATCTTATAATTTCTCCATCCGGTATTAAACTTGCAAATCACATAACAGATCATTCCAATCTGCACCTAGGATGAACACGCCACAAACCCCACCTTATCATCATACCAGCAGTGTAAAAACAACCAAGCTATCTTTCACACAACACTACCACCATTATCCTCCTTGAATACATAATGTCAGCACATGCTTTATTATAATTCAAACACACAAAACACCACCATATGAGCAGAAAAAGTTCACCACAAAAATTCATAAACAAAATAACATCAACAATATATCCGAAGCTTTCGAATATGAGAAAAAACTTTTAGTAACCTTCGTAAGAAATAATTCAAAACGATTTTTACAACCAAATGTAAGACTAATATTGTATTATGCATCACCGTTATAGATCTTCAGCTTGTTTAACAAAGAAAACTTAAATATTTGCAACGAGATTGTTCCTGAAGTCGACATCTAACCTGTGAGGATTTGCAAAATGAGCTGAAACTACAATAAAATGACGAACTATAAGTGATATAATTTGACATAAGATACTGAGAAGGTTAGATAAAGTAGACCAAAAAGTGTCTGATCATGTAACGAACCCTGAACATTAGACCATAGATGGAAAATAAAACACAGATAATCAGGACTATCAGGTGACTTATATTCACTAGGTGTGAGTTGATAATATTTTGAATGACTTGATGAGTGGTTGTTCAAGGCAGACATAATTCACACTTCAAAAACAATTATGACAAAATCCTAGGAAACTACGAAGCCCCGTAGTTTGCTAGTCTTTTAGCTAGGGCCATACTAGCTCTACCAGCTAGAGCTAGGTTGCTCTAGGTACAGGCTAGAGCAACGTAACTAGAGCTAGGTTGCTCTAGGTACAGGCTAGAGCAACGCTAACTAGAAGCTAGGTTGCTCTAGGTACAGGCTAGAGCAACGTAACTAGAGCTAGGTTGCTCTAGGTACAGGCTAGAGCAACTAACTAGAGCTAGGTTGCTCTAGGTACAGGCTAGAGCAACCTAACTAGAGCTAGGTTGCTCTAGGTACAGGCTAGAGCAACGTAACTAGAGCTAGGTTGCTCTAGGTACAGTGCTAGAGCAACCTAACTAGAGCTAGGTTGCTCTAGGTACAGGCTAGAGCAACCTAACTAGAGCTAGGTTGCTCTAGGACAGCTAGAGCAACCTAACTAGAGCTAGGTTGCTCTAGGTACAGGCTAGAGCAATCTAACTAGAGCTAGGTTGCTCTAGGTACAGTCTAGAGCAACCTAACTAGAGCTAGGTTGCTCTAGGTACAGGCTAGAGCAACCTAACTAGAGCTAGGTTGCTCTAGGTACAGGCTAGAGCAACCTAACTAAAGCTAGGTTGCTCTAGCCTGTACTTCACAGCTCCAGACTGGATTACCACTATAGTGTATCTCAGGATCCATCGTCCACCACTGAAGGTTGCCGTAAACACTTCTCTTCTCTGATCACTAGTGCAAACTCTACATAACTACTTGGCGTACATCTCAAACTCTTCCTCGCACCCACTCCACTCATGTTGAGTATGTGTCACTGATTGCCACGACCAAAAACGACCATACAACAAATACATCCGCCAAACACCTGCTCCTACTGATAGCTGTACATTATATCTGTTAATGCGCGCCTCTCTCCGCCTTCGCTACCTCTCCTCTTACTCTAGAGTAACCCTGAGGATCCATCGTACATCTGGTATTATTGCATCGCACTATGGCCAATTGTAACATAGAAATTGCTTCTACGAATTTGAACAAACACGGAAATTATAAAATTTTAGTGTTTATGTCAAACCTAACGTAACGTAACCTAACCTAATCAAACCACCTATGGCCAACACATGCTTTTGAGGCCTTAAGTATAGTATATATAATATACTATATTAAATATTTATATATATATATATATAATATATATCATAATTATCATATATATTAGTATATTAATACTATATATAATAGCATATTAAGTTTTGTTTTGGTTTTAGCTATAATTTTTCAGACTACAAAGTGATTAGTACAAGTCTATCTAATTGTCCATTAATCAGACACATGTTATGTTGCAGGGTTGAGGAGAGTTTATTGAGATGGTTTGGTCAAATTTGAGTGACTGGATGATTATCGAGTAGAGTGACTGGATGATTATCGAATAGATTGACTGGATGAAAAATGAAAATCGAGTAGAGTGACTGGATGATTATCGAGTAGAGTGACTGGATGATTATCGAGTAGAGTGACTGGATGATTATCGAGTAGAGTGACTGGATGATTATCGAGTAGTGAAGTATGATTACTTGAGAGAATATGAAAGAAAGACCAAGACAAGATGGAGAGACATGGCGAGTGGGTGAGGAAATAGGGATTATGTGGAACATCGCGCGAGAAAGCGGTCGACCATAGCCCAGAAAGGAATCAGTTTCTCAGGACTAAATACTTGAAGTTTTGGAGATGACGTCTCACAGAAGGTATCATAGGTCTAGATGTATGAAATTTTGTGGTGTTGTCATTGTGTCTATGGAGTTTTGATAGTGATGTTCTATGTGAAGGCTACACCATGTAGGCCTAGTGAAGATAACTAATGATAGCGCTTGTAGTCAAGAAAGTTTCAAGTGACAATACAACA
>WNGS01000543.1:9471775-9536523 GCA_020271785.1 Procambarus virginalis | reverse complement strand
GGACAGTGTTGGAGACAGGTGTTGGACAGTGTTGGAGACAGGTGTTGGACAGTGTTGGAGACAGGTGTTGGACAGTGTTGGACTCCCTGACAAGTCCCCGAAGTCCCCATGATGGTCTCACCAACTGTGACAGCAATACTCTTCATCGTGGTGTTGATCCTATTTGATGAATAAATTTATAAAATTATGTTTTTCTTAGAATGCAAAATATGTATTTAGATATAATTGCTTAAAGGAATTAATATATTTGTCTCTATGTGTTGCAGGTGATGATGATGGTGTTGGTGGTGGCCGATGTCCTGGTGGCGGCCCTGGCCGGTCAATTGGCAGCCCCGGTAGGTCGGATATGGAGGAGTTACGTTACGTACAAAGATTCGGATATGGACGATGAGGCTAGCATGGGCAGACTTTTATATTTCAATTGAATACGGAACTGTAGTAGTATATATATTGGTATCAAACGCTATAAGTATTATATATTGGTATCCATCAATGTAAGTAGTATATATTGGTGTCCACCAAAAGGCAGTGATATCACCGCCTTTTGTACGGTCACTGATGGTCGAGTGGTTTAAGGCACCGTGTACACCAGTTGCAATGTGCTCCTGGCGGTCCAGGTCCGAATCACTTCTGGGGTGTGGAGTTTTCCGTTGCATATATCTTGGGAACCATTCAAGCTTGTTCGCATTTGTGTTGCTCACGTGGCCCCACAAAAATGATTTGATGAAATAGCTATGCCCAAGATTACCATCAAAGTGCTATCGGGGTGGTGGTTCAATTAACTCCGGCTATCACCGCCTTTCGTACGGTCACTGATGGTCGAGTGGTTTTTTACCCTACCAGTATTTGAACCCCACCGCCCAGGATCACCACAATATGACATACATATATCATTCCATTTTCTTGATTTGCAGTAAAATAATAACTTGTATGGCTATGCTTTCAGTTTCAATCTTCCATGAAAGGTCTGTAATCTTCTCTCGTCTTCAATAATCATGTGATTGAGCACTGGCGAGTATGTATCGTCAAATATGGTCAGGATTTTTTTAGAATATCCATAAATAGATGATTAGTGAGAATTTATTTGGTGAATAACGACAGATGGTACATGTGAGAGCCATTGCATAACATGTTGAATGTTTACACTCAAGTCAAATACTGTTTATTCGAGGTGAATTGGTCTGTATAATGAGTGGTTGGTGAGTGAAGATCGCCAGTGGACTTAAGGTTGGTGGAAGTATATAAGGTGGAGGCGACGGGTGGTGGACATTGTGGACTGTGACTCCCTGACAAGTGAACACCTTCAGGTCCCCAAGATGGTCTCCAGAGCTGTGAGTGACAGACACTCCTGTTCGTGTTGTTGGTCTGAAGATGGAATAATGCTGAGTTGAGACTAGCTGGTGCTGATGCTGTGTTGAGGCCAGCTGGCGCTGATGCTGTGTTGAGACCAGCTGGTGCTGTGGTAATACCTTTGATATTAATATATATGAACATAAATCCACAATGAATAAAAATAAATGAGGACATTAATTATGAAGAATGTTTTGTGTTGCAGGTGATGATGATGGTGTTGGTGGTGGCCGCTGTCCTGGTGGCGGCCCTGGCTGGTCCCGTGGCAGCCCCGGGATATCTTGGCTACGGTGGATATGGTGGTTATGGATTCGGATACGGACTTGGATACGGAGGAGGAGTTAGTTATGTACAAAGATTCGGATATGGACGTTGAGGTTAGCATGGGTAGACTTTTATATTTGAATAGAAAACGGATCTGAGAGTAGTATATTAACATCCATCTAAAGTTTCATGAACTATTTAGTGTCTATATAACACTTCAATTTAACATTCAAAACACCTCAGGGAAAGACATTTTGACACTAAAGCACGAGGAATATTCTACAGCTGCTTGAAGTGATACGATGGACGAACAACTGAATATTAATCAGTGTTTCTTCTTCCTCAGACGAATGTGGCAAACTCATCACTAACTTCACATCACTTTTAAATAAATAAATAAATTTATACATACTGTGCTTGTTTTCGTTGCCAAGATTTATCCATATTCTTGTTACTATAAATTAAGAACATTATATAATTGTTCCAGTAAGATAATAAGTGACCACTTACATAAACAAGGGATATATATACCTGTACACTGAGAGGTGTGTGTGTACTGCCCTTCTCGGTGTATATACACTGGGAGTTTACTTTAGACCAGGACTATCTTCAGGACTAAAGTATACTTGATGGTTGGTCAATAAGCTTGAAGCCTTTGAAAGGCTTTAAGCTTTCCGGAGGCTGGTAAGCCATAAACCCAACGCCAACTAATATACACTTCGAACCTAAACCAATGTTTGGATAAGTGTGTGTGTGAGGCTTTTTGGTCGGATTGGTGTTGGGTTTAAAGCCTATTCAACTCTGAGGAGTTTAAGGCCTTTCAATCTCTGGTGATTTATTAAGGCCGCCACAACAGATTACTGACCAACCAGCAGATATACTTTCACCCTGAACATTATCCAGAACTAAAGTAAATTCTCAGTGTACATAGTACACTGAAAAGCTTAAATCACCTTTTGCTGTACCGTATATACGCCCTTTTGTAAAATAAAAAATTATATATATTATTTTACATATTTATACACCTTCCCTTCCTCGTGAGAGATGGTTATCTTGAGATGATTTCGGGGCTTAGCGTCCCCACGGCCCGGTCCTCGACCATGCCTCCTTTTTTTTTGTTTCACATCCCAAGGAAACAGCCCGTAGGATCTGTGTAACTCCCAGGCACCTAATTACTGCTAGGTAAACAGAACATCAGGTTGAAAGAAAATATGCCCATTTGTTTCCGCCTCCGCCAGGGATCGAACTCGAAACCTTAGGACTACGAATCCCGAGTGCTGTCTACTTAGCTGTCAGGGCCCCCTCATTTATCCTTATTATACAAACAAGGTAAGTACATTTTCCCGGGGAAATATTCCCGGTATCAGGTTCGTTCACAAACAGGATAAGTAGGCTTGCATCAAGTAAGAACAAGCAGTATAGGTAAGCTAGTATCAGGTAAATACACATAACAAAAACTTTACCTATAAAGCTGGGACTAAAATCAAACGAGTGAGGTCACGATTCAGTCTTCAGTAGAGGACAGGCCACTCACCAGGGAAGGTAAGGCTCCTGTTGAGAGCTCACTGCCCGATTTAGTCTTCTAATTAGTTTAGTTCATGTACTGTATTATACACCCCGTTCCCATCCCGTGAGTGGTAACAGACCTCATACCCATCCTGTATGAGGTAGTGGACCTCATATCCATCCTGTATGGGGTAGAGGACTTCATATCCATCCTGTAAGGGGTAGTGGACCTCATAACTATCCTGTATGGGATAGTGGACCTTATATCCATCCTGTATGGGGCAGTGGACTTCATATTCATCCTGTATGGGGTAGTGGACCTCATATCCATCGTATAAAGGGTAGTGAACCTCATATCCATACTGTGTGGGGTAGTAGACCTCATATCCATCCTGTATGGGAAAGTGGACCTAATATCCATGTTGTATGGGGTAATGGACCTCATAGCCATCCGGTGAGCGACAGTGGACCTCATATATCCTTTTAGCGGTAGTGGACCACATACCTATCTTGTGAGCAGTAGTGGAAAAGATTATTTTTTCACATTATTGATCGATCTCACTGTACTACCACAGATGTTTTCCTATAGAAGAATCACCTTCTCGTTGTATCATTGTGCACCAAACAATCTTTATTATAATTCATGTCATGCTATTAACCTCAAATTGTGTTTGATTAGGTTTATGTTTGGTTAAGTCAAATAGTGTTAAATTAGGTCAGGTTAGGTTAAGTCTCGCAATATTATGTAATGTTAGATTAGATTAAGTTACGTAAGATTAAGTCACGTACATAATGTCAGATTAGAGCAGGTTATTGATAATAGCTGAACAAGAAACTGGACGGTGCCAGGATTCTTAACAATTCTTCTACGCAGATGGTAAATGTTCTAAATACCTGGAATTCCTGGTAACATCACTGTTTTTGGATAACTGCTAATAAAACATTGATATATTTATATATTTATTATAAAAAACTATGTATGGTTGATGTAGAAGTTGCGAGGACCGACACAGTTTAACTCTGAGAAAGAAAACACACAGATTAATATCCATCCTTACTGTTCATTGGACAAATTTATCTACCAAAAAGAGTTTTCAATGATTAAGTGTAGATTGAAATATATACAAGTATATATATATATATATATATATATATATATATATATATATATATATATATATATATATATATATATGTATACCTGGCCCAGCTTGGCCTCAGCGACCATATCCATATCCGCCAAATCCACCATATCCGCCAAATCCACGTCTAAAGCCACCATATCCACCATAACCACCATATCCACCATATCCGCCATAACCACCATATCCACCGTAGCCAAGATATCCCGGGTGACCAACCGGGGCTGCCGCGGGACCGGCCAGGGCCGCCCCCAGGACAGCGGCCACCACCAACACCATCATCATCACCTGCAACACAAAACATTCTTCATATAATTAATGTCCTCAATTATCGTCATTCATTATTGTAACTTCATATTGTCTTAAATTGTGCTTGAATGTTAACTCTCTTAAGTTTAATGCAAAATATTAACATCAATCATTTATCTCTTAAATACAGCACTAGTTCTAGCTAGTCTAAACATAAGATTAGCAACAGCAGATCTAAATAGTGCATTAACTATTATAAACAACGATTCAGCCTCAACTAATCTCAACAACAACTAATCTCAACAGCTGGGATTGGATAGGCCTCTCAACAGGAGTGTCTGTCACTCACAGCTCTGGAAACCATCTTGAGAACCTAAAGGTGTTCACTTGTCAGGGAGTCACAGTCCACAATGTCCACCACCCGTCGCCTCCACCTTATATACCTCCACCAACATCTATTCCACTGGTGACCTTCACCCACCAACCACACATTACTGACCAACTAAACTTGAGTACATAACAGATGTTCCCTGTTGTTGACCATATGTCAGTATCTTGACGCAATATAATAATGACCTCAGTAATTACAGTATTTATTCTTCCTCTCTCTCCCCCCTTCAACCCCTCTCCCCTCTCTCCCCTCCTCCCCCACCGACCACAATGTTACAGGATAAGGGGAAGAGAAGGAAAGAGAGGAGTGGACAGTGAGAGGTTAAACAAGTCGGGAAAGACTGGGGATTCGAACGGTCTGTCAAGGATTGACTGTCTATATAACAGGCTCCAGGAAAATGGAAGGTACCAAGATAATAGTAATTATAATGCGTACCCCCATTAACACGTTTGAGGATTCAGACAGGAGTACCAAAAAAAATCAAAAGAGCAGCAACTGCAATCACAGAAAGGAGTCACTTTTATTACAAATCCTGGGATTTTGGTTGTTATTAATGGGAGACTTCAAGCAGGGTATGATAAATTGGGAGGAATGAGGACCTCGTGAAGGAAGATATATTTTGAAGTACAAACAGCAGGAAGCAAATATGAAAATTTGTTTAAGTCAACAAGTCAAGTAACACAAAATATAAAACGAAACTAGCTATAAAATGCATAAATTTAGATTCAATAAAGAACTGGGCAAATACTGGTTTGGAAGTATTTGATTTATGTAATAAATTACTCTGTAATATGATAGATTTCGGATCGTCGTATTGTTTCAGTCGTTGGTGAATGAGATTGCGAGCAATTAAATAGGAGGTGCATCGCATGGACCAATAGGCTCTCTGCTGTTCCTCTTTATTTATTCTAATGTTCTTCTTATGTTCTTAACAATGATGAACCAGCCAGATATTCACCATGAACAATCCAGATATAAGACCAAGAACAATTTGAAGCCACTCTGGAATGATCGTCCTCCGAGTATTTGTATTGTAATGACTAAAAAGGGAGAAGAGTTCAACTGTCCAAATGTTACCTGTTCAAGGAAGGTAACAGGATGTGCGTGGCTGACATTCAGGGAGAGGGAGGGTAATCATGGTGTCTGGCAGGTGGGTTCTGACAACCAGGGGTAGTTTGGAACTCCCTTGAGGCTGGTAGAGCATCATAATAAAAGTTCTCAAGCGTTTTGCAAAATATTTCTCATATAAATATTTCTGCATCGTTGTTGACTTGTCCTGTTCTACTGACATCTCTCCTACAAAAATATGGTTAGAGATCTGTTTCACTATATATAGCGCAGTGTTGATATGTTGGGTATGGTATTAGTAGAAACGCTTTAAGGAATTAGCAGACTGTTTGGAAAGATTTCGTAGCATTGTTTTCCTCCTTAAAATTTTATATGTCGTTGTCATGTCCCCTCATTTTCCTACTCTCCTCCAATGTAGAGAGATTAAGTTGTCTGGACAACCGTTATTGGTGACTGCCCCACAGCTCAGGAATAAACCTGTCTTCATATGACCACTTTCTCCATTATTGGTTTGTCAGTCAACTGTAAATGGTTTTCACATGACATGAGCTTCAACAAGTGCCTAGAGAGTTCATGACAAAGATAAGCGCTTGGTTTGATAGCCAAACCACTCATCAGAAAATGAAGAAATGACGACGTTTCGTTCAGTCGTGGACCATCGTCAAGTCGACTTGATAAGGTCCTGGACAGGTAGAAACGTCGTGTTTCTTCATCTTTTAATGTTTGCTTTGGTCCTCATATGTTCAGCGTGTTATTGTGGCTCATATAAGCTTATGGTTTTATTTTCTTGTTTGTTAACAAAGGTATTCAGGTTCTGTAGCGGCAATAACAATCACAAACCGATAAACTCGCAGACCTAATGATTCACAGACTGACTGGCTCATATAATAACAGAGCAAACGACTCACAGACCTGCACAACAGAGCAACAAATTCACAGATCAGCAAAGTATAAACAAAAAATCGATACAAAGACATATACACTCCAGTTCTGGCCACAAAGAACATTTACACAGACGTGAATTCTGCTTCTCAGTGTATATATACACTAGGAGTCTATACTCTAGTCATGGACTATTTTCAGGACTAAAGTATACTTTCTAGTAGTGCATTAACAGCCTCTCAGACGAGTAAAGTTGAGAAGCTAAAATGAGGTCATGATATATTTGGGCAAGAAGCAAGAAGCAGACAGATGGGTAATTGCTGGAACATCTTTCGTAAGAGCTGAGTGTTGACGCCCAAATTAGACATTACACCAGAGGTGAGTTTGTGAGTAGTGAGTGGTTGACAGCCGGAGGTCACCAGTTGACTTGAGGTTGGTGGAGGTATATAAGGTGGAGGCGAAGGGTGGTGGACATTGTGAACTGTGACTCCCTGACAAGTGAACACTTTCAGGTCCCCAAGATGGTCTCCAGAGCTGTGAGTGACAAACGCGTTTGTTGAGAGAACTATTGAACGCTTGACATTGATATGTTGAGATCAGCTGAGGCTGAAACGGTGTTTTGATCAGCGATTGCTGAAGTTATATTTAGAAGAGCTACTAATATAACTCTATTATGTAGAATAAATTAGCGATACCGTACTTGTTTGTTTAAATTCAGTTTAGAAATTAATACATTTAAATTTTAAATGTATTATTGTGCTTGAATGCTGCCAGTAGCATTCAAGCAAAATATTACGTAACAATAATGAATAAAAATTAGAGAGGACATTAATTATGAAGAATGTTTTGTGTTGCAGGTGATGATGATGGTGTTGGTGGTGGCCGCTGTCCTGGTGGTGGCCCTGGCCGGTCCCGCGGCAGCCCCGGTTGGTCAACCGGGATATCTTGGCTACGGTGGATATGGTGGATATGGTGGCTATGGCGGTTTCGGTGGATATGGTGGACTTGGATATCGCAGATATGGGTTCGGATATGGACGCTGAGGCCAAGCTGGATCAGGTAGGATGACATAAATATGTTACTTATTTACATAGTCTTTCCGTGTAACATATTGGTATACCTTTATCTGAGTATAATGTGTTGTTATATCTCATGTTTAGTTTATTTGCTCAGAAACGCTTCACGCAATTATATTCTTGTCATATGATAAAAGTCATATGATTAAATTATACAATGGAAAAAAAGACTCATAATTAATCATGATATTTCTACTTCTTCAGACTGGCACTGTGACGAATGTTGCAACCTCATCATCAACCCTACATAGTTTTTAATAAATATATAAATATATCTTTGTTTCATTAGCTTCTTCACAGAAATATTGGCTCTAAGAAAGGTCAAGTTTGCAGAAGCTTGATCAAGTGAAAAACTATTATTATTATGGATAATAGACTTGTCCGCTTCCCTTGCTGATTCAGAACTGGTTTCTGGGAGAAGTCGGTTCCTTGCTCCTCCATGGCCGTTCACCCAATCTGTTGTGATGAGCCATTAACTGAGTGGTAATGCTAGTCAAAACAAATAATTCAAATCAAAACTTTATTTCTAAATGTAGCACATTTGTAATTTGGAAAGTTTATATAAAAAGCAAAGTACAATACATTAATTACATAAGAGAATCGCAAAACATTGTAAGCAGAATCGTAAGCAGACATTGTTATTATGAAAATCAGAAACTTAATGGGTTACAATTTAAACAGTTTACTAAACTAGACATTTGTATAACAATCTAAATCAATTATTAAATTTTAGGCATAAAATGAGTGACATTTAACTAATAATTATAAAACAAATCATACCATGACGCTGTATATATTTGCACAGCCTGAGTATTTGTCATTAACAGATTCTGAGACTATCCTGCCTCAAAATCACAACACAAACACAGCTCATATAACATCGATCTGACTTCAGTTGGACTCAAAATGCGTGCCAGTAATCCATCTCTCTCTGTGTGACAGCATAGTTACTTAACTCCAAATACCCAGCTGGGAGGTCTCCCTGCTCTCTCTGCTGACCATTTGTGTTATCCTGCCCTGTAGACCCGCTACCCCGTTAAAGATATCACTCATTATTAAGTTGAATTTTCTAACTATTAAGTTAATATTTCTGGAAAAGTAGAAGTGGTCAGTGATAAGTTAGTGTTTGAAAAGACTTGATTAAGCGTGATTGTTAGCGTTAACACCATATATACCCTCAGGAGGGTATAACAGACCTGTTATCGCAATAGATGAACCAATGGATATCATTTATAAGGGATGCGAACCTCCAATAAATCTATTATTATATTAGTATTATGGCACAAAGAAATCACATTAACATAATGTATCAATTAGAAAATCTGCAGAACCCATGAAGAGGAATCGAACCTATGTTCTGGGTACTCCCAAGCACAAACCTTAGACCACTACGCCACGACATGGTCAAAAGCAATGCAACCTGAGATTCTTTGTGCATTTGAAGAAAAGCAGTGAAGGTGAACTCCTAGAATACAGCCAGACTTTATGGGGACAGTGTGTGTGAAAACCCTGACTTGGCTTCAGTTGAAGCCTCAGGACTCCGTTTAGAGTATTAGAGTAGTACTGTTGAACACACTAGGCCTACATACTGTTGAACACACTAGGCCTATATATTATTGAACACACTAGGCCTACAGGTTGTTGCATCATGCAAAACACACTTAACCTATAAATTGTAGCATTACGTACAATCATCACTACCACACTCCGGTAATAAACACCCAGCAACACAACACTGTGTCATACATTTAGGCCTATGGAGCCTCTCGCGAGGCACCATCTACGAAATGTAAAAAAAAATTATTAACAAATTTATGATTTTTTTTTAAATTAACTTCCTTCCTCACTCTATTATCATCCATTACATATATAAGATTAAATAAATTTGCTTTTTGACTCTTTATTGGTATTAATTTATTGGGAAATCTTAGACTAATATTTAAAGTATCTGTCTAATACCAATTATATAAAATTGCTTCAAGTTATTAAAATAGGTAAATCCAGATAAAATTTATTTAACATACAACAAAGTGTTTATTGAAAATCTAATTTCGCGCGTATTTTTTGGCGTACACGTTCGTTATTATTTAAAGAATTATATATATTGCATCGTTAAACATTTAACACTTTTCTATACAATGCTTAATACCACAACCTTGGGCGGAACTGAAAACAAAACTGTACCACCATTCCTGATAATGTTTGCCGACCATCCGGGCAAAATCTCGGTTGAACTCATTATTTCTGGGAAACTGATAATAGCACAAAGATATATTTATATATTTATTACAAAATAATATAAGGTTGACGCTGAAGTTCCCACATTCGTCACAGTGTCACGACTGAGGAAGGACGAACACACTGATTATTGTCGAGTGGACGAACACCTTCATGTATTCTGAGTTGACTTAACATGTAAGTAAAAGTTTTGTAATCCGAGAATTTTCAACTAAATTTAATTAGTCGAGTGGTGTGCACTAAGGTACATGCACACGTGTATAAACAGGAATATATACAGGTACATATAAACATGGATATATATAAGGTACAGATTATGAAGTTATTTCAAATAGACAACTTGGAGAGGAGAATTACCTCAACCAACTTGGCCTCAGCGTCCATAACCAAATCGATGTCCAATCCAAATCCACGTCCATATCCACCATATCCGCCATAACCACCATATCCACCGTAACGAAGATATCCCGGGTGACCTACCGGGCTGCCGCGGGACGGCCAGGGCCGCCACCAGGACAGCGGCCACCACCAACACCATCATCATCACCTGCAACACAAAACATTTTTTATATAATTAATGTCCATTATTATTGCCATTCATGTGGAAAATATATATTNTTACAATAATTCCTTCTTTTACAAACTCTAGGCCGCCTGAGCAATAACATTCAGTAATATATTTCCTAGAATGAATTACTATTTCTTGCATTGTTGTCAGTGAATATTGTAATCAAAGAAACTTTCTTATATTTAACGAAATTAACTCCTGTTTTTAATTCGATTTTATTATGAAATTATTTGAGACAATTGTAATTTTAAAATAAATAACAATGAAACTATGCTTCTTAAGCAAAATCTATTGTACATGATTTTTTTTATTAAGATTATTTGATTTGTACTTTGTGCAAACCTAATCATTACAAACATCTAGAGAAAGAGAGAGAGAGAGCACAAAGATTTAGTAAGCAGTTTCGAGTGGCAGGGTGACTCTAACATGTGACTGTTAACAAGAGCCAATCTAAGGGAACATTGGGTTGCTGAACGTAGTGTTGGTGACTGACTCACAACCACTCACATTAGAACGTGCATCATTCCAGGTCTAGCAAACAAAGAAACTCTAAATCTGCGGTGAATGGATACCAGACCACTTGAGCTCTCGCAGGTTCTCCCTTCTATGAGGCTTGCGCAAGAAGTGGTTTTGGAAGTGTGAATTACATATCCGTAATTACACACATCCACTCACAAAGTTGATAATACATAGTGTAACAAGAAAATGGTAGTTTAGATTAATCTAAATGTCATACACGTAACTCTTGTATTATATATTACTGATGTCTTTCCGGTGCTGCTCAATGAGAATTGTGATAGAAACTGTGTTAGTGATTTAAGGTAAGAATATGATAAATATTGATGTATTATTATTATTATTATAACCCCACCTAACGCCTGATGCGATAAATAATTACACCTGTACTAATTACACCAGTTAAGTGTGCAACATCAGACTATTGTGTGCTGAGCGAATAAGTCATGTATATGGATATTTTTTACTGACGCGCTGAAATGTTTAAAAACTATTTGGTTCACCTTGACCCTGGGCGAGGCGGACCCCTGACCTGCAGGTAGTAGGCAGATGTTCCACAGCTGTGAATGACATATATTCCCGAACTAGAATCATTTTAAATTTATGTGATGATGTCTTCTTATTAACGAACCAGATGAGGAAACCAGCTGTGCCCGGGTCTCTCCACTCCCCTAACCATTATCTCTTCCACGCGCTCCCAATTTTCCCCCTCCCATCTCTCTCTACCTCTATCTCCGCTCAACAACTCTCCACACTTTTCTCCTTCCCTGTCCCTTCTATCCTTCCATCTCTCAGAAAATGTAATATTACGAAGCACTAAAAAAAAACCACTGGTAACGTCTACGGAAAACACATCCCCGATTTCAGACCGTGAAAAATCTCAGAGGGTCACAATAGATGCCTATATTTCCTAAAGAGTGTCACTGGGACCAATTCCGACTGGCCAATGTCACTCATATACCCCCATGTGTTTTCTAAGAAAGTTGGGAGAAGTTACCCTTTACCGTCTGGCCTGATACTTTGGGCAAACAGACATACAGTCTTTTTTATAGATAAAGATTTACACATGTTACATTTCACTGTGATTCAAAATAATGCATATTTAAAGGTCCCAGACGAAAGCCCCTTAAGCACATGATATAAGACTGTTCCTATCTCTAGCAATACGCCAGTTACGCTGATCCCGAATGCCTTGTCGAGTGGTAACCATAACGGGATCCAGTTGAAGAGTTCCGTATCTTACAGCATGCGTCTGTATGCTGTACCTTCTACATTATTCTCTCGTGTGGAAGAAGTGTGAGAATGTGGTCCGGAGACCCACCTCAAGCAGTGCAGAGAACACTTGTGGGATTGTGTATCTCACTGCAGTGGATTAATGCCCACTGTAGTGGATTAATCTCAACGGCAGCTGATTCTTAATTCAACTTGGTGTGGTTACGAGTAAGGGGATTTTTTTAGAGCATAATTGTTTTTTTTGGGGTGTGGGGTGGTAAGGGTTACCTCACTGTCTTCATGTCTCCTAGTTTAGAACAAAGCGAGCCTATGCCCCAGCCTTGTGACATATTTTGGTGCACAGGTAATTAAAACAAGCGCGAGGTGAATTAATGGTACTTCATTATTATTTATCACAGTCTTACATTGAACAGCTGAGTCTATCAATATATCTTTTGCCAGTCATGGAAACTGGCAAATATATGTGATACAGCACTGGCACTTGCGATACAGCTGTTTGTGTAAGGTTATTTAACGTTACACTGTTTGTCAATTAAATAATATATTATCTGCTTTGTGAGTGGATACGTGTATTTCTCAATATGTAACACTTGCAATCCCAGCTGAGAAAAATGCAAGTTTATTAAAAGAAAGAAGCTACGATAGTTACTGTGGTCTTACCGCGCACTTCAGTAAATGCTACATGCTCCTTGTTTCCATACACTCATCAACCCAACTGTTCTTTAGACTGGCTTCTGTTAACAGTTACTCTGCCTCTGAAGTCACTTAAAGGCTTTCAAAATATTTGTTATTTCTTGAAGCTTTGTACGCCATTTGTGAGAAAATTACGATTATCTCTTAAGACCTATTTACAAAAGTAGAGAAAAAATTTACAAGATTACTTAAAAGAACAAACCATTTTTTTTATTTAAATATCTATGTAAGATATATTCATAAAAACGCAGTTTCATTGTTTAATATTCATATGCGAAACATCTTTAATACTTTGGGAATAAAATTTCGTTAAAAACAAGTTAATCACATTAAATATGATCACGTCCATTTCATTAATATCCACTGACACCTACAGTAAATTATGAATCATTTTTGGAACGTATATTGCTCAAGTGTTTATAAGGAGCCAGCTAACATTATGTTCGGGTTTTTATGGTTTTGATTTGATTTACAACACTGTTGGGAGCCTCTTGTTGAATCACTTGTGATATAAAAGATTACTGACGTATATGTATTTGTGTACATGGATGTATATATATGTACATGTGTATGTAACATTAACAATTGTGTAACTAGCTTCAAAAGATTGTTACTTGCTTAGCTAAACGAACTATGTGATTCAGTTCCTGAACCGATTATTGCCTCTTTAACCCTTTCCACCACCGCCCACGAGATAGGTATTGGGGTGTATATTAAGTAAAATAATTTAACAATAACAATACAAACTTTCTCTCGTTCATATATACCTTTAGTTTTGTTTACGTTATTTTGTTATTTCTCTATTTTTCATGGAAACACCCTTTGTATAATAACTCGACAAGAGAAGTTTTTCCTTATCACTTATTCTTCTACACATTTACACAAGTTCTTCTCAGTACTTCCTGAGGACGTCTTGGTAGAAGATGTGTCCTTCAACTGTAAAATTTTCATAAATATTCTGGCATTAGTGAAACATTATTTAATATTTATTTACATATTATTAGTTTATAAAATAAGTTTATATATTCATGTGTCTGTTCATCATTTTAGTTTTGGTATATATATTAACAATAGGTTATAATATCCAAACTACTGTTAAAAATCCAGCAATTTTACTATTATACAAACACCATATCCAGGGTAATGTAAAACATGATAATCCTGCCAAATTATTTATTTGAAAGTATTAATCGAATAATTGCCGTGTTTTATATAACAGAGCAGCCAGCAAGGTCGACACATACGGCTTAGCATAGATCAGCCGAAATACATTATATGAAAACAGTGACGTGATTATAATCTTGTTTTCTAAATTGTGTCGACGAAATGTTTGAACTAGATTCCCCACAAACATAGTCGTTCAAGCACACACACACACACACACACACACACACACACACACACACACACACACACACACACACACACCACACACACACACACACACACACACACACCACACACACACACACACACACACACACACACACACACACACACACACATACAATAAATTCACTACAGTATAAACATACACTACAAATATACGCACTCAGCAAACACACACACACGAATATAACATACACGCAGAAACACGTTACATACGCACACACACACTACATTCACTCACACTTTCAACAAACAAAATCATTACTTACACAAAGACACAACATACGCATGCATCAAGCACATACACAAATAACAAACATACACAAACACCGTACAAGCACACACGTACACTATATACTCACGTACACAACAAAAACACCATAATCACAAAAGCTCACCAAAATCACACTCACACATACACACGCATACAAAAAATACACATAATAGTACACACTGACCCCAGACTCTGGATTTAATAACTGGCATAAATTGCTAAATAATTGTTCAAACATTTTAAAATAAATGTAAGCAAAATCTGAGATTTCCAAACATCAACAAATTACTCGACCCGACTGAGCCTCAGTGGCCATATCCACGTCCATATCCGTATCAACCACTGTATCCTCCTGCATACCCATATCCGCCGTACCCGCCATGTCCGCCATATCCACCTAGTCGTCCATATGGACCTCCATATCCACCAAAACCGCTGCCATATCCCCCTCGATATCCTCCAAAACCACCATAATATCCGCCAAACCGGCCATATCCACTGTTGTAGCCGCCACCATATCCACTGTTATAGCCGCCACCATATCCACTGTTGTAGCCGCCACCATATCCGCCGTAGCCACCATATCCAGAGCTACTGACAATATAGCTGGTCCCTCCGGGTGCTGCCACTGGACCGGCTAGGGTTGCCCGTAGGACGCCGGCCGCCACCAGCACCATCATCACCTGGTAAACATAAAACCAGTTATAACGTCACTGAAATAATTGTATACACAAGACCATAATGAATGGCTGAGAATTAGAGGGTTTTAGCAGTCAGAATTGAGGTTTCATCACCATAACTATGAAGATAATTGATGCTGAAGTCAATATTTTTAGCTTGCCTCAACACAGCACGACAAAAGTTGACCCAGCTCTGTCAACATCCACAACAGCAATTCTCTCAGGATCGACAGTTCTGTTGTTGTTTAGATTCAGCTAATGGGAACAAAAAGTTCCAAGTTGCACGGGCTATGGTGAGCCCGTAGTGGGTTTACCTGGCACAGGAGCGGGGCTGTAACTTGTCGACAGTTCTTTCAACATCAGCAGATCTGTCACTCACGTTCTGGAGATCATCTTGCCCAGCTGAAGGTGTTCTCTTGTCAGGGAATCACAGTCGACGCTGTCCACCACCTGTCTCTCCATCACTATATATATATATATATATATATATATATATATATATATATATACGACTGTTACCCTCACCTGAAGCCTGTCTCAATCATTAATTACTGAGATAATTACACAAATTACTCAAGTGCGTAATATCATCTTACCCGAATGTGCGTGGCGAGAATGTCGTATAGATGTGTAAAATAAGCGGCTGCACTTCCCCTAACTTATGAAAGAATCAGCTAACTCAGCAACTAATGTCTTGAGCAAGTGATCAATTAGCAGACTAATAGCCTGACGTTGCGTACTGTTAAGTGTTCAGAGATTAGTGGTAAGAAACCCAGGCGTCAGGGAAGTATGGTTGATGATATATATATATATATGGTGGGGACACAAGTGGTGGTCAGTATCCACTGTGACTCCTTGACAAGTTAACACCTTCATCTAGTCAAGATGGTCTCCAGAGCTGTGAGTGACAGACCTGCTAATGTTGATACATCTGCTGATATTGATACACCTGCTGATGTTGATACACCTGTTGATGTTGATACACCTGCTGATGTTGATATATATCCTGCTGAAGTTGTCTGAGCTGGTCTATAGCTGGTGTTCATATTGTTCTTAGGACCTCCTGGTTCTGATATTGTGTTTAGACAAAGTTAAGCTGATGCTCTGTTGATACCAGCTTTAACAGTGTTCATACCACCTTTCTGAGCTGATGCTGTATTGAGACAAACTGGAACAGTGTTGATTCCGGCAGATGCTTTGTTGATACCAGCTCATGCTTTGTTAAAACTAGCTGATGGTACATCATGTAAACTTTTATGTCCTCTGTTATAGAGGACATGTAATACCGTCTATTACATAATTATAGCAGATTTGCTTATATTGGGACAACTGTTGATGCTGACAGAACTGCTGATGTTGATCGAGTTATGGATGTTGGCAGAGCTGGTCAACATCTGTCATCCTGTGTTGACCAGCTTCAACTTCAGCATCAATAATCTTCCTAGTAATGTTGATGAAGCCTCAATTCTGACTGCTACATCTCTAATTCTTTTGTCAGTCATACATTCTTTTAATTTTTTATGTTCGAAAACAACGATGCTTTAGTCATTCATCATGGTCTTGTGTATACAATTATTTCAGTGAAGTTATTTGTTTTATGTTTTCCAGGTGATGATGGTGCTGGTAGCGGCCTGCGTCCTAGGGGAAACCCTGGCTGGTCCTGTGGCAGCCCCCGGAGGGACCAGCTATAGTGTCAGTAGCTCTGGATATGGTGGCTACGCCGGATATGGTGGCTACGCCGGATATGGTGGTTATAGCAGCGGATATAACAGCGGTTATGGCCGATTTGGTGGATACGGTGGTTTGGGCAGATATCGAGGGGGATATGGCAGCGGTTTTGGTGGATATGGAGGTCCATATGGACGATTAGGTGGATATGGTGGACATGGTGGCTTCGGCGGATATGGGTATGCAAGAGGATACGGTGGTGGATACGGATATGGACGTGGATACGGCCACTGAGGCTCAGCCGGGTCGAGTAAGTTGTTGATGTTTGAAAATCTCATATTTTGTTTACAGTTACCTATAAAATGTTTGAACAAATATTTAGCCATTTGTGCCAGTTATTAATTCCAATGTATGGGCCAGCGTGTACTATGATGTATACGAATGTGTTTGTTGTATGCGTGTGTATGTAGTGTGCTTGTGTGTGTGTGTTTGTTTTTGCGTGTTTCTGTTCGTTGCGTACGTGTGTGTGTTTAATGAATGATTCTTTATTATGTACGTGCATGTTTGCATTGTGTATTTATATGCGTTTGTATGTGTTTATAGTGAGATTATAGTGTTCGTGTATGTTTGAACACCTGTGTTTAAGAATCTAGCTAAAACATTTCGGTGACAGTATTCTAGACAAAATGTATGATAGCGTCATTGTTTTCATATAATATATTTCCACAGATCTACACAACCGGTTGTGTCCACATCGCAGGCAGTTGTATTATAAAAAAATATTTTGTATTCGGTTAATACTTTCAAATAAATAATTTAAGAGAATTTCCATGTTTTTTGTCATCCTGTAAATTTTGCTTAAAAAATAGTAAAAATGTAGAATTTCAAAGTAATAAATAATATAACTTGAGCATATAAATACATTTTGTTAACAATTTACATATATAACCAATAATAAAAAATATAATTATCACGTTGCAAAACTTATACACTGAAAAATTTATACTTAAAAGGAGTTCACATATCAAGTCGTCCTCACAAAGAAATAATGAGTGTTTGATATAACGAGTATTTGATATAACGAAGTGATGAGTACTTATGAAAGAAAAAGACTTTAGATCTTCGTTCGTCGTTAAAGATTCGCTACCTGGAACAAAAAGTTCCAAGTAACACGGGCTATGGTGAGCCCGTAGTGCCTTTTTTATGGGCTTTAGATAAGGAGTAACTTATCTGGACTAGTTATTAAACAATATTGTTGCTTTTGCAACAAAAATAAGAAAATAGAGAAATTAACGTAGACAAAACTAAAAGTAAATATAAAGACGTGAATATATAGGGTGAATATATATTATAATATATATTGTATGAATATATAACATACTTTGTTAATTAAAGTATGTTGCATAAATGTTAATAAACGTAAATATTTTTTAATAAACAGAGAACCGAGCGTCTTGTAGGGATTGTTATTATATTGACTGTACTAACAATATAATATATATATATATATATATATATATATATATATGTATAATACATATATATATATATAATATATATATATATATATATATATATATATATATATATATACATATATATATATTATTATATATATATATATATATAATTATATATATATATATATATATATATATATATATATATATTCCACAAGGGTGTGAGGCGGCAGCCCATGCAGCTCGAGCCTTCATCGCCAACATCACAGACGAAAAGGCCCTTATCAAGCTAGATTTCAAAAATGCCTTCAATTTGGTGCGGAGGGATGCTGTACTCCGTGCGGTTCATAGTCATTTCCCTTCCCTCTACCCTTTCGTACATTCATGCTACAGTATGGATCTTAAGCTACTTTTTGGCGAACATGAAATTGACTCGCGGGAAGGCGTCCAACAGGGTGACCCCCTTGCTCCTCTCCTTTTCTGCTTAGTCATCAAACAAGTCACAGAGGTCCTGTCCAGCGAGCTTAACATCTGGTTCTTGGATGATGGTACCCTAGCTGGTTCCCAAGACTCCCTCCTGGAGGACATCAGAAAAATCCAGGAGCAAGGTGCAGTTTTAGGCCTCACCCTGAACCCTTCTAAATGTGAAATAATATGTTCCAACCAGGGCATCGTAGAGAGAATAGAGGGTCTTCTGCCAAACATCCATAAAACTAAACCTGAAGACAGCACACTCCTAGGAGCTCCCCTGGGGTTGAAAGCCATCGATGAGGTCCTTGATAAGAAAATCGCCGACCTTAAGAGGATGGATGGGAGGATTGAGGATATTGATGCTCATGATGCACTCTACCTCATCACCAGATGTCTGTCCCTCCCCAGGTTAACCTACTTTCTGAGGTGTTCACCATCTTACAGTAGCCAAAAACTAAGTGAGTATGACCGGTTACTGAAATCAATGCTAGAAAAAGCCCTTAACCTCTCTTTTGATGACCTGCAGTGGAAACAAGCCTCTCTTCCCGTAAGACTTGGGGCCTCGGAGTTCGAACAGCAACGCAAATCGCTGTTCCAGCCTTCCTGTCCTCCTTATCAGCATCCGACGACCTTGTGAAGGAAATTCTACCTGCCCACTTACATCAGCTGGCAGGTGTACATGATCCCAATTTTACACGCTGTGCCACAGAGTGGGCCTCTCGTGCAGGCCCATCACCTCAACCACCATCCCCAAAAGCCCACAGGCAATCCAGCTGGGATGGCCCCATTGTAGACAAAGTTGCTGCAGAGTGCCTGGTGCTGCATCAACACAGCACGACATTGCTCGCCTCACAGCAGTAGCAGCCCCTCATGCAGGGGATTTCCTGTTAGCAACCCCAATGTCGGCAACTGGCACGCGTCTCACACCACACGCCCTCCGAATTGCTGTGGCCCTCCGCCTTGCTGCCCCAATCCACACCAGATATAGGTGTATTTGCGGCGAGGTGGTGGCTGACAGGTACGGCCACCATGGCCTACTCTGCCAAAGCACGGGAGGATGGCACTCGAGGCACAGTGAAGTTAACGACATCATCAAGAGGAGCCTCACCACAGCTGGATGCCCAGCCGAGAGAGAGCCTCGTTACCTAACGCCCCGTAACTCTGATGCTCTTATTGGTCGCCCGGATGGTATCACAGTGAACCCCTGGAAGAATGGCAAGCAGTTGGTATGGGACTACACGTGCGTATCAACCCTGGCTAACACCTACATTGACCTCAGTGTTGCACAACCAGGTGGCGCTGCCACCCACAGGGAAGCAGCCAAATCCCGTAAGTATAGAGAACTTGATCACCACTACAATTTTGTCCCCATTGCTTCTGAGACACTCGGCGCCTGGGGTAAAAGTGCTACCAGTTTTTTGAAGGAACTGGGTTCTAGGCTCATTGAAACAACAAGGGACCCTAGAGCTGCCAGCTTTCTTTTCCAGCGCCTCAGCGTGGCGATACAGAGGGAAATGCGCACTGCATCCAGGGTTCCTGCCCGCCATCTGAGGAGCTGGAGGAACTCGACAACCTATGATAACCATCTTTGTAACCTATATGTAACTCCTTTTTTGTAACACAGTTCAAATAAAGCAAATATATATGTGTACATACAAAGAATGGGGGTGGTAGGAGAAGAAAATATTAGTGTTCAGTGAGAAACCACAAGGTCTCCTCTGAATACGTTTTATTTTCTTCTCCGAGGCTATGGGTCCCCACATTGGCACCAGAGGTGGTACCCTCACAAACAAATATATATATATATATATATATATATATATATATATATATATATATATATAATATATATATATATATATATATATATATGCAAGGATCAAAAGAACTACAAGAACATGCATTAATGAACATATCACTAATTATATCATAATGACAGAAACCATAATAAAAATAATAAATAATAAAATTTTATATATATATATATATATATATATATATATATATATATATATATATATATAATGAACTTGATAAAAAAAATTGATGTGACAAACATCATCTGCATTTTCAATTAATGTCCACAAAGTTTTGAATACATAAAATTTATAATACTCAAGTCATAAATTTAAACTAATTTGCAAAGGAAACTTATTAAATATCGTTGCTTACTACAATGTAAGAATAATAAATAACACTACTTATAATAAGAAAACACATACAAAGTGAACTTATCTCCCTCAAACAATTAGTCCTTATATATCTCTCTGAGAATGCTGGCTTAGATAATGGTAAGCCATGATCTAAGCCAGCATTCAGCGTATCTGTATAGCCACATGTTACTCCAAATGTTCTGGTAGTTCATTTACGAGGAAATTAGCTGTAGAGAGGCTATGTGACAAGTGTTCATCTCGTGGACTTTGTAGAATATAAACAGATCAGCTACATCTCTCTCATGTCAGAAAGCTACCGAGTTAGGTTCATTAAGTTTGTTTTTCACACGATGCACAGTGAACCCGCTCCATTGATCAACGTGAACCCGTTGAGATTTAAGATATTACTCGGAAACGGTGAATAAAATAAAAATATATTCATGTATTTATTAACAAATAATGGTTTAGAAATAGGTTAAAAACTAGTTTAGGAATAGGGTAGTTGATTTATGGAAGAACATAACAAAGGTCGGATCGCAGGTTTGTTTCAGGAGCAGATTACACATAAACTCGGGTAAACTATATGAATGAGTCTGGGTTGATAAAATAGGAGCCTCATCGTATGGTCCAAAAGGCCTCCTGCAGTTTCTTTTATTCTTATGGACCTGTGTCTATTGCGGTTGCTCACAAAGATCATGCAGTTATGACAGCTCATCTCTGGCAAAGAAAGATTCGATATTGGATTACATACAGCGTACATGAACATGAGAACAGATGGAAGAGGATTTTTGATATATTGTCAACAATTACTTTACCAGATGTATTCAAACGTGTTCAATATAATAAATTAAAGTTATTCAAATTGTTTACACAGATATATGTGTATTATTTTTTTTATATGAGCACACACAAGAGTCAACCTACTTGATACAATTTAACTTCAGCGGCCAAATCCGAACCCGAATCCGCGTCCAAAGCCACCATAGCCGCCATATCCACCGTAGCCCCCATATCCACCGTATCCTCCATACCCACCATATCCACCATATCCACCATAGCCACCATATCCTCCGTAGCCTCCAAGAAATCCGGGATTGCCTACTGGGGCTGCCACGGGACCGGCCAGGGCCGCCCCCAAGACAGCGGCCACCACCAACACCACCATCATCGCCTGTAACACAAAACATTCTTGTTAATTTAATATGCTAAATATCCGTTAATTTTGGATACCAAATATTATTATGCTTACCTTTCAATGTTTTGATTAATATGAATCAAATGAAAATGCAGAAATAAAATTAATCGTAATTTGATTTTAATAAAGTTAACATTAAGTGACTTTAACCGATTAAATAAATAAGCTAGTCTCAACACAGCATTAAAACCACTTTGTCGACAATTAGAGTTGGATATGGCAATTTTATAGAAACCATCTCGCCAACCAGATACAATAACCGCTCTGTCGTTGAAACAGTTACTGCTTGACTGTTCGACAGTCCTGAAATTCAGAATAGTTCTATAAGTCAGAGAATCAGTAAATATTAGTCTGTACTCTCAACAGCGACGATTCTGTTTCCCTCGGTAACAATAACTGTTTGATAGTCCCCTCACCAAGAGTAGTTCTGAAGCTAGGAGTGGCTCTGTTACTTACAGCTCTGGAGACCATCTTGTAAGCGTGCAGGTGTTTACTGTTCTGGGAGTCACGGTGCACAATGTTCACCTCTTTGTATCTACCACCTTTTATACCGCCACCAACCTAAAGTTCACTGATGACCTTCAGCCACCGAGAACTAAGTACTGGTCTCATCACCTCGGGTGAAGAGTGGTTTATCCCTTGTAAAAACTTGTCGATCCACAAGACCGTTCTCTCTTTCACCACGGTATACTTTTACCTACTCATCTGCAGCACTCACTCACACTTCATTATTAGGGAGTCCAGCTGGAGAAGCTCAGTCACCGCAAGAATATATATTAGTACATACAGTTGAGCAAACACATATTTGACTCTTACTTCTCTCGTATTTATATTCGATATTGGTGATGGCCTTGATCATCATACCTGCTTGTTGGTTTCTCATGCTCGTCACTCTCACGCAAAAGAAAAACATATCTTTGGTTCATCTGAGTCTCCCCCCTTCCATCCTTGTCACTTCCTTCATATGGTCTCGAGCTTTCATCCATGCTCCCTGGCTCATCTGGGTCCACCTACAATCCCTACCCCTTTTGTTCATCTGGTTTTCAAGCATTCATTCATGCACTCTACCGTCCACGAAACGTCGCAGCATATTAATCAGTGAAGATACATAACTAGCACAACTGCTAAATTATTTACAACCTGGTTTGGTGTTGGGATTAAAGATAATCTACGTCTGGAGGGGTAATTACCGTAATTTTTAACAAAAAAGTCCTACCAGATGGAATGCTCTAGTCAAGACTGACTCTCAATACTTGGACGTAGAATTATGTAAAGTCTAAAGTGCTATTATATATTGAGATTATTAAGGCACACGTGTTTAAGAATGTGCTTCTGATTTAACGTGGAGATTTAGACCACAACAGTTGTGTACTGAAAAACCACCACGAATACTTTAGTGTATGTACGCCTAGAACCAGGATTCACTTACATATATAACGCTTCAACGGTGTAGATAAACTTATTTGGGTCAATAAAAGCTACCATGTTGCTTACTGAATAACCAGCAAGTATACTAGAGTTCAGGACTACATATTCAATATACCTATAACGAACCATTAAATATACCTTTCAATGTACACATTAACTGAACAAACGTTGCTTACAGGATAATGTGCAAGTTAACAAAGAGCTCGACTACTTATAGTAAAATAGTAACAATATTATAAACATTTAAAACAACTATAAAAGTTTATTATACTTACTTTATCTTTTTGCAAAGAAATAAAAAGCAAAAGTTGAATATTTATTTAAAATTTGATTCTGTACATCATTTTGTAATAAAAACTGTGTTAATTTAGTTCCGATATTGAGCGTTGTACCTATAATTTAAATCGTTTTCTTTTAAAATTTCATTATTTGTCTATGTCGAAGAAAACGCAATATTTTTAGGGATTCCTAAAGGGAGAAAAAGAAGACTTTCTCAAGACATACTCACTATTTTTACTTATTTATTAGTTGATGTACTTATTTATTTATATATGTAAAGAGTTGTGCGAAACTACATATTTTGATATTAAGTAGTACACTTTTGCAAAGCCACTATCATGCAAGCGTTTCGGGCAGTTCCGAACTCGGAATTTGCAAAGATATAAATTAGGGTAAACAATCTTTACGCAAAAAATTATTTAATGACGGCTGTATAATAATAGACTTCGAACTCATATAATTACTATAATAATACATACTGCTAAATTACAATGGCGTGATATCATAGTAATATAATATAGTGGCAAAATAAATTATATTGATGTAGTTGAATTTGTAGATAGTAAGATGTTTATTCAGGTAAAGGTACTTACATTTGAAATGCGTTACAAAAATAATGTTGGATTTCTAGATAGAGCCAGTACACACAATGCCTGAATGCCTAGTAAAATACTAGGTGAGTTTGTACCTAAAGGTGGGGTACTATAGTGAAGAAATTTGGTACTTCATTGTTCTACTTTTGAATAAATTGCAGTTTGGACATTATTTTACTTTATTAGGAAACTAGTACCATTATTTGCACGGCGAGTTTGCATAGATTTCGTCTTTCTGATAATTTTATTAGAAGAGATTGGATAACAATCACAAATGTATCAAATAGACGCTTTATGTCTGATAATAAGGTTTCCCATCTTTCCAAATGGAAATATTAGCTATTTTTTCATTGTTTGTTTTAAAAATTTCAAAACTTAAATATTTTTATATTCTAATTGCGTAATTGCTTATTGACGATAATTACAGAATTTACTTTATATATATATATATATATATATATATATATATATATATATATATATATATATATATATATATATATATATATATATATATATATATATATGTATGTATGTATATATATATAAGAAGGTACATCGGGTTTATGATAATACAAAACATTGATGTTTATACATTCTTGTAAAGCCACTAACACGCACAGTGTTTCGGGCAGTATGGTCGTACCTACTGCTATACATCAGTTGACGCATGTGACAGCGTAAAAGTTATTATCAGGCGGAAGTTAGATAACCAGTGTTCGCTGCAGCCTCTTTCTGGCCAGGGAAAATTTGTCCCAATGAAAAACAACTGAAAGAGGAGCAGAATTTAGCACAAAGTTCACCAACTGCTGACATCACAGTTAAGTATCCAGGCCATATTTGTATAGACAGTGGTTATATCCTACAATATTTCGTTTTCACTTAATTAACAATTTCAAATGGTTGAAAAGGTCACTTTGGGTAGATTAGAGTTGAAAAAGAATGTCATAAGCAGGGCTGGTGTGATGAACACCCATGATAGTATTCAGTGGGTAGAGCTTTCAGCTAGTCCCTTCCTGTGATTGGGTGTTGCGGTGAATGTCAACAAAAAATTTCCACCAATAAGATGCGAGTGCGGGAATAGTTTCTTCAGCTCAACGAACTGCCTTGCGGGTTGCTGTTGGCAAGCTGATAGTGCAATATTATGCCAATAGATGGCCCATGCTGTCTCTTATGGCTGCTGTTGCCTTGGCCTGTTTTGTTAGTGTGCTTTTCTACCAATAGGTGGAATCAGCTGTATTCCTCTGTATCAAATTTAATAATTACACAAGACAATAGGTCTAAACTGTAAACTGAAGCACATATATATCATGGTTACAATCAACTACATTAGACTGTATACACGTTTCAATGTACGAATATGTAATTACAACTTTCTATTGTGCAGTGCCACAAAGGACAGGATATACACGTTTCAATGTACGAAAATGTAAATACAACTTTCTGTTGAGGACTGCCACACAAGGAAAGGGATGGGTTCGTAAATGATGCAGCTTAAAAAAAGTATAAATAAAATAAAATTGTTCTTCCTTTTTAAAATGGACAAGCCAATTTGGATAAAGTGTTAGGATGTCGTCCAGTACACTAGATTCAAGGAAATAGTTACACAGTTGGTGGTACAATAGGACTGGAGGTATAAAATCTTTTACAGTTTCACATTCACATTTCACATATAGTGTTCTAGTGAATGCATTAAAAGTTTGTCACAGAGTTTGCAATCTGAATGTTCTGGTAGTGGCTCAGCCTCACTAACCTGCCAGATGTGCCTATAGCTAAGGCGAATTCGCGCAATGACTACATCACATTGCCTGGTCCGGTTACTGTGCTGACCATACAAATACCTATCATCACTAAAGTTGCCATAGTTTTTAATACTGCAGCTTTCAGGTTTCTGGGTATTTCTTAGTTCTTCTAAATTTGAAGTAAGTATACTTTATTACTACACATATTCCAGAACTAAAGTAACCTCCCTGTTGTATAAACACCGAGAAACAGTGAGATAACTAAAGCAACTAAATTACAACCCTGTAATTTACTTAACCTCGCCCACAACTATGCCTCACCCTCAACTATATGCCGCACCCATAATTCACGATTGATCCTCTCAAATGCATGTAACAGAATCAACAGGGTGACTAGCAAGTGTATGTTATATTTTTGCATGTTTTTATTTAAATATCATTAAAAACAAAGGGCTAAGTTGGTTTTAAATTTGAATGTTGTAGTGGGTATGAGAGTTGAAGGAATATTGACTGGAGATGGAAGTAAATAATGAAAATTTATTAAATGTCAGCAAATTTCACTGGTGAAAATTATGTTTTGATTTTCAAAACACTAACTCTGCGCAAGCAGACTTAGTAAATATTATTATTATTGGGAAATATTTTAAATTTATATTATTAAATAGTTTAGTTGTTTTTTCCGGCAATTTTAATTATAATTAAAATATCCATTTACAAATGATATTGATTGAAACATATTTTAAGTTTTTATAATAAAATAGTATACTTTTTCGTTTAATTTAAAAATCAATAAAACTTGCGTATAAAAAATTAATATAACACCAATGTTATCTCCCATTGCCCGTGCTACTTGGAACTTTGTTTCAGGGAGCGTATCTTTAACAACAACAACAACAATGTTATCTCCTTAAACAACATTCAAGTCAAAATATATATTTTGGCAGCTTTTATTATTAAAATGTTTAAAGGAAAGACCCAATTTATGTTTTAAGTGTTAAAAACCAAATTTCCGGATGTAACCTTACAACCTTTTTCAAGGTGCTGTATACAATGTTTTCATTGTATATGTACTCATTGTATACATCACCTTGAGAAAAGATAATAGTTACATCCGAAAATTTGGTCTTTAATTCATTTACACATACCTTGGGTCTTTCCTTCACGTTCGTTCAAACACTACGACATTGTGGGAGGTTTCTCCATAAAAATATGTATTAATTTAATTAGAATATATTCTAATTTTGAGTATAGGAGATTTATTAAGCATTTAGAATGTTATTCAAAATAGAGCTCATATATTTGTTAGTTCTGGGACCTAAAATGTTTCGCAGAAATGATGAATGAAAAAAAAATTATATTAAAATATTTATTAAAAAATAATTATGTACTGCTGGTTGGAAGGGTCCCGGGAGCATGACAGCACAACTCTGGAAAACAAAAAATCTACCATTAATGTCTAACCATATTAGCTAAATATTTATAAATATGAAATGAATGGAAGATGGCTTGATATACTGGCAACATATCTTTACCCAAAGTATTCAAAAGTGTTCAAGTGAATAACTGAAAGTTGTGCAAGTTGTTTGCATACATATAAGTTTTTTGTATTTTTGCAATGAGCAGAGTCAAGACTCAACCAACCTGCTCTAGTTTAACCTCAGCGGCCGAATCCGAATCCAAATCCGCGTCCAAAGCCTCCAAAGCCACCATATCTACCATAGCCACCATATCCTCCATAGCCACCATATCCTCCATATCCACCATATCCACCATATCCACCATATCCTCCGTATCCTCCAAGAAATCCTGGGTTGCCTACTGGGGCTGCCACGGGACCGGCCAGGGCCGCCACCAGGACAACGGCCACCACCAACACCATCATCATCACCTGCAACACAAAACATTCTTGTTAACTTAATATGCAAAATATATGTCAGTCATTTTGGATACCAAATATTATTATGCTTTCCTTTCAATGTATTGATTTAATACTATGAATCAAATGCAGAAATATAACGACTCAACATGATTTAATTTCAATAAAAATTGTTATCACTAAGTGATTTTAACACATTAAAACATCAGCTGGTGTCAACACAGTATTAGAACCATTAGTCGACAAGAAAGATGGACACGGCTATTTTCCAGAAATCATATTAAGACGAATTTGAAACTCTCGCTCCACTCCCAATAGATTCGAATTTAGTAATGCAACCAGGTACAATAACCACTCCGGAAAATTATTCCGGAGTGGGTACTTCTTCCACCAGTAACTGTTAGAGTCCAGCCCCCCATCAAGGGTGATTCTTTTTAACGAAAGTACCAGCAACCGTTTCCCAGCACTCTCAACGAGAGTGGTTCTGAATTTCGAGAACAATAACCTGTTTATCCTTTTTCTTACAGGAGCAGCCCAGTTACTTACAGCTCTGGAAAACATCTTGAGAGTCTGGAAGTGTTTACCAGGCAAGGTACCAGTACTTAATGTCCACTATCCGCCGTCTCCACCTTATATACCGCTATTGATGACCTTCAGCTACCAACAGTTAATTATTCACCACCTCGGGTGAACAGTAGTTGATGTCTTGTAAAAACATAGCGGTCCACCAGACCGTTCTCTCTCACTCACCATATGACTTTCTCTTGCAGATTTATATAATGATAAATTTATCATTGTTCACTTTCACCTATGTACTGCAGTACTCACCTTGATTATTGCAGGTATTAGGAGTTAATCACCTTGATTATGCAGTACTTGATAATTGCAGAATTAGGAGTTTAAGCACAGTAGCTGAAGATAATTCCCGCAAGAGCGTGTAAGTGAATACATATATGTGAGAATACACACATACAACAGAGTCGAAGTCCTTGTGTGTGTTTTCTTTTACATATGTAAATTCGATGCGAGCGTCTAGTGGGTCTCACCAGGGTATGTCATCGCCAGGGTAATAGCCATCTTAGCTTGAAAGCTTTCCTTTCCTCTTGTATCAACATTTGAAACTGACGATCGCCTTGATCATCTTACCACCAATGTAGTTCATGCCTTTAGCTCGCCGCTTTTACCTCTGTGGCTCATCTGAGTCTTCAGCTTCCAGCCATGCCCCTTCGTTCATACAGGTCTCCAGCTTCCAGCCACGCTCCTTCATTCCTATAGGCCTTCCGCCTCAATCATTGCCTACTAGCTTACTGCCGATATATCGACATTTTTCAAAGTCTAGTTCATCAACATGACCGAGAAGGTGTGCAAGTTAGCTCATTCTTGTGTTGTAACACAACGCTCGAACTGCCGCTTCAGCTCAGTTTTCACATCTGAGGTTCCTGACTTTACATGAAGACAGCTACAGTGTGTCCCCATGGCTGCCGCAATGTTTACATGCAACACATGGTAGGGTCATGTCACGTGCAGCGTCACATGGTTCCTCGTTAAGACGTCACTCCCAGCAGCTGGTAGTTAGTGTAGTCATTTATTATCACCCCATACCCGTCCCGTGGGTTGTGCAGGTGGTCATTATAAACATTAAAACGCTGCAAGGAGTAAGCACCACTTCGTTTGACCAACCCCAACCCCCTTCCCCTCCCTACCTATTACAGCTCGGTTTTCCAATTTATAGCTTTATTTTTTGTCCCAGAATTAATGACATCAATACATCAACTGAGGAGAAACATCGCGTTCAGAACTCAGTGACAGTGTTAGTTTCAGTAAAGATATTATTGCAGAGTATACTACAGCAGGAGCATACACGACACAGCACATATACAATAGCTATATCTGAAGTAACTGGATTATACGTAAAGCACCATGTACGAAATATGCATAAAAAGAAACATATACAAACCAGCTTATAGCCCATTTGTTGGTCTCTGAAATTTTTTCAATCATAATTAAAGAAGAATACACGAAATCTTTAAGAAGGACCATTCACGAAACATCTTAGCCTGTGCAGACGGTAAGTCACAATTACGTGGCTGAAGATATGATGACTAACCTATCATATCAGAAGATGAGAAGACGACGACGTTTTTGTCCATCCTGGATCATGATCAAGTCGATTGTGATAATAGTCCAGGTAAAATCAACCAGGAAAATCGACTTGATAATGGTCCAGAACAGATTGAAACGTCGTCGTCTCCTCATCTTCTGGTGAGTGGTTTAGTCTCCATCTTAGCCTGCTGTAAAGCACTGACGACGGGTCATTGACAGTCGTATATTGACGTACGTCGTAGCAGCAGGCGTGACTATTACGACGTTACCAAGAATTCCATTCACCTGGGCTCTATGAGACTCGAACCGTACACCCCAAGCATGTGAGGCCGAAGCTGTGTCGACTGGGCTATGAGTAGTTTTAATAAGAGAAGACTACTAATGTTTGCATTAGAAAGGAGTTTATCTTGAGCCTCTGGTCGACCAGCCAGAAATATGCTCGTAGTATACCTGATCAACTAGGCTGTGACTCATACGTCAGGCTGCGAGCAGCTGCGTCCAACAGCCTGGTTAACCAGTCCAGCAACGAGGAGGCCTGGTCGAGGACCGGGCCGTGGGGAACACTAAGCTCAGACCCCATCTCAAGGTGCGAGAGAACTCGATTTGCAAAGTTAAATAAGATCAAAATCCTTTATTTTCTTTAATAAATTTAGAGTATTAATTTAATTATTTATTTAGAAGAGTGCGGTTCCCATAATCGTAATAGATGCAGTTTAAAAATAATATAAATAAACTAAAATTGTTCTTCATGCTATAAAATGGACAAGCAAATTTTGGATAAATTGTTAGGATGTCGTCCAGTACACCAGATTCAATGAAATAGTTACACAGTTGGTGGTACAATACGCCAGGAGGTCTAAAATCTTTTACGGTTTCACATGCAACAATATAATGTTCCAGTGAACGCATTAAAGGTTTGTCAGTTTACAATATGAATATTCTGGTAGTGCCTCAGCCTCATTTACCTGCCAGATGTGCCTATAGCCAAGGCGAATTCGAGCAATGACTACATCACATTGCCTGGTTCGGTTACTGTGCTGACCACACAAACACAAATACCTATTATTACAAAAGTTGTCATCGCTTTTGCTACAGTAGCTTTCAGGTCTCTGGGCATTTTTTAGTTCTAAATCTGAAGTAAACACTTTAGTCCTGAACATATTTCAGACTAAAGTAACCTCTCTGTTGTATACACAGGGTTTAAGTTTAAATTATTAAATAGTTTAATTATTTTACGGCAATTTAATTATAATTAAAATATCTACTTACAAATTATCTTGATTGAAATATATTTTAAGTTTTTATGATAAAATAGCAGACTTTTTCGTTGTATTTAATATTTAATTACAACTTTTCATTATTAAAATGATTAAAGGTGAAGGAATGACCCAATTTATGTTTTAAGTGTATTAAAAAAGAAATTTTCGGATGTAACATAACATCCATTCTCAAGGTGCTGTATACAATGTTCTCATTATATATGTACTCACTGTATACATTGTAATAATCCCCTCCCTCCTGCTATATTCCCCTTCTTCACTCAACACTGCTGCAAGATCACTGTGATCCTCAATGAACTACCAGCTAATATTAAAACTGAAATATTAAATGAAAGGGGAGCAACAGATGAAGGGTTTATTGAATTTAAATAATGAATACAACTTAAAATCACACAACTGCCACCACCTTTCTGACCTCTGAATGTGTCTATTACTGATCTCCCAGGAAGGACAGAAATCAATAATGATGAAATCAAGGGCATAGGAGCCTTGGTAAATAACGTTTGGGGAATAGATTATATAAAACTTTACTTAGTGAGAATATAGAGGCTTCCAATACCACACGAGAATACCACATATTCAGGACACATTTGGAAACTTAGTACCTAGATGAGTCACAGAGACGTTAGAAAGAATTTTTTCAGTGTCAGAGTAGTTAATAAATGGAATGCACTAGGAAGTGATGTGGTGGAGGCTGACTCCATACACAGTTTCAAATGTAGATATGATAGAGCCCAGTAGGCTCAGGAATCTGCACACCAGTTGATTGACAGTTGAAAGGCGGGACCAAAGAGAGAAAACTCAACCCCCCGCAAGTACAATTTGATGAGTACAATTAGGTGAGTACATATAGAAAGACTCAACATTAAAAATAAAAGGGGGAACAGATAACCAAACCACAAAATACATTAATAATCACTTTATTTAACAAAGACACATATTTATATCAAATTGAAAAATACCCTATTCTAAATTTATCCCTAAGAGGCAAATATAATCGGAGTGCAATTACTTTGATATACCAAAACTCAGACAAACTTTACCTTATCCTGGAAAACCGGCCCCAGATGTTGAATGGCAGCGCTCCAGGTCATAGCCCTGTACCCCAGTCGAGCCCAAGACACACTGACTACAATTCCCTTTGACAACCCCAGGGAGGCCTATCGTTCCCACGCTCTCATTCCAGGGAAACCCAGGGCAGGGAGTATGAATATGACACCGGCCGAGTTTTACTGCTCCTCAAATTTGTCAATGGCTATAGGAAGACAAGGGAGAGGAGAAAGAGTGGGGGTAGAGAGGGAAAAGAGTGGGAATGGAGTGGGCACAGAGAGGGCCCAGAGAGGGACTCTCCATCCTCCAGGGTCTCTTGACTTCATGGTTTATGACCGGTGAGGGCCGGACTGTGACAAATGGGAGGGGAGATGGAAGAAAATAAGGGGAGGAATGAACAAGGGAGGGGGAAGACTAACGAAGGCAGGAGGAAAGGGGAGAGGGGCGAGAGGGAGAAAAGGAGAAGCTTGGTCTGTGCAACAGACCATTACAACATCACCTTGAGAAAAGATGTTAGTTACATCCGAAAATTTGGTTTTTAATTAATATACACATACATTGGGCCTTCATCTTCATTCAAACACTACGACATTGTGGTAGTGTTATTAATTTAACACTCCATTAAAATGTTTATTAATATAATTAGAATATATTCTAATTTTGAATATAGAAGATTTATTAAGCATTTAGAATGTTATTCAAAATAGAGCTCAAATATTCGTTATTTCTGAGACCTAAAATATTTCGCAGAAATGATGAATGAAACAAAATTATATTAAAATATTTATTAAAAAATAATTATGTACTGCTGGTTGGAAGGGTCCCGGGAGCATGACAGCACAACTCTAGAAAACAAAATCTACCATTAATATCTAACCATATTAGCTAAAATATTTATATATGAAATGAATGGAAGATGGCTTGATATACTGACGATCATATCTTTATCCAAATATTCAAAAGTGTTCAAGTTAATAAGTAAAAGTTGTGCAAATTGTTTGCATATATATATATATATATATATATATATATATATATATATATATATATATATATATATATATATATATATATATATGTTAGTTTTCTTATTTTTTGTAATGAGCAGAGTCAAGACTCAACCAACCTGCCCTTGTTTAATCTCAGCGTCCGAATCCGAATCCAAATCCGCGTCCAAAGCCACCATAGCCACCATATCTACCGTAGCCACCATATCCACCATATCCTCCATAGCCACCATATCCACCATAGCCACCATATCCTCCGTATCCTCCAAGAAATCCGGGGTTGCCTACTGGGGCTGCCACGGGACTGGCCAGGGCAGCCACCAGGACAGCGGCCACCACCAACACCATCATCATCACCTGTAACACAAAACATTCTTGTTAATTTAATATGCTAAATATCTGTCAGGCATTTTGGATACCAAATTTTATTATGCTTTCCTTTCAATGTATTGATTTAATATTATGAATAAAATGCAGAAATATAATGACACAACATGATTTAATTTTAATAAAATGATTATCATTAAGGGATTTTAACACATTAAAACATCAACTGGTGTCAACACAGCATTAGAACCACTAGTCAACAAGAAAGTCGGACACGGCTATTTTCCCGGAAATCATATTGAAACGAATTTGGAAACCTCTCGCTCCACTCCCAGTAGATTCGAATTCGGTAATGCAACCAGGTACAATAACCACTCCGCCGCCCCCACCAGTAACTGTAACTGAGTCCATGCAGCCCCCTATCAAGGATGATTCTTTTTAACGAAAGTACCAGCAACCGTTTCCCAGCACTGTCAACGAGAGTGGTTCTGAATTTTGAGAACAATAACCTGTTTATCCTTTTTCTTACAGGAGCAGCCCAGTTACTTACAGCTCTGGAAAACATCTTGAGAGTCTGGAAGTGTTTACTAGTCAAGGAACCAGTACTTAATGTCCACCATCTGCCGTCTCCACCTTATATACCGCTATTGATGACCTTCAGCCATCAACAGCTAATTATTCACCACCTCGGGTGAACAGTAGTTTATGTCTTGTAAAAACATAGTGGTTCACCAGACCGTTCTCTCTCACTCACCATATGACTTTCGCTTGCAGATTTATATTACGACAAAGTTTATCATTGTTCGCTTTCACCGATGTACCTGTAGTACTCATTTTGATTATTGCAGGTATTAGGAGTTAATCACCTTGATTATGCAGTACTTGATTATCGCAGTATTAGGAGTTTAAGCACAGTAGCTGAAGATAATTCCCGCAAGAGCATGTAAGTGCGTACATATATATGTGAGAATTCACACATACAGCAGAGTCGAAGTCTTTGTGTGTGTTTTCTTTTACATATGTAATGTGGGAATAACCTGCTGGGATTGATATGAGAGGAGAACTACCAGGGACTTGTACTGAAATAAATTAAAAATTACTGTCTGCAAATTAATTCAACTAAAGTCTCTAGCTAGGGTCGTAAATCCTAGCTCCTGTTTCCCTAATGGCAGATTGTGGGCTGTAAGGGGCAGGTGTGGTGAATGAATTAGTTGATAGGTTGATTGAAGATCCACAGTCCACCTGCAGACAGGTATCTCACATTAACTTGTATAATTTCATACAAGGATAAGATTTAATAAATTCAATTCTATGACTGAAGACTGGTTCTGTTTAAATCAGAGATTCAAACAAGTACATATTCTAGCCTAGCACCATAACTATTAACAGCCAATATATTCTTATACTATAAACAACAATTTAAATTGTAGAAGTACGATAAATGACCTTAAATGTAGTCTAAGTACTGTTAACTAAGTACTAGAAAGTATATTCAATTAAATGAACTTATATAATAAATTAAAGATAACTAAACAAGCAATTGTTAGCTTAATTTATATATTCCAGTATATATACATGTAGATTTATTCAATTTATATGAAGAGGTTCAGTCAGCCTGATTGAATCCTTTCCCACACAATGGACACTCATGATGTTTTATTTACCTTGACTGAATCTTTTCCCACACAAGGGACATTCATGAGGTTTTGTGCTTAGAGAATATTCAACTGCTGCACTACAATATTAATAAACTTACTGAAATATGAGGCGTTGCCTCGCTCTATAACCGACAGACAGACGTATTAGATATTAAAGTCATACAAGCATACAATTGGCCAATTAATATACTAAATAACCTCCAATATACTTCTCTGACTGCCGGGTGCCTGTCTGACAGTGTGCCAGACTAGATAACTCTCTCTTGTCGAGTTAGGCACAATATTTTATATCACAGCTTTGCTGTATGATGATCTAGTAGCGTTGCTACGTGAATGTCCTTAATTGCAGTTGCAGAAGGATGATAGTTGATGAAGATGGAGGTGGAGACAGTGTCACTGTGTGCTCCACTTCACTTATTTAGATATAAATGTTGAAGGAATTTTCCTTGTAGATATTGTCCAGGTACTCCCCCAGTTCTAGAGAGTAATCACTGGTGATAAAGATAATTCGATAAGGTGTCCTGAGCTAAGTAATGTCCGCAAGGCACTGTGGTAGATTTTCACTGTTTTGTCAACAAAAGCGTTCTGCCCCAGGGCGCTCCTGTAGCTTGCTTTGTCCCCCGTTGGCTCCTCCCTCTCCTTTGAGAGGGGTAGCTTTCAATGAATAGTGATTGATTATTCTTATTGTCTAGACATATGATTGAGATAAGATGTGATTATAATATAATTAGATATAGGATTTAAAGGTTATAAATAGTACTTGATAGTACTGCCGATTCTTATTAAGGATTCGATTTATAATCCCTTCCGGATATTGATTAATGTTCCAATAGTTTTTCAATTAAGAAATCCTTCTAGAAGCTTCTGGATCCTTGAGAGATCATGCACAAAGTCACGTAGGCACCTATAGGGCCCTATTGCGTACCTGATCATAGTGGCATTGTCATCTAGGATCAAGATGTATAATGAATCTGTAGTGATTCTGATATGATTTTGATATGATAAAGAAATTATACATTTCTTAGATAATAATATTGATATGGTGGGTAAAATTTCCCACATGTAATTTCGATGCGAGCGTCTAGTGGGTCTCACCAGAGTATGTAGTATGTTATAATGACGACCGTTCTTTCTTTTCTTCTTGTATCAACATTTGAAACTGACGATCGCCTTGATCATTTTACCACCTACATGTAGTTCATCTTTTTTGCTTGTCACTATCATCTCTGTGGCTCACCTGAGTCTCCAGCTTCCAGCTACGTCCCTTCTTTGGTCTCCAGCTTCCAGCCATGCCCCTTCGTTCATACAGGTCTCCAGTCTCCAGTCATGCCCCATCGTTCATACTAGCCTGCAGCTTCCAGCCACGTTCCTTCGTTCATACAGGCCTCCAGCTTCCAGTCACGTCCCTTCGTTCATACTAGACTGCAGCTTCCAGCCACATCCCTTCGTTGATACTAGCCTGCACCTTCCAGCTACGTCCCTTCGTTCATATAGTCCTCCAGCTTCCAGCCACGTCCCTTCATTCATACTAGCCTACAGCGTCCAGCCACGTCCCTTCGTTCATTCAGGCCTCCCGCCTCAATCATTGCCTACTAGCTTACTGCCGATATATCGACATTTTTCAGTCTCGTTCTTCATGAGTATGATCGAGAAGGTGTGCAAGTTTTCTCATTGTTGTGTTGTAACACAACGCTCGAACCACCGCTTCAGCTCAGTTTTCTCATCTGACGCTTGTGACTTTATATGGAGACAGCGACAGTGTGTCCCCATGGCTGCCGCAATGTTTACATGCAACACATGATGTGGTCATGTCACGTGCAGCGTCACGTGGTTCCTCATTAAGACGTCACCCCCAGCAGCTGGTAGTTAGTGTAGTCATTTATTATGCACCCTATACCCGTCCCGTAGGCGGTACAGGTGGTCATTATAAACATTAAACGCTACAAGGATCAGACATCACTTCGTTTGACCAACCCCAACCCCAACCCACTACCCCCTTCCTATTATAGCTCGATTTTCCAGTTTATAGCTTTATTTTTCGTCCCAGAATTAATGACATCAATACATCAATTGAGGAGAAACATCGCGTTCAGAACTCAGTGACAGTGTGGCTAATGAGGTGAGTTTCAGTAAAGGTATTATTGCAGAGTATAACTACAGCAGGAGCATACACGACACAGCATATATGCAATAGCTATATCTGTAGTAACGGGAGTATACATAAAGCATCATGCACGAAATTGTAACAAATTAGGTCTGTTGCAGAGATTATTCATTATAGATCTTACATAAATATTTCATGAGACCACATGGATGGTTCGAGAAAGCAGTGATAGGGTAGTCTGCTTGACTTTGGAGCGGGAAGGTCACCCCCTCGTGGATTAGAACTAGTCGACCATGCAGAAATAAGCTTGTAGTATTCCTGATCAACCAGGCTGTGACTCATACGTCACGCTGCCAGCAGCTGCATCCAACAGCCTGGTTGACCAGTTCAGTAACGAGAAGTCCTGGTCAAGGACCGAGCCGCGGGGAAGCTAAGCCCGGCTCCCCATCTCAAGGTAAACTCAAGGAAGTATAACATGCTAGAGAACTCGATCTGCAGAGTTGAATAAAATCAAAATCATTTTTTTTTTGTTTAATAGGTCTAGAGTATTCATTTAATTATTTATTTAGAGGAGTGCGGTTCCCATAATCGTCAGTGTAGCTTTTGGAAAGCGATGATGAGTATCCATCTTGATTGTTGTGTATGTAAACAAGAGTATCTTTGGAATATTTATTTTGTATATCATATAAAATGGCAGGAATTACAATTTCACATGAAACAGGAGGTAAACGTAAATTGTATATTTTAGTACAGAAATATGAAATAAGGTTTCAGAATGGTTGGAATATTTGTAAATGAAACATAAGAATGACGAAGTTTTGTCTTCAGCGTCCATATCCATATCCAAACCCGCGTCCGAAGCCAAATCCACGATATCCACCATAGCCACCATATCCGCCATAACCACCATATCCACCGTAGCCAAGATATCCCGGGTGACCAACTGGGGCTGCCGCGGGACCGGCCAGGGCCGCCACCAGGACAGCGGCCACCACCAACACCATCATCATCACCTGCAACATCATATAGACAATTTACTCAGCATATTTTTTAAAATGTTAATTGGTGTTTTAAGACATAATTTTGGTTGGATATTTGCCCAATAAAGTTGTAATGAGTGATATATCTGATTTCAATACAGCATCAGCACCACCTGGTGTCAACACAGCATCAGCACTAGCTGATCTCAACACAGTAAGAGTCCAGGCCTCTCAACATGATCATGTCACTCACAGCTCTGGAGAACATCTTGGGGACCTGAAGGTGTTCACTTGTCAGGGAGTCACAGACCACAATGTCCACCTCCCGTCGCCTCCACCTTATATATACACCATTCGTCACCCCCCCCCCCCCGTCCCCCGTCTGTCAGCAGGCCTTGGCCAACACTAATTACTGGTCGCTTTACCTCGAGTACGCAATATCAGTTTATTTTAGCATGTGGATATAGGGCGCTATAAGTGGTTAATAAAGACATTTTGCTAAATGTTTTCTGTTTGCCAGAAATACTTTGGAACCTTACAGTGTTCTGTTCCTTCGGCTTCAGTTTCGTTCTTTCATTACAGTGTTTCGTTCCTTTGTTACAATTTCATTCCTTTGTTACAGTTTCATTCCTTTGTTACAGTTTCGTTCCTTTGTTACAGTTTCGTACTTTTGTTACAGTTTCGTTCCTTTGTTACAGTTTCGTTCTTTTGCTACAGTTTCGTTCCTTTGTTACAGTTTCATTCCTTTGTTATAGTTTCGTTCCTTTGTTACAGTTTCGTACTTTTGTTACAGTTTCGTTCCTGTGTTACAATTTCATTCCTTTGTTACAGTTTCGTTCCTTCATTACAGTTTCGTTCCTTCATGACAGTTTCGTCCCGTCATGACAGTTTCGTCCCGTCATGACAGTTTCGTCCCGTCATGACAGTTTCGTCCCGTCATGACAGTTTCGTCCCGTCATGACAGTTTCGTCCCGTCATGACAGTTTCGTCCCGTCATGACAGTTTCGTCCCGTCATGACAGTTTCGTCCCGTCATGACAGTTTCGTCCCGTCATGACAGTTTCGTCCCGTCATAACAGTTTCGTCCCGTCATGACAGTTTCGTCCCGTCATGACAGTTTCGTCCCGTCATGACAGTTTCGTCCCGTCATGACAGTTTCGTCCCGTCATAACAGTTTCGTCCCGTCATAACAGTTTCGCTCTGTCGTAAGAGTAGATATATGGAGAGTCTCGCCTCTCGGTCAAAATATGCTGAACATTATATTCCTACACAAGTTTGTATGCAACGTATCTCAAATAGACGTCATTACTAACTTGTAAATGATGATCCTATATACTTTTATCGTATTCGGCATACATCTATCTTATATGTCAGGGTCGCATCGTATACGATATATTTTTAACGTATACAACTTTATCGTATAGGACATCTCTTTATCATGTCAGACACACCGCTATCGTATCTCTTTTTTTCTCGTATACGATATACCTTTAACGTATACGACATACCTTAATGGTATACGACATACCTTTATCAAATACGACATACCTTTCTCGCATCAAACATGCCTCTATTATATACGATATACATTTATCGTATACGACATAACTCTACCGTAAATATCGTACGTTTATCGTATAACGCATACCTCTAAACACAGAGAAATCACATTATCGTAATATATCAATGAACAAATCCACAGGAGCCGTGATGGGGGGTTCGAACCAATGCGCTGGGTGTTCCCAGATGCACGCTCTAGTCGACTGTGCCACGACATGGTAAGAAGAATTGCAACCTGAGGTACTACTGCACCCACATAGATTCCTAGGCTTCTACTGACGCCGAACCAGGGGTTTCACACAGTTCTCTCCAATGCACTCGGGCTCTGTCGTCAAGTTTAGTTCTACCTCTGATGACCCTCTTTTAATACACAGAGAAATCACATTATCGTGATATTTAAATTTTTATACCGGAAATATGCAAATTAGTGGAAACGGCGATTGGTCATATTTTGCCCAGTTTCCCCCCCCCCCCTGCAGTTGTCAAAATATGATGCCTATCGGAAATATGACTCTTGAGCGTTAATTTTGAGAGGAATTCATGGTGATTGCACAGCGAAAAAGGGACAGAGCCCGTTCAGACTTCATGAAAAAGTAGTGTAACCCGTTCATATATTACTAATTATATTTTGGACCAACATACTAAGGCTATGTTCCTCATTCATAAACATAAAGAAATAATGAAATTAATTCCAAAGTTGCTTCATATTATACTATGGTTTTCCAGAATTTCATATTTACCTAAATTTTGATATAAATGAACCCATCCTCCTGTTTAGATAGTACCTATTGTGACGGTCGTCAATAGTCACGAATTCGTACGTTCTTTGCATTTAGATAGTGGTATACTGACTAGTAAGGAATTCTTTTAAAATAAATTAAGCTAAATCACAAACGTATATATTCCTAGGCCTTGTATAGCACATATATGTACTATATTAGGTCTCAGATATCGCGTATTAGGTTTAGGAAGGTTAGATTAGGTTAGTTTAGTTTATCAAAGCAACACAAGTAAAAAATGGTTTTCCGGTTTGTCCAACTCAATAGTTCAGATTTCTACTTTCTAATTTCATTGTACGTCGGTATATATACTATGGTCCTCATTGTTACTATAAGTACTACCAAAACAGGAGGATGACCTGAAAATTCTGGACCTGTTATTTTGAGTAATATTCAATTAATTTTATATTTTATTTTATAATTGTAAGACTAGGACTTGTCATGCTATAAGAATATATTTCCCCAGAAATGTCATCTCCAGCTTGTCTGAAAACTTTATAACCAGACCTCAATTCTCTAGGCTATGTACCAGTGTTATAACGTATGGCGTCAGTCACAACCCTACTTACTCTGATACGCCAATTGACAAACGTTGCATCTGAAGGGTTATTACCAGGCGGGAAAAGATAGCAGTGTTTCATTAACAAGGTGTTATCCAACATAGGCCATCAGCCTTTGAATTGCCAAGGAAAATGCTCATTAAAACACGAAAGAGCTCTATAAAAATGGGGTTTTAATAAGCTTTTCTTGTATAACATAAAACATCATAATGATTTAAAACTAAGGATTTTGACGAGGTTATTATGTTCGTCAGTAAACCTTTGTATAATAGGAATACAGTACACCGATTAGTAGAGAGCATTATTGTCCAGTGCAAGAATAGAAGTATATATGGAATCGCTATTATCTAATGGATAATAAAAATTCCGTACATACTTCCATGCATTAGTTAATAAATGCACCATACATATATACAGAGGAGAAGGGTACGCCTCTCTGTGTACCCTTCATTTTTCGTATATATATTCTGTACAATGAGAGTTACATCCTGGACTATGTTCAGGACTAAAGTGTACTTGCTGGTACAGAGAGACACAGAGACACTTCAAAATGTTACACGACCAAAGACCACATTCACTCCAAACAAGTCCCACCTACGGGCTATTCATGCCCGTGCCACCTTTTGTGGTGGCTTAATCTTTAACAACAACAAAATTTGCTGGTAGGTCAGGAATCTATTGTAGTGATTTATTAACTATTCGAAAGTTGATAGACTTAAGCCCAAACCAATAATTTGAGCAAATGTAAATGCAGATGTTTCTATTCTAAAATGAAACAGGAAGTAAAAACAGAATATATTTTATTATAAAATGTTTTCATTTTTGGAACACATGAAATGTTTTATAAGATATATAAACACATTTGGTCTCAGCGTCCATATCCAAATCCATATCCACGTCCAAATCCACCATATCCGCCAAATCCACGTCTAAAGCCACCATAGCCACCATATCCACCATAACCACCATATCCACCGTAGCCAAGATATCCCGGGTGACCTACCGGGGCTGCCGCGGGACCGGCCAGGGCCGCCACCAGGACAGCGGCCACCACCAACACCATCATCATCACCTGCAACATTATAGATAATATTTTCAACAAGAAATATTTCGACAGGATTCCAGATATCCTTTAAAACTATTGTTTGGGTTAATTATGTCAGTGAAGATATCAAGAGTGTTATAGCTGACATTAATATAGTATCAATATGTACTGATCAAAGCTGAGCTAGGATTTGTTACAGAAAACCTGTAATGAACACCATCTGGTCTGAACACAAAATCAGCATCAAATATTAATCGATTTTTCATAGAAGATTTGGTCCTGTCACTCACAGTTCTGGAGACCATCTTGGGGAATGGACGGGTCCTGCTGTCAGCGAGTCACAGTTGATAGTGTCCACAACTAGTCGCCATCGCCTTATATACATCTGGAGACCTCCGCTCCACACTGATCCCCCCCCCCCCGGTCCAGACCACAAATTATTATCTGCTTAACTTCGAGTGCGCAAATATCAGCTTTAGTGTGTAGATTTAGGGGAGCGAAACAGTGAATGAAATTGATTCTACTATTTCCCTTCTGTTTGGTATAAAATATACATATCTTGTGACTACAATGTTTCTGGTAACACACACACACACACACACACACACACACACACACACACACACACACACACACACACACACACACACACACACACACACACACACACACACACACACACACACACACACACGCACGCACGCACGCACGCACGCACGCACGCACGCACGCACGCACGCACGCACGCACGCACGCACGCACACACACACACACACACACACACACACACACACACACACACACACACACACACACACACACACACACACACACACACACACACACAGACCCCACACAACCTATAAATTATGTGAGAAATTCTTAAAGAATTCTGATTAAGAAAGAGATCTAGGAGTGGTTGTAGATAGAAAACTAACATCTGAGGACCACATTAATAACATTGTGCGATGAACCTATGCTACACTTTCTAGCTTCAGAAATGATTTTAAATACATGGATGGAGAAATACTAAAGAAATTGTTCACGACTTTTGTTAGACCAAAGCTGGAATGTACAGCGGTTGTATGGTGCCCATATCTTAAGAAGCACATCAACAAACTGAAAAAGGTGCAAAGACATGCCACTAAGTGGCTCCCAGAACTGAAGGACAAGAGCTATGATTAGAGGTTAGAGGCATTAAATATGCAAAAACTAGAAGCTAGAAGAAAAAGAGGCGATATGATCACTGTGTACAAAATAGTAATAGGAATCCATATACTGTATTTAACATGCAGACATACATACTGCAAGTCATACATTCGGTCATCATAGGTGACATGACCACAATTTTTAAGATACTAAATGAAACGGAAACGTTTTCCTTAAACAGATTAGCTTGAGTTACATCTTTGTATTTGGTACTGTATCTGGTTGATGCCTGGTTGATGGGGTTCTGGGAGTTCTTCTACTCCCCAAGCCCGGCCCGAGGCCAGACTTGCCTTGTGAGAGTTTGGTCCACCAGGCTGTTGCTTGGAGCGGCCCGCAGGCCCACATACCCACCACAGCCCGGTTGATCCGGCACTCCTTGAAGAGGGCCGTGTACAGTAAATGTATAAATTCACTGCAGAAAAAAGTTAACAATAAGTATTGTCTGCTAGACTCTCGTTTTCTAGCAGACACTTGGATGGAGTAACTAAAACAGGAATACAAAACGGGAGAGGCTATGTATGTCCTTTAAAAAAAGTGTGAACATATTTAAAGTGTGCTACTCAATTTCTTAAGGGCAGTAAGAGAACTTATGAATTGTAATGTGAATATGGAGTAGCTTATCTAATATATTACTGGTATATTTTTGTGATATAAATTATTGTAATATTCTGATATTTATAACAAATTTAGTTATTATTATTATTATTATTAACATCTTTATTGACAAAATTAATTACAGTTTTGCCTAATCTGAGGATTTCGATTAAGTCTTATTAAAGTGAGGATAATGCTGGTATTCACTGTCACGCAGGACAGAGAGGGTCATACATAAGACAATAGGTCTAAACTGTAGGCGGAAGTACATATATATCATGGTTACAATCAATGTTTTAATGTATGGATATGTGATAACAACTTCTATTGTGCATTGCCACACAAGGGCAGGGATGGGTTCATAAGTGATGCAGCTTAGAAGTAATATAAATAAAAATTGCTCTTCATTCTTTAAAATGGCCAAGCAAATTTTGGATAAATTGTTAGGATGTCGTCCAGAAAGCCTGAGTCAAGAAAATAGTTACACAGTTGGTGGTATTAGAAGAGGCCAGGAGGTCTAAAGACCTTTACGGTTTCACATTCAACAATATAGTGTTCTAGTGTGAATGCATTAAAGGTTTATCACAGAGTTTACAATCTGAGTATTCTGGTAGTGGCTCAGCCTCACTAACCTGCCAGATGTGTCTATAGCCAAGGCGAATTCGCGCAATGACTACATCACATTACCTGGTCCGGTTACTGTGCTGACCATACAAATACCTATTATAACAAAACTTGTCATAACTTATAATTCTGCAGCTTTCAGATCTCAGGGCATTTCTTAGTTCTCCTAAGTCTGAATTAATTTATTTAATTTGTACGTTTCTAATAATTGCATTAGATAGTCCAAAGACATAAACAAATTTAGTACAGTATATGTAATGAGTATAGATCCTAACCGCATCTGTATACAAGTTATAAGTAAAGTAAAATCAGCAGGTATTTATTTATTTTTGGGGTGTTATGGAGGTATGTGAGTGATGTTGCCCCATAAAGTCATCCTTCGGACAAAATTTCAGTAATAGTACCTATTAAGTACAACAAAAAAATACATATTTTAATAAGTTTGAACAATGCATGTTTAATATTTTCTGGACTTGACCCCAAAATTTCTTAACATACATGCAAGTGATAACTGACTGTCATTTATCACTTGTAGTTACCTTATTAACCCTCTATAGGCTGCTCAACATTAAGCTAATCACCGAACCTAATAAGAAATAGAATGCGTTCTTTATTAGGTTTCTTAAACATAAAGCAAGACAGTCGTCGTATGGCATATCCGCCATAGCCCCCAATATTCTCAGGATTAACGTTCACTACTGGCTGGTCAGAGAACATACAGTGATGACGCGCACACGACTCACAATACCGTGAAATATTGATGAGGAAATCATATTGTTGTTGTTTTAGATTCAGATACTCGAAAAAATAAGTTCCAAGTAGCACTGAGTATAGAAAGCCCGTAGCGGACTTACCTGGCACAGGAGCGGGGCTGTAACTGGAGGAAATCTTATGTTCAGGTTTCCTATAGCGGTAACCTCAATAACCTTTCAAAGGTTGATAGTTTATGCCTTCTGCAAAATGGATCAACCGAGTGGCCGGCGTTTCCCTTCTTCTCAGTGTTGGTTTTGGCTTCGTGCGTTCTTTTCATGGAAAGAAAAGAAGACACTAATATTGGAAAAAGTCTAATATTCCCCCAACAAGCAAATTATAACACACATTTTACAAATAATTATATAATTAAAATATATTTGTATTAATTGTATTTTATATGAATTAAGTATTGCATGTACGAGAATTAACACGTTGCTCTACGCAAACCGTGAAGGTAACCGTGAAGGCCCGGTCGTGTCGCAGGAACAACAGTCTCAGGCTGACGNAATTCACACCACCATGGGAGATTGTAATGTAGATGTATAATTACTACTCCTTGCAAAAGAAAAAAAGTATGTATGAAATACGAGAGCTGAGGGCAACATATGATTGTATAATTAGAAAATTGCCTACAGAAAACACTCTACATGTATATTGTGATGGGTCAGTAGCTAGGGATGGGAAGGCAGGATGCAGTATGCCAAACTGAATTCGTGCGCCCCTTGAGGGACTTGAAGTAGAGGGATAGGGATCACAGGATAAGTATGGGTTGCACAAACTACTGGTAACAGGATGAGTATGGGTTGCACAATAAATTACTACAAAGTGGTTTAGTATGGGTGCACATAAATGAAGACTCCCAAGAATCAAATCAGAGATCAGCCCAAGCTTCATCTTGAGGCAAAGCTCAATGCCTTAAGCCATATTGATGCTCTGTCTACAGAGCATTCTCTCTCTCAAATCATAATAGTACACTAATGGTTCCCTACACCACCCTTCAGGTGCAGCTGCAGCAGGCTTGGGTGACATGATGACTATGGGGTGCACAATAAACTAACACTCACAGAATGAGTATGGGCTGCACAATAAGCTACCTCTCACAAGATTAGTAATAATGAAACATTAAATTTTTGGGTAGGGTGACTGAAACTCATCTTGGGGTAAAAATGTTTATTTATATTTATTATAGTTAAAGATTTTGTAAATTATTCAATATATTGTATTATAAGTGAATTGACACTAAACTATAAATGATACTAATAAGTTTTTAAAAATGAAAAACAGTAAAAATCCTTCATGTAAGATAAGGAAGTTTACAATTAACTGTGAACTAAATTATAAACTGTAGACATAATATAAAGTATTATAGTAAAATACCTATAAACTACCAAATAATGTGTACAGAATCATTTCTATTGTTTGTCCTTTACCTGTTTCCTCAGGTATTTAAAATTCCCATTCCGTTGTTACTTGATTGTTTTTCTTTAGTTCCCTGTGGTTCAAATTTTACTGCATGTAGTTTTTGCTGCTTCTGAATGATTGCTAATGGAAGCACTTGTTGCACCTGCGGATTTTTTTTTACTTGTTGCTCTTCTTGCACCTGCTGCACTTGTAGCTCGTCATGATTTTTTCCAGGGCATTATGGCTAGCTCCTTCTGATCCTAATGTAAGTTTATCTGCATCAAGCTTCCTTGTGCGTGCTGGAAAAAATAAAGATTTATAAAAATACTGCATGTACGTACACAGTTAAAAAATTGCTCAAGGAGCTAAGTAAGAACAAAGCAGTTGGCCAAGTGAAACAGTAAAAATATTGGAAAAACAAGTAAAACTAAACTGGTAGAACACCAGGAGAAAAACTTTATAATATCAGACAGTCAACATGGTTTTCAAAATGGAAGATCCTGTGTAACAAATTTAATCAGTTACTATGATCAAGCCGCAGAAATTTTACAGGAAAGAGATGACTTTCAGAGATGACTGGTTGACTGCATCTATCTGGACCTAAAAAAGGCATTCAACAGAATTCCACATAAGAGTTTATTCTGGAAACTGGAACATATTGGAGGGGTGACAGGTAAGCTTCTAACATGGATTAAAAAATTTCAAACTGATAGAAAAATGAGGGCAGTAATCAGAGGCAATGTATCGGACTGGAGAAATGTCACGAGTGGAGTACCACAGGGTTTAGTTCTGGCACCGATAATGTTCATTGTCTAGATAAACTATCTAACAGATAGAATACATAATTATATAAACATGTTTGATGATGATGGTTAGATAATAGGGAAGACAAAATAAGCATATGGAGCACCACTTGGCTAATGGAATTTAATGTGAATAAGTGCCATGTTATGGAATGTGGAATAGGAGAACATAAACCCCATGCAACCTATAAATTATGTGAAAATTCTATAAAGAATTCTGATAAAGAAAGACATGTATGGGTGGTTCTAGATAGAAAACTGTCACGTGAGGACCACATAAAGCTCATTGTGCCAGGATGTTGTGCTACACTTTCGAACTTTAGAATTGCTTTTAAATATATTCATGGATAAATACTAAATAAATTGTTCATGATTTTATTAAACCAAAGCTAGAATATGCAGCAGTTGTATGGTGCCCATATCTTAAGAAGTACATGTACAAACTTGAAATGATACAAAGACATGCCACTAAGTTGTTCCCAGAACTGAAGATCAAGAGCTACGAGAAGTTAGAGGCATTATATATGCCAAAACTAGATGATGGAATAAAAAGAGGCAATATGATCATTACGTAAAAATAGTATCTGGAACCGATAAAATTGATAGGGACGAATTCCTGAGACCTAGAACTTCAAGAACAAGAGGTAATTTACTGAAACCAACTAAACAAAACTGCTGAAGAAATATAAGAAAATTCACTTTGGCAAATAAGAGGTGGAAGACGGTTGGAACATGTTAGGGGAGAAAGTGGTGCAGGCTAAAACTGTCAAGACCTGTAATTTCAAAGCGTTATATGACAAAGAGTGCTGGGAAGACGGGACACCATGAGTGTAGCTCTCATTGTGTAATAACACCTAGGTAATTATTAGATGCAGATGCTGAGTCACAATAACGTGGCTGAAGACATGAATACCGCGTAACGTGGCGGAGGTGAGGTCCCTGAATTGTTTCAAGCATGGGTTGAAAATGTATACGAGTGGGATTGGGTGGTTATAAATAGAATCTGCCTCGTATAGGCCCATAAGCAGCCTTATGAAGTTACCTTTATTCTTATGAAGAATAAACCACACACCAGAAAATGAGGAGATGATCATGTTTCGGTCCATCCTGGACAATTATAAAATTGATTGAGATGGGAGCAAGATTGTTGTTGTTTTAGATTCAGCTACTCAAAACAAAAAGCTCCAAGTAGTACTGGCTATGGTGAGCCCGTAAGGGAGCAAGGGAGGCACGAGCATTCAGGCAAAAGAGAGGCGATGTAGAGCAAATTCTTAGAGGAAGGTAAGAGCAAGGCAAATGGTATGGATGGGATGAGTGTAGCAAAGGTGTGTTAGGGAAGTCTCTCGACCAAAGTATGTACCAAGATCAGAAATATGCAAAAAGTGTGTGGCCCAAAACAGCACTATGTCTTAACATAATGGGTCCAAGGGCCCATAAGGTCTCAACAGCATTAAGGGCCCTTTAGCAAACCAGTGTGCTGGGGCCCCTATGACACTCACTTTATGGGTGGGACACCCACCCACTCATTTGTTCCATGTGCCTGCATTTTTTTGGCAGTATTTCATGTAGTACCTTATCAAAGGTTTTAGCAAAATCCTCGTATACTACATTAACATAATATATAATATTATATATTATGTTAATGTAGTCTAATATATATATATATATATATATATATATATATATATATATATATATATATATATATATAGATAATTTATATATTATGTGAACTACTTACACAAAAAGAAGTTAGTGGTGAAGATTTTTTGTCCTCTTCACAGATGACATTTTTTGGTAGGATACCATGTGTCACGCGTGCTGGTCCTTTCTTGTAATAGATAACGAGTGATTCATACCCAGAGCCACGCAGATATGTTAGCTGAAAAGTAAATAATATTTAAACAATAACACTATCTGGGAAAATGCAACAAATAAATGTTTGAAGCATAGCTGGGCATGTGCAATAGAACCGATAATAGAATCACAAATAACCAGAAAAAATATCTTGATATCCCCAGAGTCAAAGTTATTCTGTGTAATACTCTATGCAAATAAAGGGACCTTGTCTATGAACTCACTCGCTAACAAATTTAAAAACTGTACAACTTAATAACTAATTTGTTCAATGTTTATTAAATCGTTATTTGTATTAATAATATTATTATTATAAATTGCAGATCTGTACTGGATGTCGTTTATGGTTCTGTCTACGGAAATATTATTTATTATTAATAAGGTTACAAGCATGACATCTTTTTAATTATTGCCTTAAAATTGTAATAACTATGTAAAGGAACAGCTGCAGTGATATTTAGAATAAATTGAAATATTGTTTAATTTCTATTTATTATTTTGACAATTCTAGTTAAGAACTTATTAACATTTAGATTTAGAAAGATAACAGTAGGTGATGTTTTCAATGGTAAAATAAGTTCCGATGCGTTAAGAACATTATCAGAGAGCACGTCCAATATAAATATTATTATTACACGTAGATTAAAGTATTTAATTTGAAATATTTTAAATCAACACTTCCTAGGAAAAGTAAAACCAGCTTAATTTATTTTATATATATTTGCAAGTATAAATCGAATACAATATTTTGTTTTAAATAATACAGCGACCGGCGAGGTCGACGCAATCGGTGAGCATAGATCTGTCAAAAATACATTTCATAAAAACAATGACGCGAAATATAATTTTGTGTACAATTAGTGTCAACAAAATAATTTATCTTGATTCCTTACAAGCTTAGGTGTTCAAACACAAACACACACACATTAATATAATCTCAAGCACTGACTCAAGCAAAATAACCGCGAGATTCACGCATTTGTTCAGAAATTTTACAGCCAGTTATAATAAAATCAAACGAACAAAAATTTAAGGCTTCAACCTACCCACTTCAGTCTTAGTAGCCGTATCCTCCTGTATAACCATATCCACCCAAACCACCATATCGTCCGTATAGCCTTCCATATCCACCAAAACCGCTGCCATATCCGCCAAAGCCACCATATCGCCCATATGATCCTCCATATCCACTAAAACCGCTGCCATATCCACCAAATCGGCCATATACTCCATAACTGTTGTTATATCCGTCGCCATAACCACCATTTCCGCCGTAACCACCATATCCAGAGCTACTGACACTGTAGCTGGTCCCACCAGGGGCTGCCACAGGACCGGCCATAGTTGCCCCTAGGACACCGGTTACCATCAGAACTATTGCCATCTGTAAACATAACATCAATTACAAGCTCACTCAAATAATGTGCCAACAATTGCATGATGAAAGAGTAAACTAGCATAGCATTGTAATTTACGCATTACATATATATATATATATATATATATATATATATATATATATATATATATATATATATATATATATATATATATATATATATATATATATATATATATATGACCGAAAAAGTAAGATTAATAATTCTAACACGAATTTCTCAATTTTCCTTATGTTTGTTTTTACTGATGACGGTAAATGAAAAATCAATTCTCCAAAATTCATTCTTTATTTCTTAGTCTGACGCGACACTTGAACGCGTTTCGTAATAACTAATTACATTTTCAAAGACTTTTAGTTTTCACACACAACTATAACCTGAGAGCACTAAACAGACCCCGCTCCAATATAGAAGCATCAAGAAATATGGGCCAATAGGCCCTTCCGCAGTTACTTCCATTCATACCTTCAATTACCCAGTTAATATCCAGTTAATATCCATTGTTTTCGTGTTCTGTCCTTTGTTGAAAGTTTTGTTCACCTCATTAAAAACTGTTGTAACATATCACCTCACCCAAAACGCGGGTATAAAATGAAAGATGAAAGCTGTTTAAATCATAGCATAGTAAAGAACTGTTTAGTGCTCTCAGGTTATAGTTGTGTGTGAAAACTAAAAGTCTTTGAAAATGTAATTAGTTATTACGAAACGCGTTCAAGTGTCGCGTCAGACTAAGAAATAAAGAATGAATTTTGGAGAATTGATTTTTCATTTACCGTCATCAGTAAAAACAAACATAAGGAAAATTGAGAAAATTCGTGTTAGAATTATTAATCTTACTTTTTCGGTCATATTTAATAACATATGTCTACAGGAAAGACTGCTACCAAAATATACTAATATATATATATATATATATATATATATATATATATAATATATATATGTAATATATATATATAATTATATATATATATATATATATATATATGTATATATATATATGTATATATATATATATAATATATATATATATATATATATATATATATATATATATATATATATATATATATATATATTAGTATATTTTGGTAGCAGTTTTTCCTGTAGACATATATTATTAAATATGACCGAAAAAGTAAGATTAATAATTCTAACACGAATTTTCTCAATATTTCTTATGTTTCTTTTCACTGTTGATGGTAACTGAAAAATCAATTCTCCAAAATTCATTTTTATTTCTAGTCTGACGCGACACTTGAACGCGTTTCGTAATAACTTATTACATTTTCAAAGACTTTTAGTTTACACACACACAACTACAACCTGCAAACACTAAACAGAGTTCTTACTTATGCTATGATTTAAACAGCTTTCATTTTATTTTATACCCGCATTTGGGTGAGGTGATATGTTACAACAGTTTTGGATGAGGTGAACAAAACTTTCAACACAGGAAAGAACACGAAATATTGGGTATTAATTGGGTAAATTGAAGGTAAGAATGGAAGTAACTGCAGAGGGCCTATTGGCCCATATTTCTTGATGCTTCTATATTGGAGCGGAGTCTTGAAGTGGGTAGAATATAGTTGTGCATTAATTGGCTGTTGATTGCTGGTGTTGACTTCTTGATGTGTAGTGCCTCGCAGATGTCAAGCCGCCTGCTATCGCTGTATCTATCGATGATTTCTGTGTTGTTTGCTAAGATTTCTCTGGTGATGGTCTGGTTGTGGGAAGAGATTATATGTTCCTTAATGGAGCCCTGTTGCTTATGCATCGTTAATCGCCTGGAAAGAGATGTTGTTGTCTTGCCTATATACTGAGTTCTTTGAGGCTTACAGTCCCCAAGTGGGCATTTGAAGGCATAGACGACGTTGGTCTCTTTTAAAGCGTTCTGCTTTGTGTCTGGAGAGTTTCTCATGAGTAGGCTGGCCGTTTTTTTGGTTTTATAGTAAATCGTCATTGTATCTTCTGATTTTTGTCTGTAGGGATAACGTTTCTATTAACAATATCTTTCAGGACCCTTTCCTCCGTTTTATGAGCTGTGGAAAAGAAGTTCCTGTAAAATAGTCTAATAGGGGGTATAGGTGTTGTGTTAGTTGTCTCTTCAGAGGTTGCATGGCGTTTCACCTTCCTTCTTATGATGTCTTCAACGAAACCATTGGAGAAGCCGTTGTTGACTAGGACCTGCCTTACCCTACAGAGTTCTTCATCGACTTGCTTCCATCCTGAGCTGTGGCTGAGAGCACGGTCGACATAAGCGTTAACAACACTCCTCTTGTACCTGTCTGGGCAGTCACTGTTGGCATTTAGGCACATTCCTATGTTTGTTTCCTTAGTGTAGACTGCAGTGTGGAAACCTCCGCTCCTTTCCATGACTGTTACATCTAGAAAGGGCAGCTTCCCATCCTTCTCCATCTCGTAAGTAAAATGCAACACAGAATTCTGCTCAAATGCCTCCTTCACCTCCTGCAGATGTCTGACATCAGATACCTGTGTAAAAATGTCGTCAACATACCTGCAGTATATGGCCGGTTTCAAGCTCATGTCGACTAAGACCTTTTGCTCGATGGTACCCATGTAGAAGTTCGCAAACAGGACACCTAGGGGAGAACCCATGGCGACCCCATCTACTTGCTTATACATGTGCCCATCCGGGCTCACGAAGGGTGCCTCTTTAGTACAAGCTTGGAGTAGTTTCCTCAGGATGTTTTCTGGTATGTCAAGAGGCATACAGGCCGGATGACGATACACTCTGTCCGCTATCATCCCGATTGTTTCATCCACAGGTACGTTGGTAAACAGTGATTCTACGTCCAACGAGGCTCTTATCCCTGTGGCCCGTGTTCCCCGCAGTAAGTCAACAAATTCCTTTGGAGACTTCAGGCTGAAGGCGCAAGGGACATAAGGAGTCAGCAAGCAAGCCGTTGAGTCGCTTCGCCAGTCTGTATGTGGGTGTGGGTATCTGGCTGATGATTGGCCGAAGTGGGTTTCCAGGCTTGTGTGTCTTGACATTTCAATATGCGTATCAATTCGTGTTAGAATTATTAATCTTACTTTTTCGGTCATATTTAATAATATATATATATATATATATATATATATATATATATATATATATATATAATATATATACATTATATATGTATATAATATATATATATCTATATATATATATATATATATATATATATATATATATATATATATATATATATATATATATGATGCAGAAAAAAACAAATTTGAAAAATAGAGAATGCTTAACGCATTTTCGGCTAATTCGCCTTCATCAGAGCAAAGTAGAATGAAGGATCTACAATGTTTCTATCTTCATTCTACTTTGCTCTGATGAAGGCGAATTAGCCGAAAACGCGTTAAGTATTCTCTATTTTTCAAATATGGTTTTTCCGCATATATACATATATATTAGAGAGAGATGCAGGATTGTCTTGGCATCAACAACATTACAAAATAAGTAATACAAAAATAATAAATGAACTAAAAACAATAAAATGTGACTGAGGTATATCAAATATTTGTGTATCAAGTTAGACGACTCTGTCAAAATGTGCAGGTCTGTTACTCACATTTCTGGAGACCATCTTGAGCAGGTGAAGGCGTCAGCTTGACAGGGAGTCACAGTGGACACTGACCATCACCTATGTCCCCACCACTATATAAGTCACCAACCATACTCCACTGACGCCCGGGACTCTACCTCTAACTACTGAACTCTTTATTTGTTGTGCAGAATCATGCTATTTTAGTCTGCTAATCATCACTTGCCTAAGACATCTAACTATCGTAGTTTGTTCTTTCCTAAGTCAAGGGAAATTCACATGCCATATTGTACAGCTCTATTTATACTTGCGCAGAAATAAACTGATATTACACACTGCAGTAATTAGTTCAGTAATTATTGATTGAGACAGGCAACGGGAGAGTATAATTAGCAATATATATAGTAGTGGTGATGCAGTGGTGGTCAGTGTCGACTGTGACTCCCTGACAAGAGGACACGTTCAGCTGGGCAACATGGTCTCCAGAACTGTGAGTGTCAGACGTGTTCTAAACCTGGTCAACAGCTGGAGTTCTAACTGTGCTAAGATTAGATGGTTCTGTGTTGAAACCACTTGAAGTTGTGATGATATCAGCTGATGTTCTGTTGAGACCAGCTGGAGCTGTGTTGAGACTAGCTGAATGTTTTTGATAAATTCATCATTATTAGTCATTCCTGTAATGGTAATGAGGCCTCATCCGAACTCAAATATGCATTTATCAACCGTAATTCCTTTTGATTTCAATAACTATATTTTTTACCCATTCATCATATTATTCTTAACAAACTCATCTCAGTGAAGTTATAACTGATGTTATGTTTACCAGGTGATGATGGTGTTGGTGGCGGCCGGCGTCCTTGGGATAACTCTGGCCGGTCCTGTGGCAGCCCCCGGAGGGACCAGCTATAGTGTCAGTAGCTCTGGATATGGTGGATACGGCGGATATGGTGGTTATAGCAGCGGATATAACAGCGGTTATGGAGGACATGGGGGATTTGGTGGTTATCGAGGAGGATATGGCAGTGGTTTTGGTGGATATGGAGGCCCATATGGACGATTAGGTGGATATGGTGGACATGGTGGCTTCGGGAGATATGGGTATGCAAGAGGATACCGTGGTGGATACGGATATGGACGTGGATACGGCCACTGAGGCTCAGCTGGTCGAGTAAGTTGTTGATGTTTGGAAATCTCATATTTTGTTTACAGTTACCTATAAAATGTTTGAACACAATTTTAATGCTTAAAATAATTGGCACAAATTAGCCATTTGTGCAATTATTAATTCCAGAGCCTGGGGCCAGCGTGTACTATAATCTGTATGAAAGGGTGTTTGCTGTGAACATTGTGCGTTTGGTTTTTGTGTTTTTATAATGTGCTTATTAGTGTTTTTAGTGAGTGTTTGTTTTTAAAACGCTTATGTTTGTGAAGGAATCTTGTTTAAACATTTTTTTTAACACTAATCGTAGACTTAATATATCATCGCGTTATTGTTTTATGTAATGCATTTCCACAGATCTACACGACCGGCTGTGTTCACTGCGACCGCTGGCTGCTGTATCATTTAAACAATAATTGTTCGAATANAACACTAGTACCTACTGACCAACTATTGGATAAACTTTTTCCTCGACTTTAGGACTGATGTATATTGTATATATTCACCGAGAAGCCGGGTACACCGGTGAAGTTCACCTCTGTATATAAAAAAATGCATAATAATTAAAATAAAAGTATATTTCAGGTACGGACTGCAGTCCATGGTATGCTTATGAATATAATTTAAAACAGTTTATTATAGGTATTGACTGCGGTCATAGACAACAAAAAGACTTTTTATTGTCATGCTATTGACTACAAAAAGCATTTTAGAACATGAAATTGTTTGGTTCAATCCCATTTTAAATATATTGTACGAAAAAGTATAGTGATCCTTCTGTTATTCGGAAACCACCAAGCAGTATATACATTCAAACGATTACCATAATAGTTATACTACAACATTTACTTTTGTTATTTATTATTAATATATTATTATTATTATTATTATATTATTATTATTATTATTATTATTATTATTTATTATTATTATTATATAATAATAATTATTATTATTATTATACGGCAATTATTAATACTATTTTACTATAAGAATTTTTACTTCTGCTGCTACCTCTAATTGTACTGCTTTTTTACTGTTTTTTTGTCTACTGCTACTGATTCTATTACCATTAAAATCTACTAATACATCTAATTCTACAGCTGCACTTTTGTAGTGCAGTACTACTACTACCATAACTATTGCTTCTAATACCAATACAAATTCAATTATTTGTTTTTATTTACGTTGACTATCGAAGGATCGTTTTCATGTGACACTGTCACTTGAAAAATGTGAGTGTCAGACCAGGAAGGAAGAATTGAAACAGGAATTTCCTTAAGTACTTTCGTATTTAATAATACATCTTCAGAAGGGTGAGTTACAAGTCCATAGATTTGGAGATATATAGGCAGGAGAGAGGTGAAATGAAGTGTGGTACAAAGATAAAAATAGGAATGGGATTGGGTGGATATAAATAGGAGCTGCATCCTATGGGCCAATAGCTCATACGTTGATTATTAATAAGATAGTGGATATTATGTATGGAATATAATCCTGTCATTGTATCAAATTATTAAGAAAATGTGTAGAAGAACATGTAATAATTAAAATGAACCCAAGAAACAAATAATAATATAATTATGTCTTCATCCCCATTTACGTAGATTATTTGATTTCTTCGCTTTCCTTTTGCACCCCTTTATTTTCTCGTCAAGTAGTCTTGATAATTTGAATCAAAATAAATGTGGTTGTGTTCCATTTACTTCATTTTTACGCCTTTTTATTAGTCACCAAGAATCGGCAATAAATAAAGCTCAAGCAAATCAAGAAGTCAATATCATAAATAACAATTTTGTATCTATGAAAGCTTTATGGTTAGTTAAAAAAAACTCTTGAATTAATAAACATTTTGTAATAAAACAATCAATATTGCAGTGAAGAAAATGGTTTACAGGCGAGCTTAATGCGTATCGGAAGGTTGTTAAAGTAAGTACAATACCAACTAGCAAGAGTAATTAGCTCTTAGATTTTAAAATCAAAGTATAATTAGTCCTTAGAAATTATACTCAAAACATACTCAGTACATATACACACAGTAATTTTGTTAGTGTATATAGTAGTAATAGTACTAGTAGGAATCCTTCAGTCTCAGGAGACTATGGAGTTGCGTTCTGGTTGCTCTCCAGGGCGAAAAGGCCTTGGTAGGTCGAGATGAAGAAGCTGTTACCCATGCAGCAGGTCCTCCCTCTGCACGTTGCTGAAATTATCCAATGGAAAGGCAAAAGCCAATACACATGGTTCCAGCACCGTCGCAGGAGCTGCCAGAAAGAGGTCGAAGTCGACAACGAACTGCCTTAGGGCTCCAACTTCGGATTTTTCCTCGAGGTTGACTCCTGAAGCCTTTCCCAAAAGAGGGTTATGGCCGCAAGGCAGTGGAGGTTAAAATCGTTTCTTTTTCCCTAGATGAGCTGCCTTCCCAGGCTAACGACTCCCATCTACCCTGAGCAGCTGGTTTTAAGGCACCAAAGGCATGCCCTCGCCCCTTCTCCTGTCAGTAAAAGCAGTTCAGTCGGACTTAAAGACTAAGCCACCCGTACAGGCCAGGAGATGGACTTGGTGTCAGCGGCTATTGGAGACGCACGCCGTACGAGAGCTTTTTATAGGTCATGGGGAGCTCGTTCCCCATTACCACCCCTGGCTATGACAACCCCCTTAGAACCAGAATTTGTTCTAAGGGGTGTCATAGTGTATATATGATTCCCATATTGATATTGATTAATTAAGATTAAGCCACCCAAGAGGTGGCACGGACATGAATAGACTGGAAGATTCCCGTATGATTGATTGATGAAGATTAAGCCACCCAAAGGTGGCATTTTCATGCCCGAAGTGGTGGCCCTTTTGAGACATTACCGTATCAATAGATGATACTGGAGATCTGTAGAGGTGCGACTGCACCCTGCGTGACGGGAGATGTTCTTTTGGATGCGGCAGTCGAGGCAGGGACTCAGCGGTGTTTTTTGCGACAACAGCAGGGACATCACAAACTCACAACATCTCAGTGATTGGCTCAAGAGCGTCAGGGCTGAACTTTTACGGATGGTTGTGCTGGTTGTTGAGAGCTGAATATGTATGATGGTGGATGCTGGGTGTTTAGATCTAAAGTTTATCGAAATATAGAGATAGGAGGAGGATCATGGATGGTAGAGAAGAGGTCATGAGTGTGTTGTGGTCGTCTGAGAGTGTGTAGGAGAAAATCAATATGTTGTTCATGAAAAGTGAGTAGTCTATCAATTTGTCTGTCTGATAAAGTTTTCCAGTATACATTTAGGGCAGGAATGTTCGTACTTTCATGGAGACTTTGACTGGTAATAAACTCTTGCCATCGGGTGTTGAGTACCCATCTTAATGCTATATTCTGTATTCTTTGAAGCTTTAGTTTGTTAGTACGTGAAGATAGAGAGAGAGCTAGTGGAGCATATGTTAGGAGAGGTCTAATTAGTGCTTTGTAAAGGTGCATTTTTGTGTCCGGTTTTGCATATCTGAGTCTGTTCAGTTTATTCATAGCTTGAAGAGCTATTGCATGTTTCTGTGTAATGTGTGTGTGAAAGAGTAGTTGTCGATCAAATGTGAGTCCAAGGACTGTGGAGGAGGGAGACACAGAGATATAAGTAGGATTGGAGTGTATGAATAGAGTTTAAGAGGAATAGGGCGAATGTTACTTTTGCAGAAAAAGTATGTAATTTTGGATTTACTGGAATTGGTTTTTATACGCCATTTGTACTCCCATTCAGTGACAATATCAAGTTCTCTTTGTGCTCTGTTCGTTAGTGTATCAAGTCTGGTGCTGGTGACAAGGTGAGAGACATCATCGGCGTAGCATATGGTTAATGAAGTGTGATGAGAAGGGTCAGGAATGTCGTTGATGTATAGGATGTAGTGGTTGGTGCAAGAACAGAACCTTGGGGAACACCGGCACGTAAGTTGAAGTAGTCAGAGTGTTGTCGGAGGAACTTAATTCTCATTGTCCTATTGTCTAAGTAGTTAGAAAGAAGTTTGGTGGTGATAAGGGGAAGATTAAAGTTGTTGCATAGTTTGAATTTTAGACCGTCATGCCAAACAGTGTCAAAGGCTTTTTCAACGTCCTTAGTGATGAGTGCAGTCTTGAATCTTTGGCGTTTATTGTTACTGAGGTAGTTGGTCATGATGTTTAAGGCGTCGTGAGTGGACCGGTGAGGCCGAAATCCAAACTGTTTGTTAGAGAGTAAGTCATTGTCTTCTAGGTGGGTTCTAAGTCTCTGGTTGATCAGCTTTTCAAAGACTTTGCCAAGTGTCTCTAGAAGGCTGATGGGTCTGTAGTTCTTTGGGTCAGTGTCGTATAATCTTGCAGAATATATATATTAAGACATCCACACTAATTAGATTAGAAACATATATGTTAAATTTAAGCCATTATTATCATTTAGAAAAAATAACTTGCAAGAATTTATTATAAAAATATATTCGCAAATTTATGTTTGCTTTTTAATGGATTTATATTGAGAAATACTATTAAAAGTGCCTTTTAATAATTTTTTTATGAAAAATCACGTTCCCCCCCCCCCACCATGTTTAGCCACAAAATTGGCGCCTTGACGGAATCATCATTTTTCGCAAAACTTAAAATCAAAACAAGCCATAGAATCGTTTTGAAACTGTGACCATTGGGTTTACCCCCCCCCCCCGATTATAAACACCTATAAGTTATTCTTGAAGAAAAAATCACGCCTCCACACCATGACCAGCCACAGAATCAACGCCTCTGCGAAAACGTAATTTTTCGCATAACTCAAAATCAAAACCCGCCATAGAATCGTTTTGAAAATATGACCATTGGATTTACCGCACCATTTTATAATTCTTTCTGTTAAGTCTTTCTTTGCTTATTTATAAGATTAAAGCCTTTAGAGTCATATTTATCGAGATGCGGCCGACTCAAGTGTGAATAAATCCTGATGTTTTCTCAAGGTATTATTAAGACAAGTGAGGTGAAGAACATTTAATAATAATTATAGTGAACTTAATAATAAAGGTATGATACAAATACTGGCATTCTTTCATTCATCATTTATATAGAGATTGTAAATTTCTTCCCGTTTCTTCTGACCATATTAACTTTTCTCATCAATTATTCTTAATTATTTGGCTCAAATTTTATATTGTTCCATTCCATTTACATTATTTTTTACGCCCCCATTTTATTAGTCAATCTAACCATCAGAGATACACAGAAATCTGCCTATTAAACCAGCCAAATATCTAAGCTATAATTTCGAAACGTTATAAGGGCAATGATTAAATACAGCAATACGCTAAGTTGATAATCTCATGACTCAATGAACAACTTAGTCAAACACAACAAATATTAAATACAAACCTCGTGTCTCCACCACATTACTGACCAGCCGCCAGCCAAGAATCACCAGCGACATATTTATCTTTCACAAAGTTAAAAATCAAAACCAGCCATGGAATCGTTTTTACAGGCCACACCCTGTAACAATTAATTATAATACGAATTCACTGCTAATTTTGAATATTAATACCTTTCGAGATACAACGTAAATTCATTAAATATGTCGTCCGTGTTAAATGACCTACAACACTGATCGCATTAATGTCACAGTTAACCACACTGAAAGATGATGGAATGATATAACGCTTCCAACCCAATATGAGGCCTTCAGTAGCCCAACCATTTTTCAGCAGCAACTGAAGATGGCCACCTGCTGGGCTGAAAGCGCCGTAACATTCTCTCATCTTTCAATGTGGCAACTGTGGCATCTGTATATGATACAGTGATGATAGTTTTTAAAGATGAAGAGGGATAACATCGTAAAAGATAAAGATGTTAGAGGGATGAAGATAGTGTATAGCTAAGATTGTTACAGTGATTAAGATAATGTGTAGTGAAGCTGTGGGTTCCATTTCCCGAGCAGTGTCTTCCTGCTCGGGAAATGGTATTATGTACCATTTCTAGAATGCAAATAAAACAAGTCTATGTATGATTCACATATATACTGACTTGTTTCAATAGAAATGTGTCGCTCTAGCAAGCAGTAAAAGGAATTAATATCTGTATGCGAAGTAACACCAAAGATCATATAGAAGGTCTTGGAACACTTCTCACTGTTTTGTTGGTCTCTACTGAAGGTTGAGGACGTTGGGGTTTTCTTCAAGCTGCAGCAAGAATGAGTTGGCAGTACAAGTCAACGCACTGCGTCCAGTATTTAGCGGCTAAGGTCAGAGTGCCAAGTGAAACCAACCAGTAATTTGTGGTAGAGGGCCAGGTACCAGATATGGCGCTGGAGGTTTATAAGATGGTGAAGAATAATAGATGCTGAACATTGTTGCCTGAAATTCACTGGCAGGAGGATACGTGAAAGGCGCTAAGATGGTCTCCAGAATTGTAAGTGAGAGAGTTAATGCTGTTTCGAAACCAGTTGGAAATGTTTTGACACCAGTTGGTGCTGAATCAATCTGTCATAAGAATCTAAATTAAGTTTTATAACTGATGATGCTACGTTTGATCAGCTTTTGACGTTTGTTGCACCGAGAGCAGCAGGTGTTGGTGTTATTTTTATGAAATACTAAAACCAATATTTTGCTTAGAATTTAACTTTGCATTTCAACTGGAGATCTTCCCGAAACATAAGTTTATCATGAAGGTGTGACAGATTTAACTGATCAGCAAGTGAAATCCAGCAGTAAGCAATTCATATTTAAGTGCAATTACAGCGAAGAAAAACTTACAAATTCTCGAAATTTCATTCACTATTAACATTTTGATAATATATGTGGTGTGTGTTTCAGGTAATGATGCTGGCGGGTCTCCTAGCGGTGGCCATGGCCCTTCCTGAAGCAGCGCCGTCAGGAGTTGGCTACGGTAGTCTGCGCTCTAGATACGGTGGTTATGGAGGAGACTATGGTGGATATGGCGGAGGTTATAACGGATATGGTGGATATGATGGTGGTTACAGCAGATATAGTGGCTATGGGCAAGAGTTTAGTCTTGGATACAGTGGATATGGGAGCTTCGGCGGTGGATTTGGACGTGGATATAGAGGCTACAGCAACGACCATAGTGGCTACGGAGGTGGATATGGCTATGGCCATAGACGCTGAGTACATGTTGAATCTAGTGAGTAGTAATTCATGATACGTCTTCCATATTATAAAGTGCATTCGAAAAAAACGCTTCAAGGCTCTTTTTTTAGGCGTTGAAGCTTACTTATTTCTAAGGGCTTTCTATCAGAACTCGAGACTGAAATTTCGTGTTATGGTCACTGGTATTCAGATATTTGCATATTAATAAAATGCTAAATTTTATATTTGTTACTTTTGAGACAGCAATAATGTTTGAAGGGTAAAAATAACCAAAGCTGCTCTATCCTTTTGCGATGTATTTTATTATCTCAATAAACTTGAACAATAGCGTTATAAATATTTTGTTCAATGTTATTATAATCGTTATTTGTATTAATAATATTATTATTATAAATTGCAGATCTGTACTGGATGTCGTTTATGGTTCTGTCTACGGAAATATTATTTATTATTAATAAAGGTTACAAGCATGACATCTTTTTAATTATTGCCTTAAAATTGTAATAACTATGTAAAGGAACAGCTGCAGTGATATTTAGAATAAATTGAAATATTGTTTAATTTCTATTTATTATTTTGACAATTCTAGTTAAGAACTTATTAACATTTAATTTAGAAAGATAACAGTAGGTGATGTTTTCAATGGTAAAATAAGTTCCGATGCGTTAAGAACATTATCAGAGAGCACGTCCAATATAAATATTATTATTACACGTAGATTAAAATATTTAATTTGAAATATTTTAAATCAAACACTTCCTAGGAAAAGTAAAACCAGCTTAATTTTATTTTATTATATATTTGCAAGTATAAATCGAATACAATATTTTGTTTTAAATATACAGCGACCGGCGAGGGTCGACGCATCGGTGAGCATAGATCTGTCAAAAATACATTTTATAAAACAATGACGCGAAATATAATAATTTTGTGTACAATTAGTGTCAACAAAATAATTTATCTTGATTCCTTACAGCTTAGGTGTTCAAACACAAACACACACACATTAATATAATCTCAAGCACTGACTCAAGCAAAATAACCGCGAGATTCACGCATTGTCAGAAATTTTACAGCCAGTTATAATAAAATCAAACGAACAAAAATTTAAGGCTTCAACCTACCCACTTCAGTCTAGTAGCCGTATCCGCCTGTATAACCATATCCACCCAAACCACCAATCGTCCGTATAGCCTTCCATATCCACCAAAAACCGCTGCCATATCCGCCAGAGAAAGCCACCATATCGCCCATAGATCCTCATATCCACTAAAACCGCTGCCATATCCACCAAATCGGCCATATACTCCATAACCGTTGTTATATCCGTCGCCATAACCACCATTTCCGCCGTAACCACCATATCCAGAGCTACTGACACTGTAGCTGGTCCCACCAGTGGGTCTGCCACAGGACGGCCATGTTTCCCCTAGGACACCGGTTACCATCAGAACTATTGC
>WNGS01000543.1:9444706-9471750 GCA_020271785.1 Procambarus virginalis | reverse complement strand
GTCGTACCTAGTAGCCAGAACGCACTTCTGAGCCTACTATGCAAGGCCCGATTTGCCTAATAAGCCAAGTTTTCATGAATTATATATTTTCTCAATTTTTTTCTTATGAAAAGATAAAGCTACCATTTCATTATGTATGAGGTAATTTTCTTTTATTGGAGTTAAAATTAACGTAGTATATGACCGAACCTAACCAACCCTACCTAACCTAACCTAACCTATCTTTATAAGTTAGGTTAGGTTAGGTAGCCGAAAAGTTAGGTTAGGTTAGGTAGGTATGTCGAAAAACAATTAATTCATAAAACTTGGCTTATTAGGCAAATCGGGCCTTGCATACTAGGCTGAAAGTGCTTCTGGCTACTAGGTACGAATATATATATATATATATATATATATATAATATATATATATATATATATATATTATATATATATATATATATATATATATGACAATGTACAGACCACGGAGGAAAAATAGAAACAGGAAATTTCCTTTCCTTTATAATCACGTGTTTATTTTCGTTGATATACACATATATCCTATATATATATATAAATATATATATATATTATATATATATATATATATATATATATATATTATATATATATATATATATATATATATATATATATATATATATATATATATGTAATGCGTAAATTACAATGCTATGCTAGTTTACTCTTTCATCATGCAATTGTTGGCACATTATTTGAGTGAGCTTGTAATTGATGTTATGTTTACAGATGCGATTAATCCATATTTTTATCGTCAAAAATAAAGAAGACTTGATGAAAGCTAACGTATGTCTTAGACATGCAGGTGTTGTAAAGATTTCTCTCACCTGGGATAACTAGACCTAGCGGCCGTAACCATAGCCACCAAGGCCGACGCCGAGTCCATATCCACCTCCAAATCCACCAAATCTGTAACCATATCCATCGAATCTACGGCCATATCCCCCATATCCACCGTATCCGCCATATCCACCATATCCGTCATATCCACCGTATCCGCCATATAAGGATCCACTAGGAGCAGCCTCTGCATGGGTTAATGCCGCCAACAAAAGTCCTCCCACCAATACCACCATCAGCAAGTACTGAAACTAAGAAATCAGCAAAAAACTTCATACATAGCAAATAAATTTAATACATAATCAACACGAAAAAAAATATTTTGCAAAGGCAGTAAAAATGCACAAGCTTCAACAGCTAATCAGTCCCTCTCAGCCTGAGTGTATGTCACTCACAGTTCTGGAGACCATCGTCAAAGATGTCCTCTTGACAGGGAGTCACAGTAGACACTGTCCAACACCGTTTGCCACCTCTTTATATATACTAAACACCTGGGCTTCCACCAGTAATTACCGGATACCACACACCGGACTGGATCATGGAAATTTCTTTCTGTGGGAATGTCGAGAAGAGTGATAATTACGAGAGAAGTGTCCTTGAGGCGGCGCTTGGTAACACTACTCCACAAGGCTCGTGTGAACATTGGCAAAAGAGTGACGTGAAAATAAGTGAAGGTGAATACATATACTGTATGAATTCACATATGTGTGTGAATACATATACTGTATATGTATATATATGTATACACATATTCAATAGTGTAACTGTTGATGACAAGGTCTTGACTTACTTTACTGAGTTCCTTCTCAACCTGCTTCCAACTGTAGCTGTGTGAAATAACACGGTTAACGTAGGCATCCACAACACTTAATCATATACTAATAAAACAATAATGTTATTTTTCTTAAGTGTAGACTGAAGCATTAAAGGTGTTATTCCTTTCTGTGACTGTTAAATTTAATAAAGGCAGCTTGACTTCACTCTCCATCCCCTAAGAAAACTTAATGAAAAAAATTGTTAAAAAACTTTCTTGAGTAGCAGCAAGCGTTACCGGAAGAATATATCATACTAACCAGGAGACCTGAGGTTTCAAGTCCAGGTCATCAAGGACTTTCTCCTCACTGGTGCTCATATAAATGTTAAGAATGAAATACCTATAGGGGAAGCCATGACAACGCCAGTACTTGTATATTCAGACGATCAGGGTTCAGGAAAGGTGCCTGTCTAGTACATGCATTGAGTAGGTAGCAAATTGTACGATTTTGAGTTCTCAAGTAGAGAACAAATTGAATCTCAGTAGGCTTTGTCAATTATCAGGCCAATATAATTTATCCAGTGGCACGTTGGCAAACATTTAGAGATGGTCTTATACTAGCATGATCTCTTACTAACACGATCACTTATTAGCATGATCACTTATTTATGATCTGGCAATCAGTCAAGAAATTTCTCTGGAGACTAAAGGCTGAATGCACATGACACAAATAGTTTGACATTGAGCATTAGCTGGGTAACTGTGTGGTTGCATGGCTGTTTGTTTGGTTGGATGGGTGATTGCGTGGCTGAATAACTACTTAGAAGAAGAAATGGCTAGCGACCTGGTTTTGTGAATAACCGGATATCTGCTCGCTTCAGCGATTATATTAAAAGAGTTTTCGAAAGTCTAAATTTGATGTGTGAGTTTTGTGTACTGATAAGCGCAAACGACGACTTGTAAACTGGCGTCGACTGTGGAAAGTTAGAGACTCAAGATTTTGTCAGGCCGCAAGGGGAAAAAATATCTGTTTAAGCAGAGATATATATATATATATATATATATTATATATATATATATATATATATATATATATATATGTCGTACCTAGTAGCCAGAACGCACTTCTGAGCCTACTATGCAAGGCCCGATTTACCTAATAAGCCAAGTTTTCATGAATTAATATATTTTCTCAAATTTTTTCTTATGAAAAGATAAAGCTACCTATTTCATTATGTATGAGGTAAATTTTCTTTTATTGGAGTTAAAATTAACGTAGTTATATGACCGAACCTAACCAACCCAACCTAACCTAACCTAACCTATCTTTATAAGTTAGGTTAGGTTAGGTAGCCGAAAAAGGTTAGGTTAGGTTAGGTAGTCAAAAAACAATTAATTCATAAAAACTTGACTTATTAGGCAAATCGGGCCTTGCATACTAGGCTGAGAAGTGCATTCTGGCTACTAGGTACGATATATATATATATATATATATATATATATATATATATATATATATATATATATATATATATATATATATATATATATATATATATATATATATATATATGTTGTACCTAGAAGCCAGAATGTACTATTTAGCCTACTATGCAAGGCTCGGTTTGCCTAATAAGCCAAATTTTCATGAACTTATTTATTTTTTCTTATGAAATGATAAATCTATCCATTTCATTATGTATGAGTTCATTTTTTGTTTCTTTGAGTTAAAACTAACATAGATATATGACCGAACCTAATCAACCCTACCTAACCTAACTTAACCTATCTTAACCTAACCAAAACTAACATAACTAAGTCAACAATTATGTTCTTAATATAATATAATGATAATAATTTAAAAAAAGCAATTGGACATTCTGTTGAAAATAACGAAAATCCCTAGGCCTATTAGGCAAGTCGGGCCTTGCATAGTAGACCGAGAAGTACGTTCTGGCTACTAGGTACGACATATATATATGTCTAGGTGTATATATATATACAAATAGCCGAAGCTATTTGAACCAGCGGGGAAGTGGTTCAAATAGCTTCGGCTATCACTTCCTTATGTCCGGTCGTGATGGTCAAGCGGATTAAGGCGTCCTGTATATACCAGTTGCGTTGCTCCTGGTAGTATGAGTTCGAGTCAATTCTGGGGTGTGAGTTTTCAGTTGCATGTAGTCCTGGGGATCATTCAGGCTTGTTCGCATTTGTGTTCCTCACATGTGCCCCAAAGAATGAGGTGATTTGATAAAATGTTATGCCCAAGATTACCATCCGAGTGCCGGCGGGGAAGTGGTTCAAATAGCTTTGGCTATCACTTCCTTATGTCTGGTCGTGATGGTCAAGCGGATTAAGGCGTCCTGTATATACCAGTTGCGTTGCTCCTGGCAGTATAAGTTCGAGTCACTTCTGGGGTGTGAGTTTTCAGTTGCATGTAGTCCTGGGGACCATTCAGGCTTGTTCACACACACACATATATATATATATATATATATATATATATATATATATATATATATATATATATATATATATATATATATATATATATATATATATATATATATATATATATATATATATATATATATATATATATATATTCAACTATAGAACACTTTCCCACCAGGAGACTCGAACCCTAGTCAGCACAGAAGCCTTCCAGCCACAGGCATGACAGGTAACGCGTTAACCCACTACACCACGCTCAGACGTTAACGCGTTACCTGTCATGCCTGTGGCTGGAAGGCTTCTGTGCTGACTAGGGTTCGAGTCTCCTGGTGGGAAAGTGTTCTATAGTTGAATAACTACTCTCGCGTGTTTAGGCGAGTTGGGCATATATATATATATATATATATATATATATATATATATATATATATATATATATATATATATATATATATATATATATATATATATAAAGGATATTTAATACATAATATTTTACTGAGTACTTTCATATGCTTTATTTTTTAAATATATATATATATATATATATATATATATATATATATATATATATATATATATATATATATATATAAAGGATATTTAATACATAATATTTTACTGAGTACTTTCATATGCTTTATTTTTTAAATATATGTACATTAGTATATGATTTCATTGTATTCTCAAAAATATACATTTTAACAATTATCAGTCTATCGGGATGAAAAAATATTAAGAGTAATTATAATTAAATTAGTAGTTTATGACATTTTTCCAGACAATTATTGCTCAAATTTTCCAGACTGACTAGCCAAAATAAAAATAAAAATTGCGAAGTTTGCCTAGGACTGTATATGTTGTTCATTTAAATGTACTTAGCGGCCATATCCGTAACCTCCAGAGACACCACTGTAGCCACTTCCATATCCGTAACCTCCAGAGACACCACCATAGCCGCTTCCATAGCCACCGCCATATCCACCACCGCAGCCGCTTCCGTAGCCACCGCCATATCCACCACCGTAGCCACCGCCATATCCACCACCGTAGCCGCTTCCGTAGCCACCGCCATATCCACCACCGTAGCCACCGCCATATCCACTACCGTAGCCGCTTCCGTAGCCACCGCCGTAGCTATATCCACGTGCAGACCCTCCATACCCACCGGATATCCCACGGAACCCTCCAAAGCCACTGTAACTGCCTAAACTACTGCCATATCCGCCATACCCTCTGCCGTAGCTGGTAGCTACCCCAGCAGCTGCTTCAGGGTTTGCAAGAGCCGCCACCACGAAACCGGACACCACCAATGTAATCATTATCTGCAAACAAATAAGCATTTATTTGATACAGTGTTTACATGTGTGTATATTATAATATTGTTAACACAATAACTTAATCAAGAATATGCAAAGATATATAAAACGTTAAACATGATCACAAAATTCAAAATACTTAAGGTTTCACGTTTAGAATTATCGGGGACAAGAAGCCCGTAAGGACTATCGAGGTCTGATTAGTCCTATGCCAACGACTAGGTGAATAGAGGAATCAGGTGTAAGGAAACGTGAACTGTTCTCATGTGAGCCAGTGAAATAAGGAAAAATTCTTCGCTGTAGCGTAAGGAGAGATCAATAGAAGTTAGCAATCTATAGTCAGAGTTATAATACCAGACATGATAATAAACAAGGTCTCGGGATCGTGTAATTTGATCAGGTTCCCGACATCTAAATCGGCTCATGAGCAGATGCTCGTACCATGCAAACATAATTAGGCAACAACCCATACTTGTTGCAACCCGTCCTCGCAAATTCGTATAGTCAAAATTGACTTATTAAATAAGTGCATAGGTGACATACTTAACATAACAGTTTCCCTTGAAAAACTTCATAGAAAACACCAACCTTACCTAACCTACTTAGTATGTTAAGATAAGCGTCTTATTGCTTCGTAATTACAATTATTACCTTACCTATACCTATAATAGGTTAAGTAACAATTGTAATTACAAAGCTATAAGATGCTTATTTTAACATACTAAGTAGGTTAGGTAAGGTCGGTGTTTTCTATGAAGCTTTTCAAGGGAAACTATTATGTTTAGTATGTCACCTATGCACTTATTTAATAAGTCAATATTGACTATACGAATTTGCGAGGACGGGTTGCAACATTAGAGAGAATATTCAGTCGGTTCATAAGAGCAACAGAGTAGTTCAAACTACACTGTTTTTAACATTAAATGTAATGATCAACGGTTTTCAAGCAGTGTCTCAGCATTAATATTAATAATCTCCGCGACTTACAGCCCTGGAGACCATCTTGGGGACCTGAAGGTGTTCACTTGTCAGGGAGTCACAGTTCACACTGTCCACCACCCATCGTCTCTACATTATATACCTCCGCCGCCCCATCTGGCACCTGGTCCTTAACCACTAATCACTTGGTGCCACACACTGACCTGTTCTGCCAATTCACACCGGGAGGGAAAACTGTGGTCCAGTACTTGCGAGAGATGGAGACCAACAGTAATGAGAAATTTCAACAACAGCTGCGGTGTGATCTTGAGAATTTCGTCACACATACACCGATATGATCAAAATACCTGTGCCGGTATGAACATTATGGCGTCATAGGGTCATATCACACACCATTTATAAGACACAAAATGTTATTTCTTATTTTTGTTAGATTAGGTTTGTTTAAAAAGAGTATCGATGACGTAAGGGAGTACATGATTTTTCACAGATCTTAGACCCTACTCAATCACACATCATCACCTGGTCCATCCACCTTTAGCAGGTTATTAAGATCACCACAATTGCTTACTGACCAACCAGCAAGCATACTTTATTCCTGTACATAGTCCTGAACTAAAGTAAACTCAGTGTATATACACCGAGAAGTGGGAAACACCTTTCAGTGTTTATATTCCTTATTACATTGTCATGAGTTGGAGTTGACCTTCAAACCTATCAACCTTTGGAGGGTTATTCAGGCAACAACAATTGGTTACTCATCAACCAGCAAAAAGTCCTGAACATATTCCAAGACTCATGTAAATTGTAAATTGAAAACATATATACCGAAAAGCAAGTGTCACTCTGTGTGTATATATCCCATGACACATTATTATTGATGAACACAGAACACAGAATATTACAGGTCCAGACTCAGGCCAAAAAAGGTGCCCATTACAACAAAATTACCGAAGAACACAGTCCATGTTCCGAGTGTTACAAATGTGCTGTTCACAACACAAAATTGTAAGAACACGTTATATTATAGACTTACGAATAAATAGCATGGTGTTGGGATTTGGACCAAGAGGTTTATTAGAACAACACTAGTACCTACTGACCAACCTATTGGCATACTTTTTCCTCGACTTTAGGACTGATGTATATTGTATATATTCACCGAGAAGCCGGGTACACCGGTGAAGTTCACCTCTGTATATAACAAAATGCATAATAATTAAAATAAAAGTATATTTCAGGTACTGACTGCAGTCATGGTATGCTTATGAATATAATTTAAAAACAGTTTATTATAGGTATTGACTGCGGTCATAGACAACAAAAAGACTTTTTATTGTCATGCTATTGACTACAAAAAGCATTTTAGAACATGAAATTGTTTGGTTCAATCCCATTTTAAATATATTGTACGAAAAAAGTATAGTGATCCTTCTGTTATTCGGAAACCACAAAGCAGTATATACATTCAAACGATTACCACTAATAGTTATACTACAACATTTACTTTTGTTATTATTATAATTATTATTATTATTATTATTATTATTATTATTATTATTATTATTATTATTATTATTATTATTATTATTATAATAATAATTATTATTATTATTAATACGGCAATTATTAATACTATTTTACTATAAGAATTTTACTTCTGCTGCTACCTCTAATTGTACTGCTGTTTTTACTGTTTTTTTGTCTACTGCTACTGATTCTATTACCATTAAAATCTACTAATACATCTAATTCTACAGCTGCACTTTTGTAGTGCAGTACTACTACTACCATAACTATTGCTTCTAATACCAATACAAATTCAATTATTTGTTTTTATTTACGTTGACTATCGAAGGATCGTTTTCATGTGACACTGTCACTTGAAAAATGTGAGTGTCAGACCAGGAAGGAAGAATTGAAACAGGAATTTCCTTAAGTACTTTCGTATTTAATAATACATCTTCAGAAGGGTGAGTTACAAGTCCATAGATTTGGAGATATATAGGCAGGAGAGAGGTGAAATGAAGTGTGGTACAAAGATAAAAATAGGAATGGGATTGGGTGGATATAAATAGGAGCTGCATCCTATGGGCCAATAGGCTCATACGTTGATTATTAATAAGATAGTGGATATTATGTATGGAAATATAATCCTGTCATTGTATCAAATTATTAAGAAAAATGTGTAGAAGAACATGTAATAATTAAAATGAACCCAATAAGAAACAAATAATAATATAATTATGTCTTCATTCCCCATTTACGTAGATTATTTGATTTCTTCGCTTTCCTTTTGCACCCCTTTATTTTCTCGTCAAGTAGTCTTGATAATCTGAATCAAAATAAATGTGGTTGTGTTCCATTTACTTCATTTTTACGCCTTTTTATTAGTCACCAAGAATCGGCAATAAATAAAGCTCAAGCAAATCAAGAAGTCAATATCATAAATAACAATTTTGTATCTATGAAAGCTTTATGGTTAGTTAAAAAAAACTCTTGAATTAATAAACATTTTGTAATAAAACAATCAATTATTGCAGTGAAGAAAATGGTTTACAGGCGAGCTTAATGCGTATCGGAAGGTTGTTAAAGTAAGTACAATACCAACTAGCAAGAGTAATTAGCTCTTAGATTTTAAAATCAAAGTATAATTAGTCCTTAGAAATTATACTCAAAACATACTCAGTACATATACACACAGTAATTTTGTTAGTGTATATAGTAGTAATAGTACTAGTAGGAATCCTTCAGTCTCAGGAGACTATGGAGTTGCGTTCTGGTTGCTCTCCAGGGCGAAAAGGCCTTGGTAGGTCGAGATGAAGAAGCTGTTACCCATGCAGCAGGTCCTCCCTCTGCACGTTGCTGAAATTATCCAATGGAAAGGCAAAAGCCAATACACATGGTTCCAGCACCGTCGCAGGAGCTGCCAGAAAGAGGTCGAAGTCGACAACGAACTGCCTTAGGGCTCCAACTTCGGATTTTTCCTCGAGGTTGACTCCTGAAGCCTTTCCCAAAAGAGGGTTATGGCCGCAAGGCAGTGGAGGTTTAAAATCGTTTCTTTTTCCCTAGATGAGCTGCCTTCCCAGGCTAACGACTCCCATCTACCCTGAGCAGCTGGTTTTAAGGCACCAAAGGCATGCCCTCGCCCCTTCTCCTGTCAGTAAAAGCAGTTCAGTCGGACTTAAAGACTAAGCCACCCGTACAGGCCAGGAGATGGACTTGGTTGTCAGCGGCTATTGGAGACGCACGCCGTACGAGAGCTTTTTATAGGTCATGGGGAGCTCGTTCCCCATTACCACCCCCTGGCTATGACAACCCCCTTAGAACCAGAATTTGTTCTAAGGGGTTGTCATAGTGTATATATGATTCCCATATTGATAATTGATTAATTAAGATTAAGCCACCCAAGAGGTGGCACGGACATGAATAGACTGGAAGATTCCCGTATGATTGATTGATGAAGATAAGCCACCCAAAAGGTGGCATTTTCATGCCCGAAGTGGTGGCCCTTTTGAGACATTACCGTATCAATAGATGATACTGGAGATCTGTAGAGGTGCGACTGCACCCTGCGTGACGGGAGATGTCTCCATAAGCCTCAGAAGAATCAGAATAATACAGGAGAAGATGCCCTTGGGGCGAGCATTGAAGTGGGGACAGAAGAAGATAAAGGGGTGAGAGGAGAAGATTTGTAGGAGAAAAAGTGCTAGGGCTAAACCCAGCTGCATGTCTTTTGGATGCGGCATTCGAGGCAGGGACTCAGTCGGGTGTTTTTTGCGACAACAGCAGGGACATCACAAAACTCACAACATCTCAGTGATTGGCTCAAGAGCGTCAGGGCTGAACTTTTACGGATGGTTTGTGCTGGTTGTTGAGAGCTGAATATGTATGATGGTGGATGCTGGGTGTTTAGATCTAAAGTTTATCGAAATATAGAGATAGGAGGAGGATCATGGATGGTAGAGAAGAGGTCATGAGTGTGTTTGGTCGTCTGAGAGTGTGTAGGAGAAAATCAATATGTTGTTCATGAAAAGTGAGTAGTCTATCAATTTGTCTGTCTGATAAAGTTTTCCAGTATACATTTAGGGCAGGAATGTTCGTACTTTCATGGAGACTTTGACTGGTAATAAACTCTTGCCATCGGGTGTTGAGTACCCATTTAATGCTATATTCTGTATTCTTTGAAGCTTTAGTTTGTTAGTACGTGAAGATAGAGAGAGAGCTAGTGGAGCATATGTTAGGAGAGGTCTAATTAGTGCTTTGTAAAGGTGCATTTTTGTGTCCGGTTTTGCATATCTGAGTCTGTTCAGTTTATTCATAGCTTGAAGAGCTATTGCATGTTTCTGTGTAATGTGTGTGTGAAAGAGTAGTTGTCGATCAAATGTGAGTCCAAGGACTGTGGAGGAGGGAGACACAGAGATATAAGTAGGATTTGGAGTGTATGAATAGAGTTTAAGAGGAATAGGGCGAATGTTACTTTGCAGAAAAAGTATGTAATTTTGGATTTACTGGAATTGGTTTTTATACGCCATTTGTACTCCCATTCAGTGACAATATCAAGTTCTCTTTGTGCTCTGTTCGTTAGTGTATCAAGTCTGGTGCTGGTGACAAGGTGAGAGACATCATCGGCGTAGCATATGGTTAATGAAGTGTGATGAGAGGGTCAGGAATGTCGTTGATGTATAGGATGTAGAGTGTTGGTGCAAGAACAGAACCTTGGGGAACACCGGCACGTAAGTTGAAGTAGTCAGAGTGTTGTCGGAGGAACTTAATTCTCATTGTCTATGTTAGTAGTTAGAAAGAAGTTTGGTGGTGATAAGGGAAGATTAAAGTTGTTGATAGTTTGAATTTTAGACCGTCATGCCAAACAGTGTCAAAGGCTTTTTCAACGTCCTTAGTGATGAGTGCAGTCTTGAATCTTTGGCGTTTATGTTATGAGGTAGTTGGTCATGATGTTTAAGGCGTCGTGAGTGGACCGGTGGGCCGAAATCCAAACTGTTTGTTAGAGAGTAAGTCATTGTCTTCTAGGTGGGTTCTAANTAATATATATTTACATAAAAACATTATGTTTAAAAAAAATAAAATAAAAATACAAAAATAGGTCACGTTTCATATCTCCTATGCCAGGTAAGTACAACGGGGTTTAGCATAGTCTGTATATATACCATATTATACAAATCCACAAAACAATAAAATGTTATTAAGTAGGAATTTGTGTTATAATCACATAAAAATATATCTTTACATAACAACATTGTTTTTATAAAAATAAAATAAAAAAATAAAATAAAAACACGAAAATAGGTCACGTTTCATATCTCCTATGCCAGGTAAGTACAACGGGGTTTAGCATAGTCTGTGCTGCGTTCCGAGTAGCTAAATCTAAAAAATCTGCATTTTCAGAAGCAGAGCATTAGAACTGATGGGTGGATATGAAGTAACTGATCAATGACGCTCAAACTAAACTAATTTTATGTATATACACCATATTATACAAATCAACAAAACAATAATTTGTAAAATAAAATGTTATTAAGTACAAATTTGTGTTATAATCACATAAAAATATATCTTTACATAAAAATATTATGTTTTTATAAAAAAAAATAAAAATAAAATAAAAACACGAAAATAGGTCACGTTTCATATCTCCTATGCCAGGTAAGTACAACGTGGTTTAGCATAGTCTGTGCTGCGTTCCGAGTAGCTAAATCTAAAAAATCTGCATTTTCAGAAGCAGAGCATTAGAACTGATGGGTGGATATGAAGTAACTGATCAATGACGCTACAAACTAAACTAATTTTATGTATATACACCATATTATACAAATCCACAAAACAATAATTTGTAAAATAAAATATTAAGTACAAATTTGTGTTATAATCACATGAAAATATATCTTTACATAAAAACATTATGTTTTTTAAACAAAAATAAAATAAAAACACAAAAATAGGTCACATTTCATATCTCCTATGCCAGGTAAGTACAACGGGGTTTAGCATAGTCTGTATATACACCATATTATACAAATCCACAAAACAATAAATTGTAAAATAAAATGTTATTAAGTACAAATTTGTGTTATAATCACATAAAAATGTATCTTTACATAAAAACATTATGTTTTTTATAAAAAAATAAAATAAAAACACGAAAATTGGTCACGTTTTATATCTCCTATGCCAGGTAAGTACAACGGGGTTTAGCATAGTCTGTGCTGCGTTCCGAGTAGCTAAATCTAAAAAATCTGCATTTTCAGAAGCAGAGCATTAGAACTGATGGGTGGATATGAAGTAACTGATCAATGATGCTACAAACTAAACTAATTTTATGTATATACACCATATTATACAAATCCACAAAACAATAATTTGTAAAATAAAATATTAAGTACAAATTTGTGTTATAATCACATGAAAATATATCTTTACATAAAAACATTATGTTTTTTAAACAAAAATAAAATAAAAACACAAAAATAGGTCACGTTTCATATCTCCTATGCCAGGTAAGTACAACGGGGTTTAGCATAGTCTGTATATACACCATATTATATAAATCCACAAAACAATAAATTGTAAAATAAAATGTTATTAAGTACAAATTTGTGTTATAATCACATAAAAATATATCTTTACATAAAAACATTGTTTTTATAAAAAAATAAAATAAAAACACGAAAATAGGTCACGTTTCATATCTCCTATGCCAGGTAAGTACAACGGGGTTTAGCATAGTCTGTGCTGCGTTCCGAGTAGCTAAATATAATAAATTGCATTTTTAGAAGCAAAGCATTAGAACTGATGGGTGGATATGAAGTAACTGATCAATGACGCTACAAACTAAACTAATTTTATGTATATACACCATATTATACAAATCCACAAAACAACAAAGTGTAAAATAAAATATTATTAAAATAATTAAGTACAAATTTGTGTAATGATCACAAAAAAATATATCTTTCAAAAAACATTGTTTTTATAAAGAAAACACGAAAAAGTTTACGTTCCTTATCTCCTATGCCAGGTAAGTACAATAGGTTTAGCATGGTCTGTGCTGCGTTCCGAGTAGCTAAATCTAAAAAAGACAAATGCTAACCATCTCTCTTCCTTTACTGTGTTTGAAGATACTTAAGTATGTTAAGGTTCACTCCATGGTACGTAATAGGTGTTCTCTTCGTAAGTGTTTGTCCCCTAACTCTCCTTGCCACTTCGGGTGAGTATAGGGTTTTTATGTAGTTTCAGGGCATGGTGAGAAGGCATACCTAATTTCTCTATCAACACAAACTAAACCATCTTAAAATGATAGATGGCAATCTCCACTCACAAGAGTTAAGATGATAATAACTTGGAAAGTTATTTTGTTTTTCTTGTATGGGACAGCACACAAAGGGAAAGTTGCACAGTATATCATTAAAAAGAACTAAAGTTGAAGGCAAAACAACAAACTGCCTAAGCGGCAGGATGGGTGACTTGACAGCAGCATACACGGGAATAAAATTCAAAGCAGAAGCTCCTAGCAAGGCCCCGGAGCTAGAGGGTAGTCATGTATGTATATGGGGTTCTTATGGCCGCTGCCATACCCACTCCTGGACTCTGGCCAGGTCATCCACCCTCCTGTGAGGAATCATTTGGAGAAGTGGTACTCCAAATGACTTATTATTAACATCTTTATTGACAACTTTTATTTACAATTTTGCATAATCTGAGGATTTCAATTAAGTGTTAATAATGTGAGGATAATGCTGATATTCACTATCACAGGACAGAGGGTCATAAACAAGACAATAGGTCTGAACTGTAGGCTGAAGCATATATGTAATATCACAGTTACAGTTTGTGTAACTATGGTTACACAGTTGGTGGTACAATTGGTCAGGTCTAAACAAAAATTAGGGTTTCACATTCAACCATATATTGTTCTAGGGAATTCACTAAAGGTTTGTCACAGAGTTTACAATCTGAATATTCTGGTAGTGGTTCAGCCTCACTAACCTGCCAGATGTGCCTATAGCCAAGGCGAATTTGCGCAATGACTACATCACATTGCCTAGTCTGGTTACTGTGCTGACCATACAAATACCTATTATTACAAAAGTTATCATAGCTTTTAATACTGCAGCTTTCAGGTCTCTGGGCATTTCTTAGTTCTTCTAAATCTCAATTAATTTCTTTAATTTGAATGTTTTTTATAATTGCATTAGTTAGTCCAAAGTCATAATCAGTGTTTTCTTTCCTGTAAGCCTCATTGCCAATCGATCTACAAAATCATGTTTTCCAACTCCAACATGGGATGGGATCCACACAAATTTTATACAATAATTACTATCATTGGCAAAAATTACATTCCATTTAATATTACATACTACTTCAGACATAAATTGTGATGGATTATTTAAGGACTGTAGAGCACTTTTTTGTCACAGAATATCACTCTACCACCATTGAGCTTAATTAGATATTCAATATCTGGCTGTTGGCTCTTGTTAATATTAATAGTGGTTATTCTCGAAGACTTTCATCCACGGACTGTTAATATATGCCCTATATCGTACCTATGTTGCGTGTGGAGTGAGTTCGTCCTCTCGAACGTTCACGTTACTAAAATGAAGTATTATATGGCCCGAACTTAACCTGATCGAGGACTCACGAATAGAAACGGGACATCTCGTCAATTTTGCGAGTCGCTTTGATTTTTAAAACTCTTACTTAAACGTTGGGGATTTGTTTATCTTCTCACATAACTCATAACACGATGTGTTATGCAAGAGGACAGGCTACTCAAGTTTACTGACTATCTCGTTGACATGACATAAGCAAGTCGCTGAAAGGGTCTCCAGGTGAGGGATCAGTTCCACTTTCACCGAGACGACTGACTCAGTGAGTCAGATGATGATGTGTGACTCATTCCTAGTGATCTTGGGTCATTATCAGTTGAAGCCTCACGGCTTAGTCAGGTTATGTACTTTTACGTTTGGTAACCCAAAATAATATTCCATTCAACTGGTCTGTATGGGCCTCGAACGGTCGAGGTATATAGAGTGTCGGCCTCACACTGTTCGAGATCCAAATGTAATGGATTTGTCAGTCCTCAGTCCGACCTCTGGTCATTCTCCTCCTCCCTACCGGCAGTTCCCCTTCTTACCAGAGTCAAATTACCCTAGGCCGGTGGTCAAGTCACTTGTTCCCCAATCCCTATGTCTCCAATCTTTCCAAATCATTTGTCTCCCAGTCATTTCCAATCCCCTTTTTCCAACTCATTTCCCCTCTCCTCCTGTCTTTGCCACTAACCAGATGACAGTTTTAGAACAGTGACAAATTACCGTAATTCTCAAGTTTCGAGTGAGGGAGCTCGAGCCATTCGACCGTTTGGGTTTCCTGTTGTAGCGTGGGAATGGTTCATGATCCTACGGGAGTAAAACAGAACTTTCAGAACAGGCCTATGTCCCAGGAACCTAGGGGGCGGAGCTAAGTCAAGAGTTTGGCTGGCCTAAGAGTGACACTCTGTGCTCATTGGTTGAATAGAGAGGCAGAGTCACTCAGGGTAGTGCCTGTCCATGTCATTGGCCCGCTTTCTAGACTCACCTCGTTATGTTTAAATCCATTGGCCAAAGGCTTGGGATAGGCGGAGTTAATTTGGGCCTAGGTACTAGGGGTGGAGCCTATTCCACTGGTAAGTGTTTTTAATAAAAAATAGTTAGTGTGTCTTGGGAGTGGATCGGGACTAGGGGGACGCAAGCCCGCATCCAAGGGGCTGAGGGCAGCCATCAACATCTTGGCCTCAGTGCGGTATTTAAGGTATTGTGCACTTGATTCATGTCCTCGGCAGATATCCATTGTGCCTCTAGGGGAATAGAATATGGTATATGTTCAAATTGTCTTAATTTACATGATTCATACAATAAATTGTATAACTTGTCCAGTGTTATTCACTTAACTTCCCTTTGATATATTTCTCTACTTGGTCTTTTTATGTGTTGAATTGGAAACCCCATGTTCTCCTCCATAAATAGATATTAAAGTTGCCCTTGGATTTAAATAATTAAAGTAAATTAAACAAGCTAATTCCCAAAATTTAATACTAAAGTTCGTATTATCCGGGAGTCCCATGATTACTGATTCCTTGCCTTCCTGGGTGATCGGTGATAGACACATTCAGGTATGGTTGGTCGGGAAGGTGGTGGCAGTATTTAATGATTTATTATTATATTTTTATAAATTAATAACCCTTGTCCTTGATGTAACTTCCTCATTTAATATTCCTCTTATATTCGTGGCAGTCCAGTGAGGGGTCATACTGGAATGTAACAGTGTTAAGCTGGGTATTGAGTGAAGAGAGAGAAAAAGAATTACAACAGGGATNAGGCAAATCGGGACTTGCATAGTAGGTTGAGAAATGCGTTCTGGCTACTAGTACGACATATATATATATATATATATATATATATATATATATATATATATATATATACTATATATATACATATATATAATAGGAAATTGGCCACTCTTAAGGTGTCTAGTTTGCCTAATGAGTTCCTCACCCACCTCCTTTAGGAACTTTAGTACACATTTACCCTAGACGCCCAGGGGTCTCAGAGCCAATCGGCACGAACCTGTACTTATTAGTTTTCTGGATCTCCCTGAAGGTGGCCCGCTCCGCCTTCCTCAGTTGTACTGTGAGGGTAGATAGGTATCAACGAATGTAGACGCACACGTATAGACTCACACAACCTGTCTACCATCCCTCCATGGCTGCAGGGTGACTCCATCTGGGCGTTGTGACTGTTGTCAACTGTCACAAACGCTGAATTTCATTTTCTCAATATATTCATCCTCTTTGAGAATGACATTGGCGACATATTACTTCTTCTAACAACTATTTACTTATTATTCAGTGAAACAGAAGCTGCATGTGCATGTAATGCATCCTTAGGGGTGACGTCCCCCTATGCCTCTCGGTCGAGTATGTCATCTAGCAAGATCTCCAACTTTACCTTCCGGGTCATCGCTCTAGGTCTGGACACAACGTGGTAGTTAATGTCCAGATTTGAGTGTGGTGTTGTCCTCAATGAGGTGGGTTCCGGGGTAGTGACAGATGCCTTATGATAGTGAAGCAGAGACAGTGGGCGTTGGTCCTTGTGATAGTGAGGGAGAAGAGATATTGATGCTTTGTGATTGTGAAGGGGAAGATATATTGATGCCCTGTGATAGAAGGAGAAGAAAGAGAATAACGGCTTAAGATGCATGTCTAATAACTAATCAGATAAAATTTTGAAATCAGTCACATACTGGATAGTCTCACGCATGCGCGTGTTCAATACTAGCGGGAAATTACATTGTTCTCAGCAATCCACATTTTTCTTATCTAAGAATTCGCACAATTTGAGTACAGAATCGTCTGGTCACCTTGTCTAAGTATTGAGAGATATTTCTAGCAAAATTTGTCTGTATTTTATCAGTACGTATCCAACCGCTCTCGTCAGGTTGGTACAGAGACCGTCTCTTTTTTTGCACGATCGATGCTCGATCCTCGATGGTCTGAGTGGCTAGGCACGGTTTCTTTTATTACATCCTCGTCCTCCAGCACCTTTTCCTCATACTCCCTCGAAGTGCTATATAATCGTACAGGCTTACCTTACTCGCCTGATAATTATTTTACTTTATATCAAATAGATATCTTATGATTTAACAGGAAATGCAGGTAAGTCAGAATTATATCGCAACGAAGTTATGTTAATTGGTATTAATTTGGGAAGGAAATTAATAAAAGTCCATATTGTGATGACGTAGTTATTATTAGGTTTCATTGCCAATTAGATTGATATCACCTTTTGGTTTTATTGAAAAATAATCTGCATGAATGGGTGAAAAAGTGTTCCATACACACTAATCATAAGAAATTCAGGTACATGAACTTTATCTGAGAAGGCTGGAACATGGCCAGATAACGCTAGAACATGGCCAGAGAACACTGGGGCATGGCCAGAGAACGCTGGGACGTGGCCAGAGAAGGCTGAGACATAGCCAGAGAACACTAGGACATGGCTGGAGAACGCTGGAACATAGCCAAAGAACGCTGGAACATGGCCAGAGAACGCTAGAATACGATGGCAACAGAATTTTGAAACATTACAAATAAAATGTATGTATTGCAGATCAAGATTTGGACGGTTTCAGATAAAAAAATATTATTTTATAATATAATATTATTTTAAAATGAGATAGAAAAACAGAAAAAAACTTCTGTACCGTAATCATATTAAATTTTGCTTCTTGTAACTTATTTTGTTCTCTACAATGCAATTACTATCAAACGAGCATTTTTTATTTCGATAAACATATACGGCAAATCTAAAGCCAATTTGTTTTAACTAATAAACAATAAAAATATGATAAATGTCAGTAAAATTGGTTTTGATTGCTTACGAAATACATATTGAAATAATATATATTGTTCCATAAACTATCCTGACGAGACAATGGAAAAGTTGTGCTCTGCGTGTCTTTTTTGCCTTCAATTGTATTTCAAGTATCAAATTGTTTCATAATTCTTATAGTTCATTTCAGAAGTTTTAATCCACAAGCGAGAGTGTGTAAGACTGACTGTATACAGTTCTTTAAGCACGAGCAATATAGTTTCTCGAAGACAAGCTTAACGAAAGAGAACGCAGTTATTAGACATGTAAATGAAAACGCCTTAACCATTCAGGTGAAAGAAAATACTATCATACAGATGCAAATAAATATAACGCTCACAATATACGGAAGTATTTTGCAAGTAAAGCCTTTGAATTCATGTCCGTACAATTGTCCATTAAATGACTGAATAAATGAATCAACGTGGCCTCATTTAACCTTCATACCGGAAATATCTTGAGATCCTAAGACCAGCGGCAGATCTTGTTCCTAAAGAAATGTGATTTTTTCCGTGTTAAACTTTTTATTTTAGTGATAATTATTGTCATTATTATGTATATACTATTGTCTTCAGATACAATATATCCATTTCTTTTGTGTTTAAGGTAAATACATTTTAAGATAACAATTACTTTATTTATGTTTGATTATTTTTAACTATATAATTTAAAAAATTACAATTTGCATGTAAAAACTATGTTCCAATAGATGTATGAAGAATATTAAAAACTACCCACAAAGATACCCGAAGTCACTTGTGAACGAAACAATGTTTAAACTGCGAGATGTATCCTTTTCTGTATGTGTATATACTTGAGGCTTCTTTAGTCCTGGAATATATTCAGGACAAAAGTTCATTTGCTAGTTGATCATTAATGATCGTAGTGATATTGGTAATGGCAGTGTTGGTGGTGTTAGGGCAAGTGCTGAAATCTGAACACAGAAAACAAGTCGTCAAACAGACCAGAAATCCTGAGACTCATGGAGCTATCGAGTCGACACGCCCTTCCGGGTAAACCTCCTCTCGTTGCTAAAGAGAAATAAATCTTCGAGAAAGGCGGAAGGCGATCAAGAACCACTATCGAGGCGTAGCGCCAGCTGCCACATTGAAGAATGGATTCTTCTAGTGCTGGGTCATCCACGTTGATGTGTGTGTGACCAGAGCGAAGATGGGTTTATATAAAGTGCTTCAGACATAGCGTTGTTACCACTGTGGGCTCTGACATCCTGGCAACTGGACACCAACAAGTCGCTAAGATGGTTTCTAGAACTGTGAGTGAACGAACATCTTTACTTTGAGAATACTAATCATCAGCTGGTGTTATTTCCCTCTTGAGATTGTCTGGTGTTCAAGATTTGTTGGGACAAGCTGGTTTTGCCGTATTCACATCTATTTTGCCGTTCACATCTGGCACACGTCTGTGCCAGATGTGAACATCTGGCACAGACGTGTGCTGAAACGGTAGGCATAGCTCACTCCCCCTGAAGCAACTCCAGCAGGAAGAAGATAACTTGAACTCCATCTTGATATCCCTACCAAGAGTTGTACAGACAGTCCATTCTCTACTGCTTGATGGTTTGGTGTTGGGATTAAACGTCTATGGAAACTTATTAAGACAACATTTTAATGACCAATCAACACAAAAAGTTGTGGCCCTAGACATAGTTCAAGATTTGTTTATCAATTTTAATTATATATAAGCCAATGTTAAGTGATCGGGCTCCTAATCTTACTCTATAATCAATATTATTATTTTATAATTATATATCTAATTGTATTATATTATTATAAATACTAATATTTTATTATTGATATGGAATTATTATTATTATTTTTTGTTATATTACTATTAGTACTGTCATTTTATGTTATTATTATTATTATTATTATTATTATTATTATTATTATTATTATTTCTAGTATTATTTACTATTATTATTATTATTTTTTAGATACTACTTCTGTCGGCACTGTTACTCTGGGTCTCCAGTACGGCCAACCCTGGACCACTCTTTTTAAGGATAGGAGGCAGATATGGCACAAGAGGTGGATATGGAAAGGGCCGAGGTGGTGGATATGGCAAAGGCCATGGTGGTGGCTATGGAAAGGGACATGGTGGTGGATATGGAATGGGCCACGGTGGTGGATATGGCAAAGGTCATGTTGATGGATATGGAATGGGCCACGGTGGTGGATATGGCAAAGGCCATGGTGGTGGCTATGGAAAGGGATATGGTGGAGGTGGCTATAGTGGTGGATATGGCGGAGGTGGCCATAGTGGTGGATATAGAGGAGGTGGCCATAGTGGTGGATATGGCGGAGGTGGCCATAGTGGTGGATATGGCGGAGGTGGTCATAGTGGTGGATATGGTAGTGGTGGCCATGGGGGTGTATATGGCGGAAGTGGCCATGGGAGTGGATATGGTGGAGGGGGCAATGTGGGTGGATATGGCACTAGTGGATATGGAGGAGGTGGATATGGGAATAGTGGATATGGTGGAGGTAGCCATGGTGGTGGATATGACAGTAGTGGATATGGTGGGGGCCATGGGAGTGGGTATGGTAGTAGTGAATATGGTGGAAGTGGCCATGGAAATGGATACGGAAAAGGTAGCCATAGAGGAGGTAGCCATGGTGGTGGGATAGGGTGGAGCCATGGGAGTGGGTATGGTAATAGTGAATATGGTGGAAGTGGCCATGGAAATGGATACGGAAAAGGTAGCCATGGAGGTGGATATGGAAGTAGTGTTTCGGGGGGAAGTGGATATAGTAGCAGTGGTGTATATGATAGTAATGGATATGGAGGCGGAAGTAATGAGGAAGAATATGGTGATGATGAATATGAAGGTGGATATGGAAGTGGTAGTTCAGTGGGAGGCGGAAATAATGGCAATATTTATAGCAGTAGTGGATATGGTGGAGGGAGCCATGGGGGTGGATATGGCAGCAGTGGATATGGCAATAGTGGATATGGTAGCGGTGGATATGACGCAGTATATGGTGAAGTTGGGTATGGCGAAAGTGATTATAAGAGTGGTGGCCATGGAACTGAGTATGACAATGGAAATGGATATGGCAAAGGAGGTGGATATGGCAAAGGAGATGGATATGACAAAGAATATGGATATAGCAAAGGAGGTGGATATGGCAAAGGAAATGTACATGGTAAAGGAGGTGGATATGGCAAAGGAGGTGGATATGGCAAAGGAGATGATTATGGCAAAGGAGATGAACATGGCAATGGAGGTGGATATGGCATAGATGATAATGGCAAAGGAGATGAATATGGCAAAGGAGATGGATATGGCAAAGGAGAGGGTTATGGCAATGGAGATGGATATGGCAAAGGAAATGGATATGGCAAAGGAGGTGGATATGGCGAAGATGATTATGGTAATGGAGATGGGTATGGCAAAGGAAATGGATACAGCAAAGGTGATGTATATGGCAAAGGTGATGCATATGGCAAAGGAGATGAATATGGCAAAGAAAATGGATATGGCAAAGGTGAAGGATATGGCAGTAACGGTGGATATAGTTATGGATACAGAAAAGAAAATGTATATGGAAAAGGTGATGGACATAGTTACTATGATGAATCCGTTAATGTTGATGAATATGACAAGACTAATGGATATGTCAATGCTGATGTCAAGTCCGATGGATATGGTAATGTTGATCAGCATATCAAGGCTGATGGATATGGCAATGGTGATCAGCATATCAAAGCTGATGAATATATCAATGCTGATCCGCATATCAAGATTGATGGAAAGGGAAATGCTGATCAGCATATCAAGGCCGATGGATATGGCAATACTGATCAGCTTATCAAAGCTGATGGATTTGGCAATGCTGATCAACATATCAAAGCCGATGAATATATCAACGCCGATCAGCGTGTCAAGGCTGATGCTGAACAACGTATCAAGCATAACGAGAACATCAAAGACAACTGAAGAGATGGACACGGGTATTAGTGTGCTCTCTGTGAGGTGAGTGCCACGGGAACACCGTTCCAATTCTGTCCTCTTGTTTTCATTGATATGTTATATATCCTTCCTGTAAGACATGGGGGACAGGGTATGTTATATGCCGTCGTGGATATGTGGATGTATTCTTACCTATTTCATTTATTTAAAACTTTCATCTTAAAAAGGGCTCTTTCTAGACTTCTTTGTGACGCTTCTGTGTCTTTAGTTTTCCTCACTTTGAACCGTGATCCTTTGTCTATCCCATTTATTCTGTCGTGTCTCAAGTATGGTGAGGGTTCCGTCAACTTATCCTCGAAGAGCTGTGGCGAGCCTTATTGTAACTTTTCTGATGAATATTCCAAGCCGAGACTATATAGTCAGGACTTGGTCTCAAGTAGGCTGTATTCAGGATATGGAAGGCTCATTTGTCTCTCTGAAGAGTATCAAGACGTGTGTCAGTATTACATACACCTGCGAATATACACCTCGGGGTTATGTTTGGGGTTTCCTGAATATAATTAACAAGTGAGGTTTGGGGGTTTACCTGCCCTTAACTACACTGAAGAACAAGCTACTAACCTATAGGGTGTTTTCCGACGACTTGTTGCATCTAATAGTTTAAAGGCGTCTTCACTTGTCCTTTTATACATAAACTGGTATTATTTTCTCCGTTAGGGTTCAGGCCACCCCAAGTGCTTATTGATCAACTAGCAAGTATACTTCAGCTCTAGAAATAAGGCAAAGCAAAATCTGTATATACACGAATTTGCGTATATTTACCTGTTGTGGGAGACAGGTCAGGTGCTGCTTACCCCGGCCTGACTGCTAATCAGTTACTCTCCGATTAAATATAAGCATAACGAACAAAAGAAAATAGTTAACATTAAGTATTTAATACATATAGTTAAATAATTCTTTAGTAAATATAACTAAATAAAATACTAATATATATATAATACATATAGAATACTAGAAGGGATACCCGGCTGTGCTCGGGGTCTCTGTCTCTTTCTCTCGACGGCGTGGATGGGAAAACTTCGGATGCATTATGAATGCATCCTCAAAAGTTACATACAGTAATTGCAGAGCTCCAGGTACCTAATACCAGCAGGATATGAACTAAGAGATTTGTACATTCCGTGATTTAATTCAATTCTGGTTTAAGGGAATATAAAGGTAATAATACAACTGCTTCCATCTATCGGTAGAAAATAACACTAACAGTAGGCCTGGCCAAAATCGGCCATACGGCATCTATCAGAATAAAGTTACGCTATCAAACAGGCCAACCTGCAAAATAAATCATACGCCATCCAACCAGCCAATAAGGCGTATGCCACCAGGCCCGCTTATGACATTATGTTTAAACTTTAATCTAACGAAAGAGCGACCATTTCAAATTGTTAATTAAGTGATAATAAAATATTGTAGGAGATAACTGCTGTTGTACAAAAGTGGCCCCGGGTACCTAGCGTGTGACGTCATCAGTTTGTGGACTTCACGCTAAATTCTGCTACTCCCCGGTTCCCCACCATCCCCCTTCCCTGATTCTGCCCACGTCCGAATTATGAATATCAGAAATATTCTGTTGATTTTCCCAACATTAGTGAATAATGCTGTATGTTATTATAACAAAAATAATTGATTAGAAGTGTTTGCTTTCAAAATGTTTACACCGTTAGCCGACGGGCAGTTCCAAAAATGGTCGTGGGGGGCCTGAATGTGGTCCTAGCATGCTGTTCCGTTTTGAGTTTTTATTTATTTATTTATTTATTTATAAATATAAAAAAGTTTTTATATTCTTATATAGCCATTAGTACTCATAGCGCTTCGGACAAGTCCTTAATCCTATATTCCCGGAATACGACCCCGCCAAATCGTTTTAACAACTAGGTACCCATTTTACTGTTGGATTAAAGAAATCTGCAGTTAAGGATATTCGCCCAGGGCAAATTGCTCGTGAAACGCCAGGCGAGCGTCTTAAATTAACCACTACACCACGGAGACTACCCTCGTTACCCCGCCCCTGCCTATGTTCATCCCGGATCCCCGACCATTATCTCTTGTCAATTTAGGTGCAGCTTGGCCCAAGCGAGATATAGAGAACAGACAGACAGTATACATATTTTTCTAATACCAGTCTGTTAGAGCCAAAATCAAATCTGTTATAGTTCCCCATTAATATAAAATTTTTAAGCCTGCATGTAATGCACGTTTTCTCTTTATCTCATTTTCAGAAGCAGAGCGCTAGAACTGATGGGTGGATATGAAGTAACTAATCAATGATGCTACAAACTAAACTAATTTTATGTATATACACCATATTATACAAATCCACAAAACAATAAATTGTAAAATAAAATGTTATTAAGTACAAATTTGTGTTATAATCACATAAAAATATATCTTTACATAAAAACATTATGTTTTTATAAAAAAAATAAAAAAATAAAATAAAAACACAAAAATAGGTCACGTTTCATATCTCCTATGCCAGGTAAGTACAACGGGGTTTAGCATAGTCTGTGCTGCGTTCCGAGTAGCTAAATCTAAAAAATCTGCATTTTCAGAAGCAGAGCATTAGAACTGATGGGTGGATATGAAGTAACTGATCAATGACGCTACAAACTAAACTAATTTTATGTATATACACCATATTATACAAATCAACAAAACAATAATTTGTAAAATAAAATGGTATTAAGTACAAATTTGTGTTATAATCACATAAAAATATATCTTTACATAAAAACATTGCTAAAAAAAAATAAAAACAAAAATAGGTCACATTTCATATCTCCTATGCCAGGTAAGTACAACGGGTTTAGCGTAGTTTGTATATACACCATATTATACAAATGCACAAAACAATAAATTGTAAAATAAAATGTTATTAAGTACAAATTTGTGTTATAATCACATAAAAATATATCTTTACATAAAAATATTATGTTTTTATAAAAAATAAAATAAAAACACGAAAATAGGTCACGTTTCATATCTCCTATGCCAGGTAAGTACAACGTGGTTTAGCATAGTCTGTGCTGCGTTCTGAGTAGCTAAATCTAAAAAATCTGCATTTTCGGAAGCAGAGCATTAGAACTGATGGGTGGATATGAAGTAACTGATCAATGACGCTACAAACTAAACTAATTTTATGTATATACACCATATTATACAAATCCACAAAACAATAATTTGTAAAATAAAATGGTATTAAGTACAAATTTGTGTTATAATCACATAAAAATATATCTTTACATAAAAACATTATGTTATAAAAATAAAATAAAAACACAAAAATAGGTCACATTTCATATCTCCTATGCGAGGTAAGTACAACGGGGTTTAGCATAGTCTGTATATACACCATATTATACAAATCCACAAAACAATAAATTGTAAAATAAAATGTTATTAAGTACAAATTTGTGTTATAATCACATAAAAATATATCTTTACATAAAACATTGTTTTTATAAAAAAAAAATAAAAAAATAAAATGAAAACACGAAAATAGGTCACGTTTCATATCTCCTATGCCAGGTAAGTACAACGGGGTTTAGCATAGTCTGTGCTGCGTTCCGAGTAGCTAAATCTAAAAAATCTGCATTTTCAGAAGCAGAGCATTAGAACTGATGGGTGGGTATGAAGTAACTGATCAATGACGCTACAAACTAAACTAATTTTATGTATATACACCATATTATACAAATCCACAAAACAATAATTTGTAAAATAAAATATTAAGTACAAATTTGTGTTATAATCACATGAAAATATATCTTTACATAAAAACATTATGTTTTTTTAAAAAAAAATAAAATATAATAAAAACACAAAAATAGGTCACATTTCATATCTCCTATGCCAGGTAAGTACAACGGGGTTTAGCATAGTCTGTATATACACCATATTATACAAATCCACAAAACAATAAATTGTAAAATAAAATGTTATTAAGCACAAATTTGTGTTATAATCACATAAAAATGTATCTTTACATAAAAACATTATGTTTTTATAAAAAAATAAAATAAAAACACGAAAATAGGTCACGTTGTATATCTCCTATGCAGGTAAGTACAACGGGGTTTAGCATAGTCTGTGCTGCGTTCGAGTAGCTAAATCTAAAAAATCTGCATTTTCAGAAGCAGGCATTAGAACTGATGGGTGGGATATGAAGTAACTGATCAATGACGCTACAAACTAAACTATTTTATGTATATACACCATATTATACAAATCCACAAAACAATAATTTGTAAAATAAAATGGTATTAAGTACAAATTTGTGTTATAATCACATAA
>WNGS01000543.1:9421086-9439223 GCA_020271785.1 Procambarus virginalis | reverse complement strand
GGCCATGGCTACAGCACAGAAGGTGGCCAGGAGCCCAGGGCGATGACCTGAGAGACACAGGAATATCACACATGGCAGACCAGCCATAATATCATGGACTGTGCTGTAAACTCGGTTTTCACATAATAAATAATTTACAATGTTTAAAATCAAATAATTTTATACATATGCAATGTACTGCATACAGAAATTTGAACTCCACAAGTTCTGCTTTAATAATTGATGAACTGTGCTGCAAAAGCCTGAGGTACCTAACGATTATTCAAGGCAATAAAGTGTTATTATCAGAGATGCGGCAAAACTAGTTTAGCTCAACATTCGGAGTCAAAAAAGTTTCAAACAATGCTGATTATTATTAGTGAGTGTCGTGAGGTGTGAGAGTGAACCCACCGTCTTGGTAATCATGGTGGTCCTCGGGTCGGTCCACTAGTGACAAGTGAGGAAAGTGGTCAAGTTAGGCGCTCGTGTGGGAGTGCCAGCGACGACTGTGCTAGACCTGAGTCCGTGGCGGACTATATACTGGCACCCTCTCAGGAACCTGGCCATCCCCAGCAGCAGCAGCAGCAAGGGATGACCTGGCATGATATATAACAAAGACAATATTTCAGCATCAATCAAGGTCACTTCTCCGGAACTCTGATATTTTCAAACCGATTGAAGATTGCATAATCTTAAACAGTTCCATCCTAACGTTTGGGGAATTGGTAGTTATCATTTTGTTTAAGGTTCAGTAATGAACATTATTTCCTTGCGGCCTTTTTCTTCAAATGTACACCAGATTGTAATGTTTTATGCTCCTAGGGAGTTATTTTATGCTCCTAAGGATTACTATATTTCTCTATTATTAGTTTCCATTACTATAATATGCTACATAGTCTTTCAGGCTTGGGGCCATCGTCTGTTAATTACATGTGTAATGTAACAAGCTGATCCATTTATCGTGTCTTAATATTCGTCTGGAACCCTGTGCAAAATTGGCTTAAAAAACATCTGATACGTGCTCTGAAACTGTATTATCTTTAATTAAAGTGATGACCTGTAGGCCAGTCCCAAAGGCCTTCCTTTGGGACCAGAACTCATGTATTACGAGTGGCCCCTTGCAGGTCCTAGGGCTTTCCCAGAACTCCTTCTTGAGTATTCTTAAAATCAGTTTTTTCCTGGTTCTTAGCTGTAACCAGTTGTTTTCATAACTTCATTCTATTCTTGTCCTCACATAATAGAGAACCTTCACAGTATCTTCTATATTGTATCCAAATTTACTGTTTTGTTTTGTTTTAACATGTATAATAATCATTAGATATATTTGTTTTTCCTTGTATTTTATCTGTTTATCGGAACCGTCCAGCAATTTTAAAAACTTTCCTATCTTTATATTTTAGTTAAGGTAAAATTTTATGTGTAATTTTGTTTATATTTTTGTAAATCGATGTTAAAAAAATTTGGATGTTTATTCATTTATTTATGCGTTTTACAAAAATTATTCCTGCTGTATATTTTTTGTAGGAGAGATAAGTTGCTTGGATTAAATGATAAACTGAATTAAGCTGCAAAATATTATTATATATAGACAATTATGTATATTTGGTTTAATTTTAACTTTTACAAGCAACTTAAACCACATTTATACAGCACACTTTCATGTTAAAATTGATCAACAATTGACTGTAATTTATCAAAATGCCATATTTTTTTATCTGATGCATTAAATTTGCTCAAAATTAATCATACTAAAAATATTGATTTATCGTTGCGAAAGATTGGAAAAATATAGACAAAATTAGCTTCTTGAACATTTGTTTATTTACATTTAATAACGTTAAGTGTGAGAGAGAAAAAAAAAGACTCCCGCAGACGTGATGATTTTAGTAATAGCTGATATGATAAGCAACACGTCTCCCCCATACTCATGTGGTACACAATCCGTCTACCCCTTACACATGTGGTATAAAATCCGTTTACACTGTTCACATTAGGTACACAATCCGTCTCCATTGTACACATGTGGTACACAATCCAGCTTCACTTCACACTATCTCAGTTTACTTGCAGCTCCCAAAACAAAGCTATATTTTTCATACGAACTGCCATCGTAGTTGCTAAATCCGTCCAAGTTTTGTGAGATTTACGTCTCTATTAAACTTGTCATTAATGATAATCTTCCTCAAATCACCGAAAGGTTAATTGTGCAGGTTTTACTTTTCGATGAGTTATTATGTATTGCAAATTACTAATTCACGCACACACACGTTAGAATATATATGAAATCCAAATGAGTACCATTTGATTCTTGTGAGTATTACCTGACAAATAATTCATCGTCAAGGATGAGTTAAACAAGCAATATTTTACATTAGTTAATTTATAATGAACATTATATTTTTATTCATCAAGGAATATTAACACCAAAACGAAAACCAGCGTTTCGGTGTTTATGCACAGAAAGTTCACTAAAGTTTAGGACTAAAGTACACGTGTTGTTTGTCTCGAATATATTGTGGTGGCCTTAATATCCCTTCAGAGGTTGACGGGGTCTCTAAGCCCAACTCCAAACTAAATATATTCATATAGGTATGCTTATTGGAATATACATTAAATGGTAATGATATTAACATTTTACTAAAAATAAGTGTCAAGATTCATGATAGCTCAAAGAATATGATGAAAAATCTAGAGTGTAATGAACGAAAGTAGAGAGTGAACCAAGTCGCCGATGAACTGCTCTCTTTAACTAACATAAGTAATTTAAGAAAATAAGTAAAGTTGATTAGACATTCGTTCTCCTTATCAGCTCTTTTTTTTGTTAATTATTATTATTGGCCTTCTGACATTGAAGCGAAGGTAGTGAAGGTAATTTGCCGAACGTGATAATAAACCAAGATTTACAAATAAAACGTTTATTTAGAGCGTTTCAGCATCATCAGAGTTGCAGTCGTGCTCATCTCCTGGTGATGACCTAAAATTTAGGGACACATCAGTCTTCATGGTCAGCCTTTGTGGTTGATGAATCTGGAAAAATATATTAAAATACCAGTGTTAAATATATTAGATTTTTATACTATTTTAACTATTACAGTAAATGAATCTCAAATAAAATAATTACTATGATTTGTTGTTAAATTAATAACTGCACTTACCATATTGTTATAATGGTTTGAGGTATTACTTTCCGTAGCCGCCACCATACCCACCGCCACCATAGCCGCCTCCTCCATATCCACCTCGACCGCCACCACCATATCCTCCGCCTCCATAGCCACCTCCACGACCACCTCCCCCATATCCGCCACCACGGCCGCCTCCATATCCACCTCCTCCATATCCGCCGCCTCCATATCCACCACCTCCGTAACCGCCGCCTCCATATCCACGCCCTCCACCACCACCGTATCCACCACCACCATATCCACCACCACCACCATATCTACCGCCGGGTTCAGGGGCGGCCATGGCTACAGCACAGAAGGTGGCCAGAAGCCCAGGGCGATGATCTGAGAGACACAGGAATATCACATATGTAGACCAGCCATAATATTATGGACTGTAGCTATAACTTCATATAAATTAATAATATACAAAAGTTGAACAATAAATAATTTTATACTTATGCAATATTTTGCAAAGAAGAAATTCTAGCTCCACAAACATCTGCTCTAATAATTTATGAATTGTGTTGTAAAAACCTGAGGTACCTAACGATTATTCAAGGCAATAAAGTGTTATTATCAGAGAGATACGGCAAAATTTAGCTCAACATTCAGAGTCAAAATGTGTTTTACGTAAAGTTTCAAAATAATGCTGATTATTATTTGTGAGTATCGTGAGGTGTGAGTGAACCCACCGTCTTGGTGACCATGGTAATCCTCGGGTCGGTCCCTGCAGGTGAGGAAGATGGAGTCAGTTAAGGCTCTCGTCTTGGAGTGCCAGTGACGACTGTGCCAGACCTCGCTCCGTGGCGGACTATATACCGGCACCCTCTTAAGAACCTGACCATCCCCAGTACAGCAGCAACAAGGAATGACCTGGCATATCTCACAAAGACAATATTTCAGCATCCATCAAGGCCACTTTTCCAGAACTCTGATCTTTCCAAAGCGATAGATGATTACATAATCTTAAACAGCTTCATCTTATCGTTTGAGGAATTGGTGGTTATTATTTTGGTTAAGGTTCAATAATGAACATTATTTCTTTGCGGCCTTTTTTCTTCACATGTGCACCAGATTGTATTATTTTATGCTCCTAGGGAATTATCTTATGCTCCTAAGGAATATTGTATTTCTCTAGTATTAGTTTCCATTATTATAACATGCAAAATAGTCTTCCAGGCTTGGTGGCTTCTGTTGACAATTACTTGTTTAATGTAACAAGCTGATCCATTTATCGTGTCTCGATATTCGTTAGAAAGCCTATGCAAAACTGGCTTCAAAAATAATCTGATACGTGCTCCAAAACTGTATTATGTTTAATTAAAGTGAAGAAGTGGAGACCAGTTCCACAGGCTTTCCTTAGGGACCAAACCTATGTGTTACGAGGGCCTCTTGCAGGTCCTCAAGAACCGCTGGTCTTTGAATCCACTTCTTGTGTATTCTTTGAATCTCTATTTTCCTCTGGTACTTAGTTGAAACCAGTTGTCTTGTAAACTTCATTTCAGTCTTGCCCTTCTCACAGAGTAGAGAACCTTCAAAATATCTCCTATATGGCATTTAAATTTGCTTTAACATATATTTTAATCAGTAGATGTATATAATTATATTACATGTTTTAGCAGATTCTCGCATCCATCCAACTTATTAAAAACTTTCCTGATTTGGTATTATGGTTAAGGTAAATTTTATGTGAAATTTTGTTATATTTCAATAAATCGACATTAATCTAATTTTGCTTGTTAATCTTAAATTTACGCTTTTATGAATACAGTTGCTGTTTTATATTGATTAAGTGAGAGATAAGTTGTGTGCACTGCTTGGATAAATGATAAACTGAATTAAGTCACCATGTACCTATATATATATATTGGTACCAAATATATATACATATGGGTACCAAAATAGTCCCAATATAAAATTATGTACATTGGGATTATTTTGACTGACGCAAGCAACTTAAAGTCACATATATATACAGTACATTTTCATGTTAAAACTGATAAAAATTGACTAATTTATTATAATGCATCTTTTACATACTGCATCAATTTTATTCAAAATCAATCATAAAAGAATATTGTTTGATCATTTCAAAAGACTGAAAAAATATAGAAAAATTAACTTTTTGATGAATTGTTTATTCGCATTTAATATGGGTAAGTGTGAGAGATTAGAAAGACTCCCACAAACGTGAGGATTTTTGTGACATCTAATATGACAGCAATCCGTCTCCACCGTACACATGTATTACACAATCCGTCTCCATTGTACACATGTAGTACACAATCCGTCTCCATTGTACACATGTGGTACACAATTCGTCTCCACCGTACATATGTGGTTCTCAATCCGTCTCCACAGTACACATGTGGTACACAATCCGTCTCCATTGTACACATTTGGTACACAATCCGTCTTATTGTACGCATGTGGTACACAATCCGTCTCCATTGTACACATGTGGTACACAATCCGTCTCTACTGTACACATGTGGAACACAATCCGTCTCTACTGTACACATGTGGTACCAAATCCAGCTTCACTCCACACTATCTCAGTTTACTTGCAGCTCACAAAACTAAACTATATTTCTATATGAACTGCCATCGTAGTTGTTAAGTCCGTCCATGTCTTGGGAGATCTGCGTCTCTCCGTTAAACTTGACATGAATGATATCCGTACTTAAATCACTTAAAGTTTGTCTGAATAGGTATAATTTTCGATGAGTTAGTATGTATTGTATATAAATAATGCACCCGTTACACACGTATAACACACGTTAGAATTTTATGAAATCAATGAGTACCATTTAATTCATGTGAGCTCTACCTGACAAATATTTCATCATCAAGGATGAGTTATACAAGCTACATTATATTAGTCAATATATAACGAACAACATATATTTATTCATCAAGGAATATGAACACACACAAAAAAATACGCATTTTGGTGTTTATACACTGAAAGTTCACTTAAGTTCAGGACAAAGCACAAGTGATGGTTAGTCAGAAATATATTGTGGTGGCCTTAATATCCCTTCAGTGGTTGACTGGTCTTTAAGTCAACTCTAAACTAAATATATTCAGATAGTTTTTCTATTGGAATATACATTAAGTGCTAATGATACTGACATTATACAAAAATGCGCTTCAAGATTCATGACATCTCAAAGAATATACTGAAAAATCGAAAGTGTGATGAATAAAAGTAGAGACTGAACCAAGTCGCCGAGGAACTGCTCTGTATAACGAACAAAGCAATTTAAGATAAAAAGTAGAGTTTATTAGACGTTCGTTCTCATTATCAGTTCTGTTTTAGTTAAGTGTTTTTGACCTCCTCTATGTATATATTTTGATTGTACCAAGAGCTTAATCTGTCATCTCTCTCACCAGCCTTGCCTCATATATGGGCTGTACAGTCTTTCGGGCTTGACGCCTTGTTTTGATAATAACTTATTAAAATGTGGATATTGAGCATCTAGCTCTGTTTGATATTTTTTGGGCACTTTATATCTTTCATTCAATAAATTTCTCTGCTTCTCTAATAGATTTACTTCAGGATTTCGTATTCTTTGTCAAAATACCACTTAGTTAAGGGTTTTGTTTGCTATTGTTTGGTGGCACATTGTTGGGGGAGTCTTCAATTGGTAGTGAAGGTAATTTATCGAAGGTGATAGTAAAGCAAGTTTTTTAAAAATAAAACGTTATTTAGAGCGTCGCATTATCATATTTTAGCATCATCCGAGTTGCAGTCGTACTCATCTGGTGACGATCTGAAATTTCAGAGACACATCAGTCTTCACGGTCAGCCTTTTATGGTTTGAAGAATCTGAGAAAATATATTAAAACACTAGTGTTAATATATAGATGTTGATACTATTTTAACTTTTACAGTAAATTAATCTTAAATCAAATTTATATTATGATAGATTGTTAATATATTAAAACTGCACTTACTATATTTTTGTAATGGTTTGAGATATTATTTTCCGTAGCCGCCACCATACCCACCGCCCCATAGCCGCCTCCTCCATAGCCACCTCGTCCGCCACCATATCCACCACCACCATATCCTCCGCCTCCATAGCCGCCACCACCATGACCACCTCCCCCATATCCGCCACCACGGCCGCCTCCATATCCACCACCTCCATATCCGCCGCCTCCATATCCACCACCTCCATATCCGCCTCCTCCACCACCACCACCACCGTATCCACCCCCACCATATCCACAACACCACCACCATATCTGCCGCGGGTTCAGGGTCGGCCATGGCTACAGCACAGAAGGTGACCAGGAGCCCCAGGGCGATGACCTGAGAGACACAGGAATATCACATATGTAGACCAGCCATAATATTGTGGACTGTAGCTATAAACTTTATTTTCATATAAAATTAATAATATACAAAAGTTGAACAATAAATAATTTATACCTATGCAATATTTTGCAAAGAAGAATTTCGAACTCCACAAAGTTCTGCTTGAATAATTTATGAATTTATGAATAATTTATGAATTGTGTTGAAGAGGCTGAGGTACCTAATGATTATTCAAGGCAAAAAAGTGCTATTATCGGAGATTCGGGAAAGTTTAGGTCAACATTCAGAGTCAAAATGTAATTAGGTAAAGTCTCAAGACAATGTTGATTATTATTAGTGAGTGCCATGAGGTGTGAGAGAGGACCCACCGTCTTGGTGACCATGGTGGTCCTCGGGTCGGTCCACTGACAGGTGAGGAAGGTGGAGTCAAGTTAAGGCTCTCGTGTGGGAGTGCCAGCGACGACTGTGCCAGACCTGGCTCCGTGGCGGACTATATACCGGCACCATCACAGGAACCAGGCCATCCGCAGCAGCAGCAGCAGTGACATTAGCAGCTGCAACAACACAACCACCACCATCTAATTCAACCGGTACAACATAGCTAGGAGGTTGAACTTCACTTCCCCATAGTCACTGATAACCAGCCCCATCACCACAACTATATCTACCACCCATATACCACCACCATTGTTTTTGTTACGTGTGTTTTTCCCCATTGTGAATGGTGCAATCATTGTCAGTAATTTGATTCTCATATATAAATTTATTACAATCAAAATTATAACAATTAGGTTTGGTGTTTTTTTAATGCCAATAACCTCGAGAAGAGTTATTAACGCCCTAAAGTGTATCTGCATTTTTCCAGTCGCTGTTTCTCGGTAAAATTGTAAGTTCTGAGTGACCCCCGTCATAATTCTCTGTCATATCAAATACGCTATACAAACCGTCCTTAGTGGACAGTCTCGTTATTCTCCTGCCGTAGTCATCAGTATATTCCAACAGAACTTATCATTTTTGTGATTGTTCATGCACTATGAAGTACATATTTCATCCGCCAGCCTTTAGGTAGATTGCTATATTGGCTAATGTTAACATACATCAGGTGTGTAGGATATGCAATACTCCCAGTAACCTGTATTGCTTAAATACACTGAGAGGTATACCTCGCTTCTTGGTGTCTATACACTGAAAGTTTACTTTAGCCGTGGACCATGTTCAGGACTAAAGTATACTTGTTGGTTGGTCATTAAGGGATTGTGGTATTAATCATACTCCTTCAGAGGTCAATAGTCAGTCACCCCATCACCAAACTTGTTCAAATCGTTGCAATTCGGTTACCACATAAGTCGTCCATTGTTGACTTAAATATGTTACCGGAAGATGCATTGCACACTTTATCGCATTACTTCTATCTTGTTGTTGCATAATGATATCAAATTATGAAATGCAATTAGTACTAAATACAAATACAACCCGTCCACAGCATACCGCCCTCAGGCTATACTCATCTAACGGTGACTGACCCCAAAGACGCATTCGTCAATTTTAACATAATGTTTATTTATATAATTGTTTATTTCTCAAACTAAATTAATATTATTATATATTAGAATTTAGTGTATATTTAGGGCCTAGATTAGATTTGTGTTTAGGTTCAGTGAGTAATTATTTATATTTATAGTACGTGGGAGAAGCAGTGAACATGGGCAGTTCAGAAGACAGCTAAGCACTCTTCGAGAAAACTGGAACGTCATCAGATGAATCGAATGTAAAGTGTTCATTTATGACCACTTATATACTGAGAGATGTACTCCGCTTATCGGTGTGTATACACTGAGAGTTTACCTTAGTTCTGGACTATGTTCAAGATTAAAGTATACTTCCTGGTTGATCAGAAACCTAATAACCCTCTAGAGGTTGATAGGCATTAAGCCCAACCATAAATAGTGGGGATGGTGTTGGTGGCTAAATTAAAAAACATTTGTCCTTTGTTTATGAGGACTGGCTTGCTAAATTATATGAAATAAATACCAAGATTCACCAAGCAGCGTGAAGCAGATATAATCTCGGCATCGAACCCAGGAACCTAAAAAAGAAAGTCGAATAAACCCAATGATGGATGCATTCGAAACCTTAACTCGTCAACCCACCTAGACAAAGGTTTATTGACAGTTGAGAGGCGGGACCAAAGAGCCGAAGCTCAACCTGCGCCTGCACAGCTAGGTGAGTACTCTTTACATCAACACTCCCACCACAATCCACGCCCCCTCCCCAAAATCAAAACAACATGAGATGAGTTCACTCTTTACCTGGGCCACCAACTTTGTAATTATCGTGGACGCTGATTGGCTGAGATATCTATTGTCTTCTTGTTGTTTTGTTCCGTTTTCTTTTGTATCTCTTATTTCTTTTGTTCCTTTTATCTGAGTTCTCGTATTTTTTACTGTACAGGAGAGAAAGTGGGCAGCATCACCTCTGACTCAGACCACAGTATACATCTCCTCACATCTTAGCACCAATATATATACACTGGGAGGTGGAACACGCTTCTTGGTGTATATATACACTAGTTTACTTTATTTCTGGACTATATTCAGGACTAAATTATTTTTGCCGGTTGCTTAGCAAGCTATTGTAGTGGCTTTAATAACCCTCCAGAGGTTGATTGATCTTAAACCCACCAAACCAACCACGAGCATAATTTGGGGTCTCCTGCAGAAACTGTCACGATCATAGCGATTGGTCTGTTGTAGCTGTTGCAGAAGTTGCCACATTTAGAATTAAACACCTTTCCAGCGTCCAAGTGTTTCAGTGCTTACAATGCTCACGGGAAGTTCTGAGTTTATTGTGTGTGTGTGTTTAAGGCCTCCCAACCTTGGGAAGGAATATTAAGACCTCCATAGGGGGCTCATGTTCAGGAAGTATATTTTGCATGAACATATTCCAGGACCAAAGTATACTCTTCGAGTATGGAAATTCAGATATGGGGTACAATTCTAGCGTTATATATTTTTGTTTGTAATCTGTTTGGGGTTAAGTTTAAGGCCTATTAAACCTCTGGAAGGTTATCAAGGCCACCACAATAACCTACTGATCAACAAACAAGTATACTTTAGTCCTGAATATAGTACTGGACTGAAACCCACTTTCAGTCTATATACACAAAGAAGCTAGATGCACTTCTCGGTGCACACATGTAGTCCTGCTCATGTGCAAGGTAATTCCACTACGGGCTCACCATAGCCAGTGCTACTTGGAACTTTGTGTTCCTGGGAGCTAATTCTAAAATAACAACAACAACTTCTCGGTGTATATATATCCTTGTTGCCCTGGGTAGGTATATACGGATGTTGCACTGATATGTACCATCCCAGGACATATGTAAGTGTATAGCCATACACTTGCGAGTGTATATCCATATTATCTGTACACTTGCGAGTGTATATCCATATTTTCTGTACACTTGCGAGTGTATATCCATATTATCCGGATACTTGCGAGTGTATATTCATATTATCCGGACACTTTCTAGAATGTAGCCACATTTTTCAGACAAGTTACAGCGTATATCCCTATTTTCCGACAGATTCGGGTGTGAACACAATTTTCAGACACGTGCAAGCATGTACCCGTATGTAACACTGTTGATCCACCCAATTAAACGTTACAGTAAATTGCACTTTATTCATGAATTGGAATTTACATGCAAAGATATTTTTAATGTTGATTACCAATATTAATTAATAAGGATATTACAGTAGACTTAAAAGCGAGAAGTGCTTGTTAATACATCGTATTCAGCTTTTTCTTAAGCTGGAGAAAGACATTACTTTCGAATTAATAAAAGAATTACAATTTTCCTTAGTTAAATGGGTCCTTGTATATATACATTAAACTGTGTAACTAGCATATCAAGACTGTAACTTGCTTAGCTAAATGCATGTTTGGGTTCAGTCCTTGAGTCTATTAATGAACTATACTAAACCTAGTTAAAACACATCAAATTTGGGTGCAATTCGTACTGTTGATAAATGGTGATAATAAACCATGTGAGATAAAGGAAAATTTTTATTTATACATAAAAATTATAGCATTAATGCCACGCCCACAACACACTTGGTGTTGGACTGAATGCCTATGAACCTTCCGAGGGTTCCGAGGGTTATTAAGGCTACCAAAATAACTTACTGTCTTATCAGCAAGAATAGCTTAGTTCCGGATATAGGACCAAGAGTAAAGATGATGATAAAGATTCAGCCACCCAAAAGGTGGCACGGGCATGAATAGCCCGTAAGTGGAGGCTCTTTGGAGCCATTACCAGTACCATTAGTTGATACTGGAGATCTGTGGATGACCAAGAGTAAATTGATTGATTGATAAAGATTAAGCCACCCAAGAGGTGGCACGGGCATGAATAGCCCGTAAGTGGTGGCCCTTTTGAGCCATTACCAGTATCAAAAGATGATACTGGAGATCTGTGGAGGCGCAACGTACTGCACCCTGCGTGACGGGAGATGTCTCCCGGACCAAATGGTGACCAAATGGTCCAAGAGTAAAATAAACTCAGTGTATATATATACCGAGAAGCGAAGTACACCTCTCGGGGCACATATTCCTTTCTTCATCACTAATAGATTGATTGATGAAGATTAAGCCACCCAAGAGGTGGCACGGGCAAGAATAGTCCGTAAGTGGTAGATTTTTTGGAGTGAATGTAATCTTTGATCGCGAATTCGTCATCAAATTGGAGTCGATGTTTATATCATAGTTTCCCCTGATGACCTGAAATATATGTAAATATAATTTTAGATTAAGCTCTAATATTGTTGTTGTTTTAGATTCAGCTGCTCGGGAGTAAAACCCCCGTGCAGCACGGGCTATGGTGAACCCGTAATCGCTTATATGATGTAAGCTCTAATGGTTTTGATGGTGACTTATACTAATGTTCTAAGGGAGGCGATTAATTTTTTGCGGTGTTAATGTTAATAATTATAGTTATAATGAATGTAAAAGAAAGATCAATACATGAGTAAGTGCAATATTGAACCAAATTTTTAGGGGAGCCCTAAATGTTTATGGTTGCTACATTGTAGATGTTAATTATAGAATTTGCAAATTCTCTTAAAAATTTATATATTGTATTTTCGTTATCGATTCTAGAACTGACATAATTTACCTTCTTATCTTCCATATCCGCCTCCATATCCTCCACCGCGGCCACCTCCGTATCCTCCACCATAGCCGCCGCCTCCATATCCACCACCATACCCACCGCCACCATATCCGCGGCCGCCTCCATGTCCACCACCACCATACCCACCGCCACCATATCCACCACCGCGGCCGCCTCCATATCCACCGCCACCATATCCGCGGCCGCCTCCATATCCTCCACCACCATACCCACGCCCTCCTCCTCCATATCCACCGCCGCCACCATATCCGCCACCACCGCCATATCCACCACCACCACCATATCTACCACCGGGTTCAGGGTCGGCCATGGCTACAGCACAGAAAGTGGCCAGGAGCCCCAGGGCGATGACCTGAGAGACAGAAATATGATATTAAAACCAAAAACATTATTTTAATATGGCTACAAGCAGATATGTATTGAAATATGAAATTTCTTTGGTGTTATACCAATCTTTTTATGCCAAACTGTATGCAAAATTATAAATAATATTTTGTTATTAATATCCAAGTGCACCCAACAGGAACAAAATAATCATGTGAGTGTCATGTGTGTGGGTGAGAACCCACCGTCTTGGTGACCATGATGGTCCTCGGGTCGATCCACTGACAGGTAAGGAAGGTAGAGTCAAGTTAAGGCTCTCGTGTGGGAGTGCCAGCGACGACTGTGCCAGACCAGGCTCCGTGGCGGACTATATACCAGCACAGGAACCTGGTCATACCCAGCATCAGCAGCAATGGATGACCTGGCGTGATCACCCAACAAAGCCCCTCATACTAAGAGCAAGGCCAGTTTCCCAACACTCCCAAGTTGTCATGGAGACTTAAAGCCATTGTCCAATAATCAGTGTTAAAAATTGGGTTCTAATTGTTTGTGGCTTCCTGGTTACCGCCCCCAAGACGGCAACTCTTGCTGCTGCTCCTCTCTATGTATCTTTGCATATACAAATATTAAATGAAACTTCGCATAATTTTACAGTAACCACTGCAATACAGCATAATTCAATTTTTATAACGAGAGATTGTTATCACAGGCTGTGGGCTCAGGTTCTCTTGACAGGTAGTGGTCACAGGTTGTGATCACATGTCAGAGGTCAAGGTTGAGCAAAGAAATAGTTCATTGAACGTTCGTTAAATAATTATTTGAATAAATCTAAAACATGCTCATACAAATACGCTGACTTGAATGAGCGAAGGGATTATGTATGTTTCTTCAGGGGTAAGGTTGAACACATTAGGTAAAATTGCGAGTTACATACTCGGTAAAATAATGAGTAAAATGCACTTCGAGTGCCAGTGAGTGGAATACAAAAGCCCTTAGACTGCGATATATGTCAATTACCGTATTAGAATGCTCAGAATCACACCGAGGCTAATTAATGTAATCTGACGTTTAACACTGCAGTAAATCAAGGCAACTAAGTTCTACTTTTAAATTACTAAAATTCCCAAGAGCTGAGGTATCTCTGATTAATATTGCCCATCAGGAAGGTAAATCTTGCTATCATACATACATACAAATAAGATGGAGTTTTGTTGTATTACTAATATTATTTTCTAATTTTTATCAGCTAAATAACCTAATATTAAGAGGCAACTTTTGATACAAAATGAATGATATAATTTAACCCTTTAAGAACGTTGCTTTCCCGATGCGTAATTAGTTTGTTGTTGCGCTTAAATTAATCCCTCTCAGCCTCTGGAGGGTTATTAGGGCCACATAATAGCTTACTAACCAGCCAGCAAGTATATTTTAGTCCTCAACATAGTCTCGGACTAAAGTAAAATCAGCATTTACGTTGAGGAGGGTATATTTTTCGTTGTATATCCCTGTGATGGGTAATTTGAAATATATTATTTTATGAGATAAATAATTAACAATAACATGTTAAATTAAGAAGAATGTGTAAACAAATGATTAACTTAAAACTCGATGTTTCCGTAAGAATACATAATTGTATATAGATTTACATATACAGTATGCCACCTAACCATCGAATTTGAAAGCTCATATAATTTAACTGCTGGTGTAGGTTAACTGCACAACAGAGTAGACGTGCCTATTCTGTAACCCAATTATGACGTGATTAAACGACCGCTAACGAAATCATTACAGACAGAATCTGACGACAGTCAACAATCTCGACCTGACTTTCACTTCTTGTGAACTCCTTTAAGTATAGAATTTCTTTCCACATATATACAAACGTTTTTAATTATTAAATTAACAAAGTGTTGACAATATTGATAATAAATAAATGTATTGAAATTTGTATTAATTAAAGAAAACTGACAGCATACATTTCCTCAAAGGAAGGAAATTGTATGCCCTAATATTGGGTGTATATTGACCCTAAATTAGGTTTTAGTATAAATGCACTGATACGTATAAATCGATAAAGATTTCTTTGTGTACTAAATACAGAATGCAGTATCAGTGGGCGGGGTATTGAAGAATCTATGATACTTTGTTTCAAAGACCCGCCCACCATCTTTTTTTCTGGAAGAAATCCAAAGCGATCCATCTAGGAGCAGATAACATGATCATCTGACCAACAGTAGCCCATAAGGCGGGTTCTTGGGCTGCAGGTCTCATTCCCGCGTTCGCATTTCATTGGTCGAAATCCTACATTAACATTTACCTCAATAGCCAATCACAGGACAGAATCATTTGATAGTTTGCCCAGTTAATGGCATTTCTAAAAAAAATAACATTACCTTAATGCTTGTTTATGACGTACCATTTTTTCAATACAATTATATTTAAAATTATATTGCTATTTTTAATAATAATTAAATATTATAGGCTTTAACAGTGATACAAATAATGTTGCAGCATGTCTAGTTCGAAGCCTCGCACACTCATATAATTATATTTGCACTTAGAGAAACTTCTATGAACTCTGAAATTATTTTCCATTTCTGCCATAAGAAACCTTTACCTCCAAATCGGAAAACTGGGAAATATATTAGGAAACCTGACAGTCCATCGAGGAATAGCGAAAAATTTATCAGGAAACCCGACGCCTTAATAAACGGCCCATCCAAAATTTACCTGGAACCCCCGACGCCTTCAACGGCCCATCCCTCCCTCCAAAAAATGGGCCTTTTAATGCTTCATCCCTACTACTACATATTGCTCCTTTTGCCACTAGATGGAACAGCTTGTCAGGTAACACTGAGGTAGTGATGATATCACAGATTAAGCAGCCCATCAGTTTATTTATATCAACGTTTATATCCAACAAATAACATTTAATATTACATTTAATTATTACAAATGAAAAATGCACATTTAAATGTATCTGGGATGAAACAGTATGTCATAAGAAAGGTTGATAATACGAACACTGGAGCAAAAAGGGTGGAGCTTCTATTTGATTTCTTCCTGTGATTGGTTATTGGGTGAACGTCAACATAAAACTTCTACCAATGAAATGTGAGCGCACAGGAATAGAACCTTCAACTTTACAACCCATTACACACAGAAATCACAATAGCGTGATGCATCAAATGAACAAATCCACAAGGGCCGTGACGAGGATTCGAACCTACGTCCGGGAACATCCCAGACGCTGCCTTAATCGACTGAGCTACGACATGGTCAAAAGAATTGAAACCAGAAGGAAGTTCAGTAGAACTTCTGGTTTCAATTCTTTTGACCATGCCGTAACTCAGTCGATTAAGGCAGCGTCTGGGATGCTCCCGGACGTAGGTTCAAATCCTCGTCACGGCCCTTGTGGATTTGTTCATTTACAACCCATCTCATGGACAGCTATTGTTCTGTTAATAGTGTCATTTGTTGTCCCTAGAGTTATTTTGCTCTGCTACTTTGCACCTCAGTATTTTGAGGTACGAAGTATTTTGTGTACGCGCGCACACACACACACACCCTGAAGCTAATACACAAATCTCAATCGAAGTAAGTAAAGCGTTGGACTTGAGTCCATTGCATTAAATTGAAAATATTTAGAAGGCGTGGCAATAAGCCGAAGCTAGACCCAGCAAGTATACCTAAGTATGTCCAGGTGAGTAAACACATATTATAAGGTGGAAATATTAGGCTCAGTATACTTTTTTCACTTACGTCTATCTTCAGCCCATAATTTGCTAGCCAGAGATTGTGAGTCTTTCGCTAAGTGTTAAGTGAGACACTGAGGAAACCACATGGTTTGTGAAGGTGGAACAGGAGTGGGAGTGTGGCAAGTGTTGTGGTGGCGTTGTGGTACATTCCTCCTGCAGTGGTTACGTGTGAGTGACTACGGGAAGTGAAGCCTTATAACCCGCCACTAGCCTCGACGTGTCTGTTGTGTAGTAACTTTAATTAATATTCTCATGTTTACATTCTTTATCATATCTGGATTTCAAGTTGTGAATGAAGGTCGCTTCCACATATGTTTCCAGTGCATTCCACTTGTACTGAATGTGTGTGTTTATGTCTGAATGTGTGTGCATATGTATCTGAGTGTGTGTATTCACCTAGTTGTGCTTGCGGGGTATGAGCTCTGCTCTTTCGGCCCGCCTCTCAACTGTCAATCAGTCAACTGTTACTAACTACTAACTAATTACTCCCCCCCCTCTCAACACACACACACACCCAGGAAGCAGCCTGTAACAGCTGTCTAACTCCCAGGTACCTATTTACTGCTAGGTAACAGGGGGCATCAGGGTGAAAGAAACTCTGCCCATTTTTGTTTCTCGCTGGCGCCAGGAATCGAACCGGGGCCACAGGATTACGTTTCCAGCGTGCTGGCCAAACAGCCACCGGCGCCGTGTGTATGTCTCTCTGAGTGTGTACTCACCTATTTGTGTATGCGGCTGGAGCTCTAGTTTTTTAATCCCATCGTTCCCGCATACGGTTGTCTAATGTAATAACGCCTGGCCTGTTTGCCTATCGTATAAAATTATGAATGGAGTTCGCTCTATGTTCGCACCACTGATGGAGGCGGTGCTGGAGGCGTTAGTGATGGTGTTAGTAAGTGTTGGAGGCTGTAGTGATGATGGAGGCGGTGCTGAAGGCGTTAGTGGTAGTGTTAGTAAGTGTTGGAGGTTGTAGTGGAGATGGAGGCGGTGCTGGAGGCGTTAGTGATGGTGTTAGTAAGTGTTGGAGCCTGTAGTGGAGATGGTGGCGGTGCTGGAGGCGTTAGTGATGGTGTTAGTAAGTGTTGGAGCCTGTAGTGGAGATGGAGGCGGTGCTGGAGGCGTTAGTGATGGTGTTAGTAAGTGTTGGTGGCTGTAGTGGTGATGGAGGCGGTGCTGGAGGCGTTAGTGGTAGTGTTAGTAAGTGTTGGAGGCTGTAGTGGTGATGGTGGCGGTGCTGGAGGCGTTAGTGATGGTGTTAGTAAGTGTTGGAGGCGTTAGTGGTAGTGTTAATAAGTGTTGGAGGCTTTGGTGGTGGTTATGATGGCGGTGCTGAAAGGATAGTGGAGGTGTTAGTAACCTGTCAAGGACACCGTAATTGTGTACTGTAG
>WNGS01000543.1:9340841-9421061 GCA_020271785.1 Procambarus virginalis | reverse complement strand
TATCATGAACAGCAGGAAGCTGTGTTTGTACAGCTTGAACCCGGTGTGCCAGCGTCAACCAAAGCACTTAAATCGGTAATTTAATCAGTCTTTCATCATTGCTCGCTCGCTCTCTCTCTCTCTCTCCTCTTTCTCTCTCTCTCTCTCGCTCTCTCTCTCCTCTCTCTCTCTCTCCCCCCTCCTCCTCCCAACTTCGATCTCCCTCTCGCCTCCCTTCTTCTCTCTCTCTCCCCCGCTCCCTCCCTCATCTCTCCTTTCTCCTCTCTCGCTCTCCCTCCGTCCGCTTCCTCCCCTCCTCCTGCCCTCGCCCTCTCTCTTTTCGTTTTCTCTCTCTCTCGTCTCTCTCTCTCTCTCTCTCTCTCCTCCTCTCATCTACCTCTCCATCTCTCCCTCTCTCTCTCTCCGCTCTCTCTCTCTCCTCATCTCTTCTCTCTCTCCCTCTCTCTTCGGAGAATATCGCGAGAGCAGGCACCGGGGGAGCATGGCGGTATAAGGATGACGAGGCAAAGAAATAAAGAATGCGCGAAGCCGGGGAAGCGGGGGAGGGAGGGTGTGTGGGATCAAGTATGTTTTGGGTTGGCCCCAGTATGCAACAGAGGAGAACAAAGAGGGGGAAGGGGACGAGCAGCGGTGCATATGGAGGAAATGGGCCTTGGAAAAAAGGGAAGGAAAAGTCAGGGGAAGGGAGGGTTATGGAGGGATGAGAGGAGAAAAGGCACCGTGGCACTGCTATTATCTCTCGTGGGGAGAATAGTACGTGCCCATCTACGCTGGTCCTTTATAAATTCTTCGACCGCCCTAACGGACATGTTTGGCCGTACCCCACATGATCAAAGTGTAAAGTTGTTGAGCTAGACCAAAAGTCTGCTCCAACCTCGGCGGACAAAATAAATATTGGAAAGTGGCGCAAATAATTTTTTTCCCGCAAGTCCTAGTTGTTTTGCAGTTTCATTCATAGTACACTGAAAAATAATTATCTTGTGACAGAGTGGTTCGAGTCATAGCTTTTGTCAACAGCCGTAATAAAAGTATGCCGGAATAGGCTAAGCCCACACCAAACCAAGCTTTGCAGTATTAGCGATTTATAATACCATGAGTGAGGGCCCAGCTTCGCGGTGTGACACGGAGAGTGTACCCCGCTCGTGGTTTGTAGATACATCAAGGCCGTTGGGCCGGACAGAGGAGGACAAAACGGTTCTGTACCTGCGCAGAGCTGGATGCGGGTCTTAAAGCCCGACAAGAAGAGGAGAAGCGTACAGGCCAACCGAACTGGTATGGGCAATATAACGTAAAATCAAGTACGTTTATTGAGAAAAGTAAATACTGATGAAAGCATAGAGTTGCGTAGACCGGTTTCTACCCCCGGTCAACCACCAGTTAGGGGTTATACGCGGGTGGTGGTGGTGTGTTGGAGCAGTGGGCTACCGAGGTTGTGGGATAGGGGAGGGTGGGGACATGGCGGAAATCCAAAACAAAAAAAGGGTTTGCACACACAGCGGAGAGGGGGCCAGATAACGGGGTGGTGACGCTGGGAGCCGGTTCACTGAATGGGAGGAGGGGTTTGTAGCGGCAAAAGACGTGAAAGACAAAGTAAGAAGCTTCACGGTATGCGCCACCCATACTCCCCGGACTGAGAGGTATGAACTAAGGAGAAAGGCTAAAAAGCTGAACCTTACGTCCCTGAAAAACAGAGGAGTAAGTGGAGACATGATCAACCGCCTACTAAATTCTCAGGGAAATTGACGTTATGGACAAAGACACACCCCTCAGCGTGTGGAACTCCAACTCAATGGGGACACATGTGGAAACTCAGTACCTCAGATGAGCCAAAGAGCTAGAAAGAATGGTTTCAGTGTCAGAGTAATTAAAAAATGGAATGCTAAACGTGAGTGTGAGGCTGACTCGATATACTTTCAATGTGAATATACCAGAGCCAGTAGCTAAGAACCTGTACACCAATTGATTGAAGGTTGAGAGTCGCGGACAAAGAGACCAAAACTCACCCCACAAGCACAACAAGTGGGTACGACTAGGTGAGTGAACACAAGCTTCGTGAGCCAAGACCTGGCCCCAAATCCTTACCATGGCATGACCTGTCTACCTAACCTACCAAGTGTAGAATTCGTGTCATTGTTCAGGGTTGGGTGGTTAAGGCAACAATTAGGACCTACACCCCTACGTTTACCTCGATGATTTCCGCGCGTCAACATCCCAACGGCCCGGTCCCTGGAACTAGGCTTCCTGTTTCTAGAAAAATCACAGCGCTGTTGGATGCAGCTGCTCGCACTCTGATGTAGGAATCACAGCTTGGTTGATCAGTACCTTTGGAGGTGTTTTATTATGCCTCTCGACACTGCGAGGGACAGATGAAGGCTTAGGAAAGCTTTTCCAGAAGACAGACAAGAGGTTAGACATGCACTGAAGGGCTACTTGAATTTCAATGCAGTGTTTGTAGAGATGAAGAGAATATGAGCAGGGCAGATCACCAGGACGGTACACAGTGAGGGAGAATCACCTTTCTGAGACAGCTGAGGAAAAGTACCATGAAGTCGACAATATACAAGAGGTTCTCAACACACTCGTGCATCCCGTGTTACCGTGGGGGGGGGGGGGGGTGGTATACACACTCGTGCATACCGGGTATACACTGGGTATACACACTCGCGCACAGCAGGTATACACACTCGCGCACAGCAGGTATACATACTCGCGCACAGCAGGTATACACACTCGTGCACAGCAGGTATACACTGGGTATACACACTCGCGCACAGCAGGTATACACACTCGCTCACATCAAGTATATACCAGGTACTACACACTCGTGCACACCGGGTATACACACTCGTGCATACCAGGTATACACCGGGTATACACACTCGTGCATACCAGGTATACACCGGGTATACACACACTCGTGTATACATAAACCCCAGTAACGCCAAACTGCCGAACACTCAGAAACGCTTTGAGGAGCCTCAGTAAGAATCCCTTCAGAATACTGTGTTCCACCTACGAGAGAAGAAATTAGAGTATGCAGCGCCGCTGTCGAGTCATCACCTCAAACACTCACAATTAAGTTTGAAAATAAACAGAGGTTAAAAACCGAGGCTCGCTACAATGTCACTGTGGATGGGGTATTAAGAATGGCTGAAAACTGCAACCCATGGACTTAACGACACAAAAAAATGGGGAAAAAATGAGGAACTAGAGGACCGGGAGACATGATCGAGACATACAATATTTATCGGAATTAACAGGGTGGAGGAAAAAAAGGGGAAATGTTCTCAATGAAAACCAATAAATGAGCCATGGAGATGTAAGAGCGTTATTATTTACTAGGAGGGAAGTAGAATATACTGGAGCAGAGTAACGAGTTAACTTCATATGCAAAAATTTAACTAATATTATTAGTAAATAAATCCTAGTCTGGAGTCATTTCATTATATGATGCGAACCAGCTGGAAAAGTCGGGGGCCCCCCAAGAGCTCAGGCAACACCCTGTTAGCACACAAATTGTTGATGTACACACGAGCAGTAGATTGAGGTTGTCGAAACCAAATCGGCACAGTTTTAAATTTATTATTTTATTTAAATGTCAATGATAGATAAAAAAAACGAGCGAAATGAGTCAATGCATTCAATCATTGAGTGCGAAAGGCAGATCGCTGATCACCCTGCAAGCACAACTAGATGAGTCCAACTAAGTGCGCACACATGACTCACCCACACAACACATGCCTGCATCAAGTGTGACTCCCTGGGAAACTTTCACTACGTCACCCCATGAGCACCTCACCCTCACCTTACAAGCTTCACTACCAGTATTACCTGACAAATAATTCATCGTCAAGGATGAGTTAAACAAGCAATATTTTACATTAGTTAATTTATAATGAACATTATATTTTTATTCATCAAGGAATATTAACACCAAAACGAAAACCAGCGTTTCGGTGTTTATGCACAGAAAGTTCACTAAAGTTTAGGACTAAAGTACACGTGTTGTTTGTCTCGAATATATTGTGGTGGCCTTAATATCCCTTCAGAGGTTGACGGGGTCTCTAAGCCCAACTCCAAACTAAATATATTCATATAGGTATGCTTATTGGAATATACATTAAATGGTAATGATATTAACATTTTACTAAAAATAAGTGTCAAGATTCATGATAGCTCAAAGAATATGATGAAAAATCTAGAGTGTAATGAACGAAAGTAGAGAGTGAACCAAGTCGCCGATGAACTGCTCTCTTTAACTAACATAAGTAATTTAAGAAAATAAGTAAAGTTGATTAGACATTCGTTCTCCTTATCAGCTCTTTTTTTTGTTAATTATTATTATTGGCCTTCTGACATTGAAGCGAAGGTAGTGAAGGTAATTTGCCGAACGTGATAATAAACCAAGATTTACAAATAAAACGTTTATTTAGAGCGTTTCAGCATCACATTTTAGCATCATCAGAGTTGCAGTCGTGCTCATCTCCTGGTGATGACCTAAAATTTAGGGACACATCAATCTTCATGGTCAGCCTTTTGTGGTTTGATGAATCTGGAAAAATATATTAAAATACCAGTGTTAAATATATTAGATTTTTATACTATTTTAACTATTACAGTAAATGAATCTCAAATAAAATAATTATTATGATAGGTTGTTAAACTAATAATTGCACTTACCATATTGTTGTAATGGTTTGAGGTATTACTTTCCGTAGCCGCCACCATACCCACCGCCACCATAGCCGCCTCCTCCATATCCACCTCGACCGCCACCATATCCGCCACCACCATATCCTCCGCCTCCATAGCCACCTCCACGACCACCTCCCCCATATCCGCCACCACGGCCGCCTCCATATCCACCTCCTCCATATCCGCCGCCTCCATATCCACCACCTCCATAACCGCCGCCTCCATATCCACGCCCTCCACCACCACCATATCCACCACCACCACCATATCTACCGCCGGGTTCAGGGGCGGCCATGGCTACAACACAGAAGGTGGCCAGAAGCCCCAGGGCGATGATCTGAGAGACACAGGAATATTATCACATATGTAGACCAGCCATAATATTATGGACTGTAGCTATAAACTTTATTTTTATATAAATTAATAATATACAAAAGTTGAAAAATAAATAATTTTATACTTATGCAATATTTTGCAAAGAAGAAATTCTAACTCCACAAACATCTGCTCTAATAATTTATGAATTGTGTTGTAAAAACCTGAGGTACCTAACGATTAGTCAAGGCAATAAAGTGTTATTATCAGAGAGATACAGCAAAATTTAGCTCAACATTCAGAGTCAAAATATGTTTTACGTAAAGTTTCAAAATAATGCTGATTATTATTTGTGAGTATCGTGAGGTGTGAGTGAACCCACCGTCTTGGTGACCATGGTGGTCCTCGGGTCGGTCCACTGGCAGGTGAGGAAGATGGAGTCAAGTTAAGGCTCTCGTCTTGGAGTGCCAGTGACGACTGTGCCAGACCTCGCTCCGTGGCGGACTATATACCGGCACCCTCTTAGGAACCTTACCATCCCCAGTAGCTGCAGCAGCAAGGAATGACCTGGCATGATATCTCACAAAGACAATATTTCAGCATCCATCAAGGCCACTTTTCCAGAACTCTGATCTTTCCAAAGCGATAGATGATGACATAATCTTAAACAGCTTCATCTTATCATTTGAGGAATTGGTGGTTATTATTTTGGTTAAGGTTCAATAATGAACATTATTTCTTTGCGGCCTTTTTTCTTCACATGTGCACCAGATTGTATTATTTTATGCTCCTAGGGAATTAACTTATGCTCCTAAGGAATACTGTATTTCTCTAGTATTAGTTTCCATTATTATAGCATGCAAAATAGTCTTCCAGGCTTGGTGCCTTCTGTTGACAATTACTTGTTTAATGTAACAAGCTGATCCATTTATCGTGTCTCGACATTCGTTAGAAAGCCTATGCAAAACTGGCTTCAAAAATAATCTGATACGTGCTCCGAAACTGTATTATGTTTAATTAAAGTGAAGAAGTGGAGACCAGTTTCACAGGCTTTCCTTAGGGACCAAAACCTATGTGTTACGAGAGCTTCTTGCAGGTCCCCAAGAACCGGTGGTCTTTGAATCCAATTCTTGTGTATTCTTTTAATCTCTATTTTCCCCTGGTACTTAGTTGAAATCAGTTGTCTTGTAAACTTCATTTCAGTCTTGCCCTTCTCACAGAGTAGAGAACCTTCAAAATATCTCCTATATGGCATTTAAATTTGCTTTAACATATATTTTAATTAGTAGATGTATATAATTATATTACATGTTTTAGCAGATTCTCGCATCCATCCAACTTATTTAAAAACTTTCCTGTTTTCGTATTATGGTTAAGGTAAATTTTATGTGAAATTTTGTTATATTTCAATAAATCGACATTAATCTAATTTTGCTTGTTTAATCTTAAATTTACGCTTTTATGAATACAGTTGCTGTTTTATATTGATTAAATGAGAGATAAGTTGTGTGCAACTGCTTGGATTAAATGATAAACTGAATTAAGCCACCATTTACCTAAATATATATTGGTACCAAATATATATACATATGGGTACCAAAATAGTCGCAATATACAATTATGTACATTGGGATTATTTTGACTGACGCAAGCAACTTAAAGTCACATTTATACAGTACATTTTCATGTTAAAGCTGATAAAAAATCACTAATTTATTATAATGCATCTTTTGCATACTGCATCAATTTTATTCAAAATTAATCATAAAAATATTGTTTGATCATTTCAAAAGACTGGAAAAAATATAGAAAAAATTAACTTTTTGATAAATTGTTTATTCGCATTTAATACGGGTAAGTGTGAGAGATTAGATGACTCCCACAAACCTGAGGATTTTTGTGACATCTAATATGACAAGCAATCCTCTCCACCGTACACATGTAGTACACAATCCGTCTAAATTGTACACATGTAGTACACAATCCTCTCCATTGTACACATGTGGTACACAATCCGTCTCCATTGTCACATGTGGTACACAATCCGTCTCTACTGTACCCATGTGGAACACATCAGTCTCTACTGTACACTTTGGTACCAAATCCAGCTTCCACTCCACACTATTTCAGTTTACTTGCAGCTCACAAAACTAAACTATATTTCTATATGAACTGCCGTCGTAGTTGTTAAGTCCGTCCNAAGTGAGTAGGACCGGTTACTGAAATCAATGCTAGAAAAAAAGCCCTTAACCTCTCTTATTGATGACCTGCAGTGGAAACAAGCCTCTCTTCCCGTAAGACTTGGGGGCCTCGGAGTTCGAACAGCAACGCAAATCGCTGTTCCAGCCTTCCTGTCCTCCTTATCAGCATCCGACGACCTTGTGAAGGAAATTCTACTGCCCACTTACATCAGCTGGCAGGTGTACATGATCCCAATTTTACACGCTGTGCCACAGAGTGGGCCTCTCGTGCAGGGCCATCACCTCAACCACCATCCCCAAAAGCCCACAGGCAATCCAGCTGGGATGGCCCCATTGTAGACAAAGTTGCTGCAGAGTGCCTGGGTGCTGCATCAACACAGCACGACATTGCTCGCTCACAGCAGTAGCAGCCCCTCATGCAGGGGATTCCTGTTAGCAACCCCAATGTCGGCAACTGGCACGCGTCTCACACCACACGCCCTCCGAATTGCTGTGGCCCTCCGCCTTGCTGCCCCAATCCACACCAGATATAGGTGTATTTGCGGCGAGGTGGTGGCTGAAGGTACGGCCACCATGGCCTACTCTGCCAAAGCACGGGAGGATGGCACTCGAGGCACAGTGAAGTTAACGACATCATCAAGAGGAGCCTCACCACAGCTGGATGCCCAGCCGAGAGAGAGCCTCGTTACCTAACGCCCCGTAACTCTGATGCTCTTATTGGTCGCCCGGATGGTATCACAGTGAACCCCTGGAAGAATGGCAAGCAGTTGGTATGGGACTACACGTGCGTATCAACCCTGGCTAACACCTACATTGACCTCAGTGTTGCACAACCAGGTGGCGCTGCCACCCACAGGGAAGCAGCCAAATCCCGTAAGTATAGAGAACTTGATCACCACTACAATTTTGTCCCCATTGCTTCTGAGACACTCGGCGCCTGGGGTAAAAGTGCTACCAGTTTTTGAAGGAACTGGGTTCTAGGCTCATTGAAACAACAAGGGACCCTAGAGCTGCCAGCTTTCTTTTCCAGCGCCTCAGCGTGGCGATACAGAGGGTAAATGCGCACTGCATCCAGGGTTCCTGCCCGCCATCTGAGGAGCTGGAGGAACTCGACAACCTATGATAACCATCTTTGTAACCTATATGTAACTCCTTTTTTGTAACACAGTTCAAATAAAGCAAATATATATGTGTACACACAAAAGAATGGGGGTGGTAGGAGAAGAAAATATTAGTGTTCAGTGAGAAACCACAAGGTCTCCTCTGAATACGTTTTATTTTCTTCTCCGAGGCTATGGGTCCCCACATTGGCACCAGAGGTGGTACCCTCACAAACTTTTATATATAAATATATATATATATATATATTATATATATATATATATATATATATATATATATATATATATATATATATATATATATATATATATATATATATCGCCAGTTTCCCTTTCAGCGCCTTAGTATGGTGATCCAGAGAGGAAATGCTCACAGCATCCATGGTTACTGCCCGCCATCTGAGGAGCTGGAGGAACTCTACTACCTGTGACAAGTAATCTTGCACCCGGCATGTAACCAATGTAACCAATGTTGTAACCTTTTTGTGCAATGAAATTTTAAATAAAGAGAGTTATATATATATATATATATATATATATATATATATATATATATATATATATACACTAAAAGAATAGGGGTGGTAGGAGAAGACAATATCAAAGTGTTCAGTGAGTGAATAGTTACACAAACATGAACTCGGTAAACGACATGTTACAGCCTCCATAGTTTTGTATCATCTGATGTCGAACATGGTGCCACATTAAGGCGCTGGCAAAAAAGCCGGCTGCTCTTAGATTTCGTGTTGTTTCGATGAGCTTGGAGCCCAGATTCATGAGAAGGTTCATGGGTTCCCTGCTGGTAGCAGTTTCGCCTTCATGACGTGTGCCAGGGCTCAGGTGTAGGTGTCAGCTAGGGTAGACAGCCATGTCTACTCTTGTACACCACCTGCCTACCGGTCTTCATTGCAGGTCATTTAATTCCAACTAAAGTACATACGAATCTAATCGGCATGTTAACTTTTCTCCTCTCATGTCCTCCTGACAGATTGGTGAGTCTTCAGGGGGGCCTTCCAATATTGAAATTTAGTTCTAATTAAAATTAAAATTATAATTAATTTGTATTGTTTTCACTTGTATGTCACTTATTTTGGTTGTTGTTTTGATTTCTCAGAATCATCCATTATGAAGACCTTCCTGTCTTAATATTTTGGTTTCAGATAAATGTTGTACTATAATCTTATATTAAATTTTTTTAGTAAATCAATATATATTATCTATTTATAAATAATTAATTCTGTATTTCTTTATTTATTAGTTCCTGATAATGATGTAAAAATACATCGATACTTCTATATGAACATAATTCTTCTACATTTTAAAGCTTTCTTCCTGGCTTCTACATATACTAATGTTGTTATATAATGATTAAAGGAGAGACAAGTGGCGTGCTATTTCTTGGATTAAATAATAAACTGAATTAAGTCGCAAATCCTGTATTTTTGTAAAATACTTTGTAAATTGTGATGTTTTTGATGCAATCATCGAGACGTTTACTATTTACATACCTGTTAAAATTAGTCAAAAAATGACTGTCACTATCTCTCAAAACAGTTCTTTAAATATATAACATAAATCTTACTCAAACTTTAGCATGTGAAGCAAAATATTGTTGAATAGTTTTGATTGATAAATTCCCTTCCCTTTGCCTTAGCTTCAGGTGTATAAGATAACGTTCCTGTTAGTCAACGTGCTGTATAATTAATTCATAAAGACAAAAATGCTACTGTTAAAAACATTAAATACTTCTCAGATATATTTTCGTCCTGACGGCATTACATTATCCAAGTTAAAGACTTGAACAGCAATAACGACCAATTGAAACAAATTAAAACGTCTGAACGAGGATATATATATAGAGAAAAAACAAAATGAAGCAATAAAACAATCCATGCTTTTTTAAAGACTTTATCAAAATATATGAATAAAAGGGCTCTTATTTGCAGGGGCATTATGGGTCTGTTTTGACAACTCTGTTTTTTTTTCATCGTTATTTCGTTATTTATACGCAATGATTTTTCTAGTTATCGTGGTTAGGAGCGCATTTCACCCATTAAGGGAGCTTTGAGTAGTTAGTGACGTCCAATTGAAGGTGATAATAGATACAAATGGATTACAGGATAAGTTTATTTTATATAATAGTAATGTGGAAGAATCAATGTGACGCTCGATGACACTCAGTAGCGATAGATGATGAACGTAATACTTCTGACGACCTGAAATATACAGCCAGAGTGAACAAACCTCATCTTACTTAATGTCAATATGCAAATACATATTTAAAAATATTTTTTTATAATTACTGCATAGGCAAATTTTACTAAATTTATTTATGGTAAGATTAACAAATAGTTTTGGAAATTATTTAGGTTCTTATGTCAGTGATATGAGAAATTATTAAGCTTACCTTATTACTTTCCATATCCTCCACCATAGCCACCGCCTCCGTATCCGCCGCCTCCGTGTCCTCCTCCACCATATCCCCCTCGACCGCCTCCTCCATAGCCACCTCCACCTCCCCCATAGCCACCACCTCCATACCCGCCGCCGCCTCCATACCCACGACCTCCGCCATATCCACCACCACCACCGCCACCATATCCACCACCGCCACCATATCCACCACCGCCACCATATCCACCACCGCCACCATATCCACCACCGCCGCCATATCCACCACCACCACCATATCTACCGCCGGGTTCAGGGGCGGCCATGGCTACAGCACAGAAGGTGGCCAGGAGCCCCAGGGCGATGACCTGAGAGAGACACAGGAGTATAACAAATGGCGGACCAGACATGTTATGGGCTATGGCTATAAACTTTGTTTTGCGATAAAGAAATATTTTGCAAAACGTTGCAAAATAGGTAATTAAAAAACTGCAATATATATTAGAAAGAAGGATTTCTAATTCTAAAAGGCTCTGTTTGAAGATTTTATAAATTACATTGAAAGGGCCTGAGGTACCTAACGATTATTGAAGGCAATAAAGTGCTATTATCGGAGATGCGGCAAAGTTTAGTTCAACATTCAGTCAAAATGGAATTTAAGTCAATTTTCAAGACTGCTGATTATTATTAGTGTGAAGTGAACCCACCGTCTTGGTGACCATGGTGGTCTTCGGGTCGGTCCACTGACAGGTGAGGAAGGTGGAGTCAAGTTAAAGCTCTCGTGAGGGAATGCCAGCGACGACTGTGCCAGACCTGGCTCCGTGGCGGACTATATACCGACAGCCTCTCAGGAACCTGGCCATTCCCAGCAGCAGCAAGGGATGACCTGGCATGATATATAACAATGAAAATATTTCAGCATCCATCAAGGTCACTTCTCCGGAACGCTGATCTTTTCAAACCTATAGAAGATTGCAGAATCTTAAGCAGCTCCATCCTATCGTTTGTGGAATTGGTAGTTATCATTTTGGTTAAGGTTCAATAATGAACATTATTTTTCTGCGGCCTTTTTCTTCACATGTGCACCAGATTGTATTATTTTATGATCCTAAATGAGATATTTTATGCTCCTAAGTATTACTATATTTCCCTAATATTAGTTTCCATTATTATAATATGCTACATAGTCTTAAAGGTTTGGGGCCTTCTTCTGTTAACTACTTGTTTAATGTATCAAGCTGATCCATTTATCGTGTCTTAATATTTGTCTGAAACCCTGTGCAAAATTGGCTTAAAAAACATCTGATACGTGCTCTCAAACTGTATTATCTTTAATTAAAGTGATGACCTTTAGGCCAGTCCCAAAGCCCTTCCATATGGCCTAAAACTCATGTACTACGAGGGCCCCCCCCCTTGCAGGTCCTAGGGCATCCCCAAAACCCCTTCTTGAGTATTCTTAAAATCAGTTTTTTTTCCTGGATCTTAGTTGTAACCAGTTGTTTTCAGAACTTCATTCTACTCTTGTCCTCCTCACATGATAGAGAACCTTCACAGAATCTTTTATATTGCACCTAAATTTGCTGCTTAGCTTTGTTTTAACATGTATAAAAACCCTGAAATATGTTTGTTTTTCTTTGTATTACATCTGTTTAAAGGAACAGTCCAGCAATTTTAAAAACATTCCTATCTATATATTTTGATTATGGTAAAATTTTATGTGCAATTTTGTTTGTGTTTTGGTAAATCGAAGTTAAATTATAATTGAATGTTTAATCCTTAATTTATGCTTTTACAAATATTATTCCTGTTGTATATTGATTAAAGGAGAGATAAGTTGCTTGGATTAAATGATAAACGGAATTAAGCTACAAATTATGTTCATATATAGGCAATTATATATATTTGTGTTATTTTAGACTGTTGTAAGAAACTTAAATCACATATATATACAGCACACTTTTATGTTAAAATTGGTCAACAATTGACTGCAATTTATTAAAATGCTTTATTTTTTATCAGATGCATTAAATTTACTCAAACTTAATCATATTAAAAATATTGATTTATCGTTTCGAAAGATTGGGAAAATATAGACAAAATTAACATCTTGAAAATTTGTTTATTCACATTTAATAACGTAAAGTGTGAGAGAGTAAAAAGACTCCCGAAGACGTGATGATTCTAGTAATAGCTGATATGCTCCGTACACATGTGGTACACAATCCGTTTACACTGTTACATTAGGTACACAATCCGTCTCCAACGTGCACATGGTGTACACAATCCGTTTCCACCGTACTCATGTAGTATACAATCCCTCTCAACCCTACACATTTGGCACAAAATCCGTTTACACTGTTCATATTAGGTATACAATCCGTTTCCACCGTACACATATAGTACACAATACATCTCCACCGTACACATGTGATTCACAATTCAGTTTCACTTGACAGTATCTCAGTTTACTGGCAGCTCCCAAAATAAAACTATATTGTTCATACGAACTGCCATCGTAGTTGCTAAGTCCGTCCAAGTTTTGTGAGATCTGCGTCTTCATTAAACTTGACATTAATGATAATCTTCCTCAAATAACCTAAAGTTTAATTGAATAGGTTTTATTTTCGATGAGTTATTGTGCATTGTATATATAACTAATTCACGAAGACACACACACACGTAAGAATATTTATGAAATCTAAATGAGTACCATTTGTTTCTTGTGAGTTTTATCTGACAAATAATTCGTCATCAAGGATAAGTTATACAAGCTTTATTTTAAATCAGTTAATTTATAATGAAGATCATATATTTATTCATCAAGGAATATGAACACAAGACAAAAACCCGCATTTCGGTGTTTATACACTGAAAGTTCACTTAAGTTCAGGACTAAAGTAAACGTGTTCATTAATCTGTATTATATTGTGGTGGCCTTAACATCCCTTCAGAGGTTGACAGGTCTTTAAGCCCAACTCCAAACTCAATATATTCACATAGGTATTCTTATTGGAATATACATTAAATGCTAATGATATTAACATTATACTAAAAATAAGCGTCAAGATTTATGATAGCTCAAAGACTATGAGGAAAAATCCAGAGTGTAATGAATGAAAGACGAGAGTGAACCAAGTCTCCGAGGAACGGCTCGGTTCAACAAACATAAGCAATTTAAGAAAAAAAGTAAAGTTTATCAGACGTTCGTTCTCGTTATCAGCTCTGATTTTGTTAATTGTTTTTGGCTTTCTCGATGTATTTGTTTTGATTGTACCATGAGCTTCTGTCACCTCTCACCAGTATTGTCCCATATATTGGCTGTATAGACTTTCGGGGGTTGACGCATTCTTTTCATGGATATTTATTAAAATGTAGATACTGAACATTTTATTCTGTTTTATATTTTTTGGGCAGCAGATTTCTTCCTTTCAATAAATTGATCTGCCTCACTGATATATTTACTTCAAGCTTTCGTATTCTTTGTCAAATACCACATTGTTAAGGGTTTATGTTTGCTATTATTTGGTGGCACATTGTTGGGGAAGACTTCAATTGGAAGAGAAGGTAATTTATCAAAGGTGATAATAAACCAAGCTTTACAAATAAAACGTTTATTTAGAGCGTCGCGGCATCACATTATCAGAGTTGTAGTCGTGCTTATCTCATGGTGATGACCTGAGATTTAAGGACAAATTAGTCTTCAAGGCCAACGTTTTATGGTTTGATGAATCTAGAAAAATATATTATAATGCCAGTGTTAAATACATTATATTTTTATACTATTTTAACTATTACAGTAAACGAATCTTGAATAGAATAATTATTATGATAGGTTGTTATATTAATAACTGCACTTACCTTAATGTTGTAATGGTATGGGGCATTACTTTCCGTAGCCATACCCACCGCCACCATAGCCGCCTCCTCCATATCCACCTCGACCGCCACCATATCCTCCGCCTCCATAGCCACCACCACCACCACCATAGCCACCTCCCCCATATCCGCCACCACGGCCGCCTCCATATCCACCTCCTCCATATCCGCCGCCTCCATATCCACCACCTCCATAACCGCCGCCTCCATACCCACGCCCTCCACCACCACCGTGTCCACCACCGCCATATCCACCACCGCCGCCATATCCACCACCACCACCATATCTTCCGCCGGGTTCAGGGTCGGCCATGGCTACAGCACAAAAGGTGACCAGGAGCCCCAGGGCGATGACCTGAGAGACACAGGAATATCACACATGGCAGACCAGCCATAATATCATGGACTGTAGCTGTAAACTCTATTTTTATATAAATAAATAATTTACAAAAGTTTAAAATAAATAATTTTATACTTATGCAATATATTGTAAGGAAGAAATTCTAACTCCACAAAGTTCTGCTTTATTAATTTATGAACTGTGCTGCAAAAGCCTGAGGTACCTAACGATTATTCAAGGCAATAAAGTGTTATTATCAGAGATACGGCAAAACAAGTTTAGCTCAACATTCGAAGCCAAAATGTGATTTACGTAAAGTTTCAAAACAATGCTGACTATTATTAGTGAGTGTCGTGAGGTGTGAGAGTGAACCCACCGTCTTGGTGACCATGGTGGTCCTCGGGTCGGTCCACTGACAGGTGAGGAAGGTGGAGTCAAGTTAAGGCTCTCGTGTGGGAGTGCCAGCGACGACTGTGCTAGATCTGGCTCTGTGGCGGACTATATACCGACACCATCACAGGAACCAGACCATCCCAGCAACAGCAGCAGCAGCAGGGGATGACCTGGCATGATATATAACAAAGACAATATTTCAGCATCCATCAAGGTCACTTCTCCGGAACTCTGATATTTTCAAACCGATAGAAGATTGCGGAATCTTAAGCAGCTTCATCCTATCGTTTGTGGAATTGGCAGTTATCATTTTGGTTAAGGTTCAATAATGAACATATTTCTTTGCGGCCTTTTTCTTTACATGTGCACCAGATTGTATTATTTTATGCTCCTAGGAAGTTGTTTTATGCTCCTAGAGAGTTATTTTATGCTCCTAAGAATTACTATATTTCTCTAGTATAGTTTCCATTACTATAATATGCCATATATTCGTCCATTTTTGGGGCCTTCTTTTGATAATTACTTGTTTAATGTAACAAGCTGACCCATTTACCGTGTCTCAATATTTGTCTGAAACCCTGTGCAAAATTGGCTTAAAAAACATCTGATACGTGCTCTGAAACTGTATTATCTTTAATTAAGTGATGATCTGTAGGCCAGTCCCAAAGGCCTTCCTTTGGACCAGAACTCATGTATTACGAGTGGCCCCTTGCAGGTCCTAGGGCTTTCCCAGAACTCCTTCTTGAGTATTCTTAAAATCACTTTTTCCTGGTTCTTAGTTGTAACCAGTTGCTTTCATAACTTCATTCTCTTCTTGTCCTCACAAAANGCGTTGCTGTTTCTCCTGGTGATACCCTGTAGCCAGAAAATACATCAACTTACAAAATTATTCTCCTAGGAACCAGCATTTTTTACATTATGAAATTGTAATATTATGAACTATCATATTTAAGAGATGTATGAGTAGCGATAATTACAGCTTTGAGTTTTGACGATCTTCCTTATTAAAGTTTTTTGTATTAAATTAATATACTTTTATTCTTGTCTGAGATACCGTATATGTTTACAAGTAAGATCTGAGTAATATTAAAAATTACAATTTTACTTTCCGTAGCCGCCATAACCACCACCACCACCACCACCTCCACGGCCGCCACCTCCATATCCACGGCCGCCACCTCCATGTCCACCTCCGCACCTCCATATCCACGGCCTCCGCCACCGCCGCCACCGCCGCCATATCCGCCGCCTCCACCTCCAAATCCACGCCCTCCTCCACCACCGTATCCACCACCTCCACCACCACCACCACCACCACCACCATATCTACCACCGGGTTCAGGGTCGGCATGACTACAGCACAAAAGGTGGCCAGAAGCCCCAGGGCGATGACCTGAGAGAGACAGAAAGATGACGCGTGGTGAATCATTTACTGAATCAAGGAAATTTAATAAAATAATATTGGTTAATTCCTACGCCATTTAAAAACACTTTATGAAACAAAATAATAAGATCCTGATGTTGTTAATAATGACTGATTTGCAGCAGAGCAATCAGAAAATATTTAGAATAAATGCCAACGAAATAGGGTTAAAACTGTTGATGTATTCATATGAAGAAATTTATCATACTTGAAGTGTAAACATGAAACATGTGAGGATTTATGAGTAGTATCACACAACACCCAAAGCCCAGGGTATGTGTCGTGAGTTGTGAGACAAGACCCACCGTCTTGGTGACCATGGTGGTCCTCGGGTCGGTCCACTGACAGGTGAGGAAGGTGGAGTCAAGTTAAAGCTCTCGTGTGGGAGTGCCAGCGACGACTGTGCCAGATATGGCTCCGTGGCGGACTATATACCGGCACGAGCAGGAGATGACCTGGCACGACTGTCAAAAAAGGCATCTCATACTACAACATCATCCAGCAAGGCCAGTTTCCCAACGATCTCAAACTGTCATCACGACTCCATGATATTGTTCAAAGTTCATCGTTAAAAGTTTTAAAAGAGATTTTTCATTCTTTCTGTTTCCTGGAGTGTTAAAGATTTCATAATGTATTCTTTAAACTTACTCATCCCATGATTCACTGGCTCCCTATTGTGAAAGACTCTTACTTGTAACTTCACTGGCAAACTGAACAAAAATATCGCTGATATTTTTGTATTGGTAAGAAATATTAAATTGTCTTTAAAATGTATAAACAGTGTTCTGAGAATCAGGTAAGAAATAACACCAAGTCATATGAACAATGTGAACAAAGTGTGAGAGTAGTTAAGTTTGTGACTGAATTTACTGGAAACTCATGAACAATGTCAACAGTCTCGTCTCTTACATTAAGTATATATTATCCTCATGGATAAAGAGTAAGGACGTAGGGAAAATATCAGGTTGCGGTGAAGGGATATTTCAGTGAGAGAGAGTGCCAAGGCCTAACCCACCTTCTGACTACTGCAAGAGACAGTGCCAGGGCTTAACCAATCTGCTGACTACTGTAAGAGACAGTGCCAGTCATAACCCACCTGCTAGTTTCTGAAAGAGACAGTGCCAGAGCTTAACCGACCTTCTGACTACTGAAAGAGACAGTGTCAGTCATAACCCACCTGCTATTTTCTGAAAGAGACAGTGCCAGGGCTTAACCGACCTGCTGACTACTGTAAGAGACAGTGCCAGTCATAACCCACCTGCTAGTTTCTGAAGAAGACAGTGCCAGGGCTTAACCGACCTGTTGGCTACTGTAAGAGACAGTGCCAGGGCTTAACCTACTTGCTGACTACTGTAAGAGACAGTGCCAGGGCTTAACTGACCTGATGGCTACTGTAAGAGACAGTGCCAGGGCTTAACCTACCTGCTGACTACTATAAGAGACAGTGCAGGGGCTTAACCACCTGCTGACTACTGTAAGAGACAGTGCCAGGGCTCAACCACCTGCTGGCTTCTGTAAGAGACTGTGCCAGGGCTTAACCCACCTGTCGGCTACTGTAAGAGACAGTGCCAGGGCTTAACCTACCTGCTGACTACTATAAGAGACAGTGCAGGGGCTTAACCACCTGCTGACTACTGTAAGAGACAGTGCCAGGGCTCAACCACCTGCTGGCTTCTGTAAGAGACTGTGCCAGGGCTTAACCTACCTGCTGACTACTGTAAGAGACAGTGCCAGGGCTTAACTGACCTGTTGGCTACTGTAAGAGACAGTGCCAGGGCTTAACCCAGCTGCTGGCTACTGTAAGAGACAGTGCCAGGGCTTAACTGACCTGCTGACTACTGTAAGAGACAGTGCCAGAGCTTAACCACCTGCTGACTACTGTAAGAGACAGTGCCAGGGCTTAACCACCTGCTGACTACTGTAAGAGACAGTGCCAGTCATAACCCACCTGCTAGTTTCTGAAGGAGACAGTGCCAGGGCTTAACCGACCTGTTGGCTACTGTAAGAGACAGTGCCAGGGCTTAACTGACCTGTTTGCTACTGTAAGAGACAGTGCCAGGGCTAACCTACCTGCTGACTACTATAAGAGACAGTGCCAGGCTTAACCACCTGCTGACTACTGTAAGAGACAGTGCCAGGGCTTAACTGACCTGTTGGCTACTGTAAGAGACTGTGCCAGGGTTTAACCACCTGCTGACTACTATAAGAACAGTGCCAGGGCTTAACCACCTGCTGACTACTGTAAGAGACAGTGCCAGGGCTTAACCACCTGCTGGCTTCTGTAAGAGACAGTGCCAGGGCTTAACCACCTGCTGACTACTGTAAGAGACATAGCCAGGGCTTAACCCACCTACTGGCTACTGTGTCGCGGTAAAGTACTAGTAAGTAAGAGATGAAGCAAGTTGGTGTGAGGGTTTTGCTTTCTGTGCCTCAAAATGCAGAATATTTTGATTGTATATTATTCAACCACGATATATTCAAATACTCATATCTGATGCATAATTTATTGAGGATTTTCTCTACTCTTCATCTGATGTGAGTTAGGTTAGTAGATTCGTAATTTTGAGATCTCTTGAGGAAGCCAGAAGTAAGGTGTGTGTGTGTGTCTGGTGTCTGTTGAAGGGTACAGGTATGCAATCAAAATACTTTACATTTTGAGCCTGGGAACACTGACATCAGCTTGTTATCAACTTCGGCGTTTTTTATTCACGTGTTTTGTTTATATTGTTGGTGTGATCTGGTGGTCGTGTATTCTGTTGCTCATATTGTCTAGCGTTCTGTAGTTCGCATTGTTCTAGCGTTCTGTAGTTCGCATTGTTCTAATGTTCTGTAGTTCGCATTGTTCTGGTGTTTTGTAGTTCGCATTGTTCTAGTGTTCCGTAGTTCACAATGTTCATGTGTTTCTGTCGTTCACATTATTCATGCGCTCTGTCAGTGTTCATTGCCTCGTCGTCAAAAACTAAACGATTAAACAAGACTGACATGGTTTTATAATGAATAATATTACAGACTTTCATTTTTCATGAGAGAATAAATATTGATAAAATGTTGATCAGTTGCAAGCCAGCGATGCAGGTGAAAATGTTTAAGAGTATACCAAGCAATATTTACATGCAAGCAAGCAAGCACGTAGAATTAAAAACCTGATTAAAAATCTGAAATATCTTTAAACAGGTCTGTGTGAACCATATGATAATGGAGCTCAGATGACAGTTTGAGATCGTTGGGAAACTGGCCTTGCTGGATGATGCTGTAGTATGAGGTGTCGATTTTGACAATCGTGCTGGGTCATCTCCTGATGATGCTGATATATAGTCCGCCAGGGAGCCACGTCTGGCACAGTCGTCGCTGGCACTCCTACACGACAGCCTTAACTTGGCTCCACCTTCCTCACCTGTCATTGGACCGACCCGAGGACCACTATGGTCACCAAGACGGTGGGTTCACTCTCACATCTCATGTAACGGGGGTCGGGGTAATGTCTCTCTTTCGTTCATTTCCCACCCCTTAGTTAAGTATTCTTAAAGACCCCAGAGCTCAACTATAGCCTTCAGTCCACTCCTCGTGATCTTAGACGGTTTATTGCCTTAGATACTACAAACACGAAAACTGTACTGCCCCCCCCCCCCAGCAAACTCTTGAGATTTTCTCAACTCCCACCACCAAACCCATGTGATAATGACGGTTAATTAATTCTGCTATCCTCGCTAATCTTTTAATCTCTGGCGAGTGACCTTTTTTTGCTCCTAACCAGGTAAAAAGTACCCGCTCACTCACTAGCTTGTGTTCAATGTAAAACCAAATGATCCGAGATCTGTAACTTCTAAAACAGCTTAGCTTATTACACTCACAACACATACCCTGGGCTTTGGATGTTGCATGATACTACTAATAAATCCTCACGTTTCTTGTTTACACTTCACGTATGATAAATATCTTCATGTGAATCCAACAACAGGCTTAACCCAAATTCGTCGGCATTTATTCTGAATATTTTCTGATTGCTCTACTGCAAATCATTAATTAATAACACCATCAAGAAGTTATTATTTTGTCTCATAAAGTGTTTTAAAATGGCATAGGAATTAACCAAATTTATTTTATTAAATTTCCTTGATTCAGCAATTCATCTTTCTGTCCTTCTCAGGTCATCGCCCTGGGGCTTCTGGCCACTTTCTGTGCTGTAGTCATGGCCGCCCCTGAACCCGGTGGTAGATATGGTGGCGGTGGTGGTGGTGGAGGTGGAGGGGGAGGATATGGTGGCGGCGGAGGGTATGGTGGTGGAGGAGGGCGTGGATTTGGAGGTGGAGGCGGCGGATACGGTGGTGGTGGCGGAGGTGGCGGCGGTGGTGGAGGCCGTGGCTATGGAGGAGGTGGAGGTGGACATGGAGGCGGCGGCCGAGGATATGGAGGTGGCGGCCGTGGAGGTGGTGGTGGTGGTGGTTATGGCGGTTACGGAAAATAAAACGGTAAACGGTAAAAATATTACTCAGATCTTACGTGTAAACGTTTACAGTATCTCTGACAAGTATAATAGTATATTAAAACTAAAAAATACTTTAATAAGGACGATCATCAAAACACAAAGCTGTAATTATCTCTAATTCGAACATCTCTTATATATGGTAGTTTCCTAATATTACAATTTATTAATGTTAAAAATGCTAGTTACAAGGAAAATAATTTTGCAAGTTGATGTATTTTCTGGCTACAGGGCATTACCAGGAGACACAGCAAGGCTGCTGTGAGCTACCGCTGTGAGCTGATGCTGTGAGCTGATGTTGTGAGCTGATGCTGTGAGCTGATGCTGTGAAGATCTTATGATAATAAACTCTCCACACGTATTTCTTGTATCTTATGCCTCAATAACTCCTTCTGTACCAATACTGTGTGAAGTGTTGGGCTTGAGACCTCCCAGCCTCTGGAGGGCTATTAAGGCCACCATATAGTTCTCGACCAAAGTAAACTCTCAGTGTAGCTATACCTGGAAGTAGAGTACACCTCTCTGTGTATATATATCCCTGACCGCTAGTGTGTGGCCCATCAACCTCTGAATGATTATTATGTCCATGATATTACTTAAATGAGCAACCAGCATGCATATTTGGAGATAAACTCCCTGAATATATACACTGAGAAGCAAAGTACATCTCTTAGTTAGGTATCAGGCTTAAAGCTTATGAATCTCAGGAGGGTTACTCTCAGTGGTCGCAGAATCCAAGAGTTGCGTTCGTTCCACAATGAATCAACGTTATCAACGATGTTTCAACACTGATGACGAAGATTCATTGATGGTCTCGGATTTTGTTCTCACTGGGCCAAGCCGGTTGGAACAATTGTTCTTGGCCACACCAAGAACTGACTGACCACTATGAGTTATATAGCTTAGGATGAGTAACATTTTTTGTGTATAATCTCCGAAAAGTTGGCTTCGTTTTCGGATGCTGGTTATTTATATCAGAGTATAAATCATTGAAGATGCTATCAAAAACAAAAAGCAAATACAAAACAAAAATGTAAATAGAAAAACTTCATAATTTATTCATAAATACATCTTGGGTTGTGCTCGCTTACTTATTCCCTCTAGTGCTTTTACTCCTGATAAAAGCCTTTAAAAACAGTGGTAAGATTTATACAAACAAACACACAGAAACACCCTCAAAAAACTCGCTGAAAATACTTACACTTTTCATGTTTGCGACATGTGCACACCTAAACACAAATATACAAAGACCCAAAGCTCATCCCCCTCAACCACAACTAGATGAGTACACACACACACACACACACACAACACACATATATTATCATTGTTTTAGCTTCTGTTGGGAATTATATAGATTTCAACCCGTCCTCAAATCAAGTCCATTCCATCCAGCGGTCGACCCTAAATGGGCATTCATAAATTTTAACATGCTGTTCATTCAAAATAGGAATTTTCTCAAATATAAATTTATATTATTTTATATGACCATATAAAATGACCTTTATATGACCTTCGCTGACGACTTTTGGTCAAACTACAACACTGTTAATGCTTCACCCAAGTACTGCAGATACAAATAATCACCAACAGAACTTAAACGCCTAACTTAACCTGGGCCATATCACAGTAAAATAAAAAAATTCAATTTCAATCAAACTTTATTTGCTAGTTGTATATGAAAAAGGCTTCAACTGGTCCTGGTCTCAGCATCGTAGCATAAATAAGAGGGGAAAAAAATATTGAACTATGTTTCAAAATTTTTCCAAATTGATCAAATTTAACATCAAACACAAGTGACAACTGAAATCATATCTATGACTTTTAAGCAATCACAATAGCATATAATAAAGTATTTTAATAATTAGTTTTATGCCAAAATTTTTTAAAATAAAATATTAGATTTTGTTTTTCTCATTTTTTTATCGAGCGAGTTGCATGAAATTTATACACCTTACGGAACGTAAGCCTATCTGTAGGGGTGCCAATTTTGGAAGAAATTGGTTGATGTCAACATCAACCACAGGTGGCAGAAACTATGACTTTATTTATTGTCTTTTATTGTCAAGTACCATAAAATTTCTAGTCCTCTTTCATTTTTTTTCAGTTTATATGAAACTTACACCTTATATGTAGAGTTTACGTGTCTACAATCTCTCTAAAATACTTTAGTCCAAAGTTTATTTATTGATTTTATAAATATTTCCAAACATGAAATATTGGCATAATTTTTGGGGAAATTTGACTGTTTGTATTAGTAAAACTAAACATATTTTGGATAATCCGCTTAGACAAACCCTTTATGATATGCTAATGTGATAGAGGAGTGTCATAGAAATGATTTAATTTGAAACTTGTGGTTGTACTGACTTATTGAAAATGTGAAAATTAGTTGAATTTGTTTCTCCCTTTCTATTTAGGGTGCGATACTGAAACTTGGACCAGTTGCAGCCCTTTTCATATACAACTAGCAAATAAATTTTGATTGAAATTGAACAACTTTTGCTTTTACCGTGTTAAGGCCTTAATTATTAAGGCCCCTTATCCTGTGCCTAAATATGCACAGGATGCTATAATTCCCGGTACTCCGGTACTCTCAAGATTGAGATCTCAAGTATCTCAAGTCCCGTATATGATCAAGTGTTCCAGTTTTCAGATAGTATTCACAGAGTTCAGCATATCTCATCCCAAGGAGGAAGTGGGGTGAGGGCGAAAGTTGGTCAATATGGAACAGTCAGCAGTAATATAATTCCTTTCTGAATTTTTGGGAACCCGACCAGCCCATATGCATCCAGAACTCAATTTCCTCTGCCAATTTGGGTGAAGCTTGACCCAAACGTCTGGCCTCCAACTTCGAACACAGACATTCTCTAATAATATCTATATATGATGAGGAATAGATCTGGATTAGCTGCTTACTCGTATATAAGATCAGACCTAGATTACGTTTGGTGGTTGATCAGAACATTAGAGTCACAGCCATAATAACCCTACAAAGGATGATATGGTGCTCAATACACTGAGAGGTGAACCCTACTTCCAAGTGCATCTACATTGAGAAATTACTATGGTCGAGAACTATGTACTGGCCTTAGTTTTTAATAGCCCTCCAGAGGCTGAGAGGTCTCAACCCCCAACACTTCACACAGTATTATTGCAGAAGGATTTAACGAGGCATAAGATACAAGGATTATGTGTGGAGAGTTTATTAGCATAAGATCTTCACAGCATCAGCCCACAGCTTCAGCTCACAGCATCAACCCGCAGCATCAGCTCACAACATCAGTTCACAGCGCCAGCTCTCAGCAGCGTTGCTGTGTCTCCTGGTGATGCCCTGTAGCCAGAAAATATATCAACTTACAAAATTATTTTCCTTGTAACTAACATTTTTTACATTATAAATTGAAATATTATGAAACTAACATATATAAGAGATGTTCGAATTAGAGATAATTATAGCTTTGTGTTTTGATGATCTTCATTATTAAAGTTTTTTGTTTTAATATACATTTATACATGTCTGAGGTACCGTATATGTTTTCTCGTAAGATATAAGTAATATTAAATATTACCGTTTTACTTTCCGTAGCCGCCATAACTACCACCACCACCACCACCTCCGCGGCCGCCACCTCCATGTCCACCTCCGCCACCTCCATATCCACGGCCGCCACCTCCATGTCCTCCTCCGCCTCCTCCATATCCACGGCCTCCACCGCCGCCACCACCCCCACCATATCCACCACCTCCACCTCCAAATCCACGTCCTCCTCCACCACCATACCCTCCGCCGCCACCATGTCCACCTCCTCCACCACCACCACCACCACCATATCTACCACCGGGTTCAGGGTCGGCCATGGCTACAGCACAGAAGGTGGCCAGAAGCCCCAGGGCGATGACCTGAGAGAGACAGAAAGATGACGTGTGGTGAATCATTTACTGAATCACGGAAATTTAATAAAATAATACTGGTTAATTCCTTCACCATTTTCACATAGTTTACGAGACAATATAAAATATTCCTGATAGTGTTATTAATGAATGATTTGCAGCAGAGCAATCAGAAAATATTCAGAATATATGCCGACGCAATAGGGTTAAAATTGTTGGTGAATTCACATGAAGAAATGTATCATTCTTGAAGTGTAAACATTAAACCCTTTTACAATTAAGAGAATTTATGAGTAGCATCACACAACACCCAAAGCCCAGGGTATGTGTCGTGAGGCATCATCCCGATGGCAGCACAATTAAAAGAAATATACGAATTAGTAATTGGGCATCCACAATGCAAGCTGAGTTGGTAGCAATACTGGTAGCACTCGAAATTATTGACAACACTGTAGTAGACAGCTTAATTATTTCCGAATCCCTTTCCTCACTACAAGCAATAAACAGTTTGCATTCAAGTAATAACGTGCTTGTCTTGAAAGCTAGACGTAGATATATAAGCATACTTAGCAAGAGGGTAAATATAAAAATGTTGTCGATTCTTTCTCACATTGGCCTGCAGGAACATGACAAAGTTGACGCCCTTGCTAAGGCTGCAGTAAATAATGACAGTATTGAACGGAATCTTGAGTTATCAAATAGGTCCTTTAAAAGTGTCATTAGACGAGAACTCCTGGTTGGATTTGAAGAAAGCAGAACAGTGGAAATTGGAACTAGCAGGTCCATTGTTCATCACAATGAAATGTGTGAAGTAAAACATGTGTATGGGGCAAGTAACAAAGCCAGTAGACTAACAGATGTTGTCACAGCTCGTATAAGACTTGGCTACAAGTATCTCTGGCAGTTCGGCTTGTTTGGGGATCTAGATGAAGTAAAATGTAAAGTGTGTGGACAATGACACGGACTCACACACTCGAACACTATATCTTGGATTGCAGTAAATTGAGCCATTTAGAGATAAATCTAAGCTCACGCTGTATGATATGGCAACCTATCTTATTACCATGGATAAATTACCAGAAATCCTTGCGCGGTATCCATATTTCGCTTCCAGTAGATAAACGACATATGAGATTAAGAAATAAATAGTGTATTGTGAAGACTAATAATAAACATAAGCTCTCCTATGACTCTAACATCTCCATTGGTCAAACAATTATGTATTAGCAATAAGACCTACCATTAATGTATGATGACTTACTGTAAATATATAGTACTAGAAATAGCACTTTCTCTGTAACTAGCAGACATTGTAACTATAAGGTGTGAAGGATAGGTGAAATTGTTTATGTAATAATCTAAGATGATGTCTGATAAAGACCTTTTGTGCCCTCTGTAATGCTTTTGCGCTACCGCTCACAGGATGAGTATGGGGGTGCACAATAAACTAGCCGCCTCCGGCGGCAACAATCAAGGTGAGACAGGACCTACCGTCTTGGTGACCATAGTGGTCCTCGGGTCGGTCCACTGACAGGTGAGGAAGGTGGAGTCAAGTTAAGGCTCTCGTGTGGGAGTGCCAGCGACGACTGTGTCAGACCTGGCTCCGTGGCGGACTATATACCGGCACCATCAGGAGATGACCTGGCACGATTGTCAAAAATGACACCTCATACTACAGCATCATCCAGCAAGGCCAGTTTCCCAACGATGTCAAGCTGTCATCAGAGCTCCATTATCATATTGTTCACACAGACCTGATTAAAGTTATTTTCAGTTTTTTAATCAGGTTTTTAATTCTATGTGCTTGCTTGAGTGTAAATATTGCACGATACACTCTTAAACATTCTCATCTGCATCGCTTGCTTGCAACTGATCAATTTTTTTATCAATATTTACTCCTTCATGAAAAATTTAAATATGTCTGTAATATTATTCATTATATTAAAAGCGTATCATTAATGTTTATTCGTTTAGTTTTTTGACGACGAGGCAATGAACGCTGACAGAGAGCATGAACAATGTGAACGACAAAACACATGCACAACAGAACACGTTAGCTATATGAACGACAGAACATATGCACAACAGAAAAGATAAATAATATGAGCGACAGAACATATGAGCAATGTGAACTATAGAATACATTAACTAGAGAACACTATAGAACAATATGAACGACAGAACAAACGACCAGCAGACTGCATCAACAACATGAACACCAGAACACATGAACAAAATACACAGACGCATAGAACAAGCTGATGTCAGTGTTCTTTGGCTCAAAATACAGAGTATTTTGATTGTATACATGTACCCTTCAATAGACTCATCGGACACACGCAAACACACACACACCTGACTTCTGGCTTCCTCAAGTGAGTTCAGAATTGAGAGTCTGTTAACCTACCTCACTTCAAAGAAAGAGTAAAGAAAATCTTCTATAAATAATGCATCAGATATGAGAATATGTATTTATTATGATTGAATAATATACAATCAAAATATTCTGCATTTTGAGGCACAGAAAACAAAATCCTCACACCATCTTGCTTCATCTAACAGCCTTTTTTGCGTCCCCTTCTGGGCACGTTGACCTGATAACATTAGTTCTAGTCTTCCAGTAATATGTTACTGTTACTATGTACTGTACCGAACAACTATTGTTGCAACTATGGCTTAATGCGGTGCTATGAATCTCTACTGGTACTTTATCCGCGACTCAGTAGCCAGCAGCTGGGTTAAGCCCTGGTACAGTCTCTTACAGTAGCTAGCAGGTGGGTTAAGCCCTGGCACTGTCTCTAACAGTAGCCAGCAGGTGGGTTAAGCCCTCTCACTGTCTCTTACAGTAGCTAGCAGGTAGGTTAAGCCTGGCACTGTCTCTAATAGTAGCCAGCAGCTGGGTTAAGCCCTCTCACTGTCTCTTACAGTAGCCAGTAGCTGGGTTAGGCCCTGATACTGTCTCTTACAGTAGCCAACATGTGGGTTAAGCCCTGGTACTGACTCTTACAGCAGTCAGCAAATGGATTAAGCCCTGGTACTGTCTCTTACAATACCTAGCAGGTGGGATAAGTCCTGGCACTGTCTCTAACAGTAGCCAGCAGGTGGGCTAAGCCCTGGCACTGCCTCGAACAGTAGCTAGCAGGTCGGTTAAGCCCTGGCACTGTCACCTTACAGTAACCAGCAGGTGGATTAATCCCTTGCACTGTCTCTTACAGTAGCCAGCAGGTGGGTTAGGCCCTGGCACACTATCTCACTAAACTATCCCGTCACCGCAACTTGTTATTTCCCTACTTCCTTACCCTTCATCCATAAGTATAATATATATTTAATGTAAGAGACGAGACTGTTCACATTGTTCACGAGTCTAGTAACTCAGTCACAAACTTACTTACTCTCACATTTTGTTCACATTGTTCATATGTTTTGGTATTATTTCTTTCCTGATTCTCAGAACACTAATTATAGATCTTAAAATCAATTTAATATTTCTTAGCAATATAGTTAATATAAGCGATATTTTTGTTCTGTTTGTCAATGAAGTTACAAGTAAGAGTCTTTCACAATAGCGAGCCAGTGAATCATGGGATGAGTAAGTTTATAGAATACATTATGAAATCTTTAACACTCCAGGAAACAAAAAGAATGAAAAATCTCTATTAAAATTTTTAACGATGAACTTTCAACAATATCGTGGAGTCGTGAAGACAGTTTGAGATCGTTGGAAAACTGGCCTTGCTGGATGATGTTGTAGTATGAGATGCCTTTTTTGACAGTCGTGCCGGGTCATCTCCTGCTGGTGCCGGTATATAGTCCGCCACGGAGCCATATCTGGCACAGTCGTCGCTGGCACTCCCACACGAGAGCCTTAACTTGACTCCAGCTTCCTCACCTGTCAGTGGACCGACCCGAGGACCACCATGGTCACCAAGACGGTGGGTCCTGTCTCACACCTCACGACACATACCCTGGGCTTTGGGTGTTGTGTGATACTACTCATAAATCCATGAGTAGTATCCACATGTAGTAGAATAAATCCACATTTTTACGTTTACACTTCAAGTACGAGAAATATCTTCGTGTGAATTCAACAACACTTTTAACCCTATTTCATCGTCATTTATTCTGAATATTTTTTTTGTTCTGCTGCAAATCGTTTATTATTAACACCATCTGGAACTCAATACATTGTTTCGTAAAGAGTTGGACGGTGTTTTAAAATGGCGTTGGAATTGACCAATATTATTTTATAAATTTTCCTTGTTTCAGTAAATGATTTGCCACACGCCATCTTTGTCTCTTTCAGGTCATCGCCCTGGGGCTTCTGGCCACCTTCTGTGCTGTAGTCATGGCCGACCCTGAACCCGGTGGTAGATATGGTGGCGGTGGTGGTGGTGGTGGTGGTGGTGGAGGGGAGGACATGGTGGCGGCGGAGGGTATGGTGGTGGAGGAGGGCGTGGATTTGGAGGTGGAGGCGGCGGATACGGTGGTGGTGGAGGAGGTGGCGGCGGTGGTGGAGGCCGTGGCTACGGAGGTGGTGGAGGTGGACATGGAGGCGGCGGAGGATATGGTGGTGGAGGAGGCCGTGGATTTGGAGGTGGAGGCGGCGGATACGGTGGTGGTGGCGGAGGTGGACATGGAGGTGGCGGTCGTGGACATGGAGGTGGCGGCCGTGGTGGTGGTGGTTATGGCGGCTACGGAAAGTAAAACAGTAAGCTTTAATATTACTCAGATCTTATGTGTAAACATATACGGTTTCTCAGAAAAGAATAGAAGTATATTAAAACAAGAAATTTTAATAATGAAGATCATCAAAACACAAATCTGTAATTATCACCAATTCGTACATCTCATAAATATGTTTGTTTCATAATATTAGAATTTATGTAAATAAATGCCGGTTACAAAAAAAATCATTATGTATGTTCATGCATTTTCTGGCTGCAGGACGTCCCCAGGAGACACAGCATGGCTGCTGTGAGCTGCCGCTGTGATCTGATGTTGTGAGCTGATGCTGAGGGCGGATGCTGTGAGCTGATGCTGAGGGCTGATGCTGTGAGCTAATGCTGAGGGCTGATGCTGTGAGCTGATGCTGTGAGCTGAAGCTGAGGGTTGATGCTGTTTGCTGATGCTGTGAAGATCTTATTATAATAAACTTCTCCCACATATTCCTTGTATCTTATGCCTCAATAACTTCTATACCAATACTGTGTGAAGAGTTGGGCTTGAGACCTCCCAGCCTCTCGAGGTCTATTAAGGCCAACACATAGTTCTCGATCAAAGTAAACTCTCAGTGTAGATACACCTGGAAGTAGGGTACACCTCTCTATATATATCCCTGACCGCTAGTGTGTGGCTAGTGAGTGATTATAATGACATGATACTACTTAACTGAGCAACCAGCATACATATTTGGAGATAAACAAACTCTCTGAGTATATACACTAATAACAAGCGAAGTTTGGTGTCAGGTTCAAAGCTTTTGAATCTCTGGAGGGTTATTCTCAGTGGTCACAGTATTGCTCAGTATTCACAGTAAATCAACGCTATATCAACATTGATGACGATGATTCGATGATGGTCTTGGATTTTGTTCCCACTGGGCCACACCGGTGGGGACAATTGTTCTTGGCCACACCAAGAACTGACCACTATGAACGATATAGCCCAGGATGAGAGCAATCTTTTTGTGTATAATCACAGAAAAGTTGGTTTCGTTTTTAGGTATATATAGATGCCGGTGATTTATATCAGAGTATAAATAATTGAATTTGCTTTAAAACACTACGAAACAAATATGGATACAGAAAACTTCATAATTTGCTAATTCCTGACTCAGCAGGCTGACTCAAGTGACGAGTCAGATGGAGGGAATGACCCTCTGTCAACTCTTACCAGTAGTCAAGTGCAATCTCGTCACCCCATGGTAACAAGATCTCGCGCTGTACAGTAAAGGTTAAAGTAACTCCCTTAGTTAGTATCATTTAGGATTCATTACATTTTCCTGTTGAGGCAATGATGTGGATTTCTTAACTGTGCTTAACTCGGATAGCAAGCTTTACCTTGCTCTAGGGTTTCCAACTTCCAACAAACCCATAGTTATATCCAAGCTTCCGCCATGTTGTTGTCTGTCTTTTCCCAGGTCGGAATTGTACACCTGCCCAGTTGTTCCAGCCACACGTGAACCCAATAGGGATGTCAATCCTAATCTGAGAAGATCAAGGGGGAGACACGTTACACATAGTCCTCCCCAACCAGACCCAGTAACTAGCCAATCGGTTACTTGGGGTTGGTGATAATACACCAGTCACCCAGCAGTCACCTCACGTCATTAACGAGGTTGTCTTGGCTCAGTATGCTGTATACAAGAATGCAGTCACCAGATGTCAACGTTTTACACAATTGTGGGTAGCTGTCTCAACGTCATCACCACCCACCAGCTGCGTCGTCAAGACTGCAAGCAGACCGGAAGTAAATATAGAAAAATCGGAGAGGGAGCCAGCATGTAGCAGTACTAATTATTCTCGTCGATGGATCCATGGTTACGTCGTCTACTGTAACGCAAGCGGGACGAGGCGGACACTAGGTGAACGACACGGCCTCCCTACAGAGTACAGTTGACTCGCCATAGAAGGGGAGCCAAAGCGCCTCCCTCGGCCCAAGGTTAACTGTATAAGGGTATACACGAATGGTGTTTACGGTCTAGTAGTCTGGTGTCTTCAAGAAACACCTGAGATGAAGTGAACCTTGGTGACTAAAAATTGGGAGCTATTTGTTTTGTCAACACGCCACCCACCTCAACGTATTTCTGCAGCTACTTCCGTCACGAGACATCGTTGGGCGTTTAAGTCCTGCACTTCCGTGGTTCAGTTGCAGGTTGAGTCTCTTCTATCAAGACTGTTTTGTGGGCTACAAGATGAGTAATGAGTCGCATCCCTTTAATGAGGTTCACCCGACCGGCAGCATCCAGTTACGGGCTGTAACTGGTCACTCAACACTCAATTATCAGACAGTCTGTTGTCCTTCAGCGGTAATTAGAATAAAGTACAAGAGGACCAGGATTCTCTACAGCAAACAACTGATGGTCGTTGGAACTACAATCGACTAATCGTCAGTCTTCTAACATCATCATCGATTTTTTGTTTGTGTGTTGTTGTTTAAGATTTGCTACTTGGAACAAAAAGTTCCAAGTAGCACGGGCTGTGCTGAGCCCGAGTGTTTGTGTGTGTTTATGGACAATTGTGGTAAAAAGAAAAGTAAATGTCATCTTTGCTCAATAATACTAATGTAATGTTTCGGAATACTTAGGAACGTGAGTTTGGAAAAATAATGTTTAAATGTTGAAACCAAGAAAACAAGTACGTAAAATTCTGGAGGAAGGAAATATGGAATTGTTTAAAATAACACTGTATAATGAAAACCTATTACGCGATGCCTAGAACAACTGGTACTAGGAGAATTCATTTTTTTTGTTTGCAAGGGATATTCCTGCGCGGCCCCTGTGCTTTGAGAGCAAGAGTGGCGAACTAAATAAACATTGACACTTAGTTATAATGTGAACACTTTATTGCTGTAATTTCAGCTAAGAACTGTGATATTAGACGTAGTATTGATAAATAGATAAAATGTTGTGTTTTATTGGTTACTCTCAGAGAATATCATGTGGGACATTACATTTTGAATAAAAAGGGTGAGTGGAACACATGGAGGAACTTTGAGGAGTTCAGTGTTCCTCTCCTGAAAGACTGAGATTTCAGTCTGTGTTTTAAATTCTCATGTTCTATATGGATGGAACACGTGGATGGCTAATGGAGAGCCAATGATTTTTGCTAGATAGCTTATGCTGAAAGATTAGGGATATTGCATTTAGTTATATCAGTTCAGGGATGGGATATTTTTTCTTCAGATGTAACTGTGAAGATTACTGGGATGTCAACAGGATAGTCGGGATTCACATCCCTGAATTTGCAATTGTGTATTAATGATTATTACTATACAACCTGCTGGTTGTCATTGATTGTTAGATACGATAGTTTTTGTTATTTTTGGACGCTTTGGTTCAGATTGTTAGTTAGAAAGTAATGGAGTGGGATAAGAAACTTTGTGCTAAATAGTTTAACACAAAGTTTCTTAAGTATTTGAGCGAGGGGGTTGTAACAGTAGAACTGTTAATATAGAAGGTTAAATTCAAATGATTTTGGGGCTTAGCGTCTCCGCGGCCCGGTCCTCGACCAGGCCTCCTTTTTTGTTACCCCTAGGAAGCAGCCCGTAGTAGCTGTCTAACTCCCAGGTACCTATTTACTGCTAGGTAACAGGGGCATCAGGGTGAAAGAAACATTTTACCCATTTGTCTCCGCCTTCACCGTGGATCGAACCCGGAACCTCATGACTACGAATCCGAAGCGCTGTCCACCCAGCTGTCAGGCGCCAAAGAAGACCATAGATCTAACATCAAAAGTTGTTGTTCACTAGAAAGGAGGATACGCTCTTTGTAAACATGTGGAGTGAGTTTCGGTAGTTGACCTGACAGGCTAGGGTCATCCCCTCCCCCCGAGGGATTAGAGCTCATGTGTAATCAATCATGGTTAAGTACTTATGTTAAAAGTAACGTCAATTGAGAATAAAGAATATGCCTCGTATGTAATCAAAGAAGCACGTGACTTCAGTAAGAATATGGTATCTCGTAACTTGGAAATTATGTACCTACTAGCTTGCTTGTTAATAGAGGTAAATTAGTGAAATACAAGTACTATTGAATATTGTAATTAGCCTGCCTCAAGTAACTAGATAATTCCCAATTGTTTTGGGAATTATCACCTTTTGGGAATATAAGTCACCTTTAATGACGAGTACAGGATTTTAGTTAGTAATCTTCTTCAAAGATTAATTTGGCAACTGAGCTAAGGTCAGCCTCACCGAGGTCAGCGGACACTTAAGTCAGTGTGGACTGGGTAGCAACTGGAGGCGGTACTGCTTCCTGGAGCCGAGGCAGAACATCTAGGCCTGGCTGTGATATTTTGCTAACCATAGTTATTTTACTGTGTGTCTGAGTTATTGCAGTTGTAGAATCCACATTATTTGTTGAAGTCAATTATCATTTGCCTCAGTTAAGAATATATTCAGTTTAGGAAGTGTTCAGATAGGGTGTGTTTCTTTTTATTTTCATTGATAATCTTTGATTAATAAATTTTGTTCAGAATTTTATGGTGTTTAGTGGAATTTCCCCCAACTATTATTTTACATTCTGTTGATGGGCTCATGTCCCCATGCTTGGGACTAGCACCCTCTGTAAGCCTGTAAGCAGTTATTTAATACCTCAGATAATCCCTTTGTACTTTGGTTTAATGCCACATTTAATGTAAATCTTATCCCTCCATTTCTGATAAATGGGGATCCATTTTCGGGGTTTATGCCTGATTGACGGTATCCTGCTTCACCGTCAATTAAGGGAATTACTCAGTGGGGTAGCTGTAGCAGGTGGTGGCGGCGTAAGTCAGAGTTTGCGGTGTAGCATCGAAAGGTACAGTGTCCTCGAGCCGTGATACCTAAACGATCAAACGTTTAGATCTCGAGGAGTTGAACTGAAGGTTACTCAGCGGAACTCTGGTCTGTAGGTTTTACTTAATAACGACCAGCATTTAACCAGTAAGTGAGGTTAAAGGCTGGCCTCCGTTACAAGGGGCTGTGCTCTCTTACTTATTCCCTCTAGTGCTTTTACGCCTGATAGAAGCCAATAAAAACAGGTGGTAAGATTTATACAAATACTCAGAAACGTCCGCAGAAAATACTTACATTTCCCAAGCACCTAAACATAAATATACACAGCCACACACACATACATTATCATTGTTTTAGATTCTGTTGGGAATTATTTAGATTTCAACCCATCCTCAGACCAAGTCCATTCCATCCAGAGGTCGACCCCAAAGACGCATTCAATAATTTAAACATGCTGTGCATTCTAAATAGGAATGTTTTTCAATATAAATTAACATTACTATATATTAGCATTATGTGCATATTTAGGCATTTGTTAGGTTAGATTAGATGTTTTGGTTCTGTTGGCGATTATTTGTATTTGTAGTACATGGATGAAACATTTACAGCGTCGTGGTTCGAACAAAAGTCGTCAGTGAAGCACTTGATCGAGAGGTGTTCGAACGTCATCAGTTGTGAGTCGTGTGTAAAGCGTGTTTCATTCATAAAGAGGGGGTTTGGCGAATGCATGGAATGAATGTTGTCCTTTGTGTATGAGGACGGGCTGCATCAACCAGCCATCCTTATAAATAAAGGCCAAAGTCTATTCATGCATCTGCCAAACTCCCTGTTTATGAATGAAAAACGGTTTACACACGACTTACAATTGATGACGTTCGAACACTTCCGGAACAAGTGCTTCGCTGAAGAATTTTGTTCGAACCACAACGCTGTTAATGCTTCACCCGCGTACTACAAATACATATAATCGCCAACAGAACCTAAACACCTAATCTAACCTAACAAATGCCTAAATATGCACAGAATGCTAATATAGAGTAATGTTGATTTATATTTGAGAAAATTCCTGTTTTGAATGAAGAAGATAAATATAGAAGTTATTACTAAACGCATTCAGGCGTCGCGTCAGACTAGAAATAAAAAATTAATTTTGGAGAATTGATTTTTCAATTACCATCGACAGTAAAAAGAAACATAAGAAATATTGAGAAAATTCGTGCTAGAATTATTAATCTTACCTTTTCGGTCATATTTAACAGCATATGTTTACAAGAAAGACTGCTACCAATATATATATATATATATATATATATATATATATATATATATATATATATATATATATATATATATATATATATATATATATATATATATGTCGTACCTAGTAGCCAGAACGCACTTCTCAGCCTTCTATGCAAGGCCCAATTTGCCTAATAAGCCAAATTTTCATGAATTAATTGTTTTTCGACTACCTAACCTACCTAACCTAACCTGACCTAACTTTTTCGGCTACCTAACGTAACCTAACCTATAAAGATAGGTTAGGTTAGGTTAGGTAGGGTTGGTTAGGTTCGGTCATATAACTACGTTAATTTTAACTCCAATAAAAAAAATTGACTTCATACATAATGAAATGGACAGCTTTACCATTTCATAAGAAAAAAATTAGAGAAAATATATTAATTCATGAAAACTTGGCTTATTAGGCAAATCGGGCCTTGCATAGTAGACCGAGTATGACGTTCTGGCTACTAGGTACGACATATATATATATATATATATATATATATATATATATATATATATATATATATATATATATATATATACACACATATATATACATATTACATATATACATATATATATTTTATTGTTATGATTCACAAGGCAACTGTTGACAGAACTTTATTTTTCAGATTATATTTTATGATTTTTGGGGGAAGGTAATAACTGCCCAAGTTTATATAAAGAAAATATTTATTTACATAAAGAATCGGTGCCTCCCGGCATGGTAATAGTCGCAATTGTGTTCATCCTCAGAAGATGATCTGCAATACAGACATATCACAGACATCAAGGTCGACCTCACACGGTTTTACCGCACCTGGTAAAATATGTTCCTCACGAAGATATAATTACTTTTTATAATATTTTATGTATTACTTGATAAATTTATCTCCAGATGGAAAAAACGCTGCTTATAAATTGCAATAATTAGGAACTACTATGATACAACTGAACAAATTGTGTAATATAATATTCGTTTGAGTAATTCATTTAGGAACTTTTAAGAATTACCTTTTACTTTCCATAACCACCATAGCCGCCTCCTCCGTAGCCCCCGCCGCCATAGCCACCACCACCATATCCGCCTCCATAACCGCCACCACCATAACTTCCACCTCCATAACCGCCACCACCATGACCTCCGCCGCCATAACCGCCACCACCATAGCCTCCGCCTCCATATCCACCCCCGCGGCCGCCGCCATAACCCCCACCGCCATATCCACCACCGCCGGGTTCAGGGGCGGCCATGGCTACAGCACAGAAGGTGGCCAGGAGCCCCAGGGCGATGACCTGAGAGACACAGTAATGTTTCACACACACAAATAGACCACCCAAATTATCAATAAAAATTACTACAAATTATGCATTAATTTAGAGCAATTATTAATACAGAAAAAGATAGAACGAATAATTATCCTCTCAATGAAGCATTATTGAGCAAAGAATGAGTCCTAATTACACAATACTTCCGTTGAAGGATATGAAAATTGCAAATGCAAATGCTTAAAATTAGTGTTAACATCATTTGTAAAAGAATGTCTAAGATTGCACGAATTCTCAGATATAATATGTTTTAAGTCATTTCATTGATTCTCTTGATTTTGAAATATATCAGTGTGGTGAGGTGTGAGACAGGACCCACCGTCTTGGTGACCATAGTGGTCCTCGGGTCGGTCCACTGACAGGTGAGGAAGGTGGAGTCAAGTTAAGACTCTCGTGTGGGAGTGCCAGCGACGACTGTGCCAGACCTGGCTCCGTGGCGGACTATATACTGGCACTATCACAGGAATCAGGCCATCCGCAGCAGCAACAGGGGATGATCTGGCATAATGTTTTACAAAGACCGTACACATCAACAACCGTCAAGATCAGTTTTCCGGAAATTTCAGTTTGTCAAGTCGATATCATCATCGATTGTTCCGTTATTTTCTTCCTGTTATTTTCAGAATTTGGCTTTGATTTTGCCGTAGGAACAGTAGAGCAAATAATTAAATATTTGTAGTAGAGTTCGCAGTTACCCTGTATGTGCCAAACTCTCGCTTTCCAGCAGACATCTGGATGGTGTTCTCAGTAGACACCTGGATGGTGTTCCAGCAGACACCTGGATAGTGTTCCAGCAGACATCTGGATGGTGTTCTCAGTAGACACCTGGATGGTGTTCCAGCAGACACCTGGATGGTGTTCCAGCAGACGCCTGGATGGTGTTCTCAGTAGACACCTGGATGGTGTTCCAGCAGACATCTGGATGGTGTTCACAGTAGACACCTGGATGGTGTTCCAGCAGACACCTGGATGGTGTTCTCAGCAGACACCTGGATGGTGTTCTCAGCAGACACCTGGATGGTGTTCCAGCAGACACCTGGATTGTGTTCTAGCAGACACCTGGATGGTGTTCTCAGCAGACACCTGGATGGTGTTCTCAGCAGACACCTGGATGGTGTTCTCAGCAGACACCTGGATGGTGTTCTCAGCAGACACCTGGATGGTGTTCCAGCAGACGCCTGGATGGTGTTCCAGCAGACACCTGGATGGTGTTCTCAGCAGACACCTGGATGGTGTTCCAGCAGACGCCTGGATGGTGTTCCAGCAGACACCTGGATGGTGTTCTCAGCAGACACCTGGATGGTTTTACTGGATGGAACGTGTTACTAGATGGAACAAGAATTCATTACAACTACGTGATATACAGCTATAACATATTCATTTACGTAACCTAACCTAGATAACATGCGTTACAGCTCGATAACATCATCAGGACAAATGGGGGGGGACCTATGACTAATCGCCGGCTTTCTGTCCTCGTCGAGGACACTAGAGAGATAGTGGCCCCTCAGGTAAATAACACACAACTACGCAACACTCAACTACGTAACACAACTACGTAACATACGTTTCCTGACCCACAGATGGTATTTGAAGCTCGTGCGATAGTCAATTAAAAAGATAAACCAGAAGATCTTGCCAAACAACAATAGTTTTGTCACATGTCTGTAGTAAGAGTGACGGCACTTTCACACACTCCGGGATCTCATGTTATATGTTTATTTTGCTCGAGAAGTTGAGTGGTGAGAAGAATTCCGCCTTCAGTTGCTATTATATAGAGTATTTTGCCTCACTGTACCAGCGTATTCCGACACATCCACTTTAAGTGATGGTACTTTTGATAACTATGTGGTCGATCGTGCCAATATGTAGTGATGGAGCCCAAATAAGCCCTTTTTGAACAATTTTTTTTTATTGAGTCCGGAGAAAATAAAGCTAAAAATCAAACATAAATTTCCCTACGCCTAGTATAACACATGTGTGTATTATATGTGTTATACAAGGCCTATATATCTGTTAAGATGAGCATGCGGTTCTTGGGATGTTGAGATCTTGGGATCTTGGGAGGGTTTGGTAGGCTATGGCTATTAATTATTTTCAGTTGGCGGGATCTAGAAACCTTTTCAATATCCCCCTTAGGCCAACTACTGACCTTTCTCAGGTTGCAACCCACAACAATCGGCTAACTCTAGGATGCCTACAATTACTGCTAGATCAACAGAGATATCATGTGAAAATATATATATATATATATATATATATATATATATATATATATATATATATATATATATATATGTATGTATGTATGTATTACATTTTCAAAGATTTTAGTTTACACACACATCTGTAACCTGTTGTTGTTGTTGTTTCAGATTTAGCTACTCAGAACGAAGTATCGATGTAGCACGGGCTATGGTGAGCCCGTAAAACCTGTAAACCTGTTGTTTGTTGTTGTTACAGATTCAGCTACTCGGAACAAGTTCCAAGTAGCACGGGCTATGGTGAGCCCGTAATGGACTTACCTGGCACAGGAGCTGTGCTCCTCATGTGTAAACCTGTAAACACATCCATACTTATACTCGCATTTGGGTGAGGTGATATAAAAGATTTGGGTGAGGTGAATGACATTTACCAAAGACAAAACACGAACCAATGGGTATATAAACATAAGAGTGGAAGTGACTGCAGAAGGCCTATTGGCTCATAGCATCACCACTTCCTCTTGATGCTTCTATATTGGTTCGGAGTCTTGAAGTGGTGTAACAATCTAGGTTGTTGTAAGAAGGTTCTAGAAGGCTCGGGTAGAGACCTGACCCCAAGCACATGGGAGCATCCTCCCTGGGGGAATTGTGGTGAGGATAACCGGACGCCTTTGTTCATATAATGAATCATTCTGTTGTATTCACTATTTAGAGGAATTAGCCTTCATTCATTTTGCAGTCAGATTGCATTGTATAGTACTACTGTTCATAATATCAAGAGTATTCTCATTATTAGAAGGAGTTTAAGTCACCATCAGTGACGTCACAGGCAAGAACTAGGCTGTGATGCGGAGTGACCGGAGGTCATAGGTCACGAGGTTCCACGTCCTCTATTTCTCAAAGGTCAAATAGCTATGTTGTAATTGGGAATAGCTCTTCCTTAAGATGTTTGTGTAATTTAAACTTCAGTACAATATTCAATCAATCTGGAACATTCAGTACAACAGAGGTTAATTGTTATAACTTAAGCCTGGCAAAGTAACTTAGATACTAGCGGAAGAATACAGATCTAGGCCTCTGGGTAGAGGAGCAGAGAGGACGAGCAGTGTGGTAGTCGGATCAACTGGGGGAGGTCACCATCTCACCTCCCATAAGACCAGCACTCTCCCCAAGCGGGTCAACATAGAAGGTAGAGTTGCTTTGTGAGTAATTGTAGGAATAGTCCACTCATTGCCGTTAAATTTATAGTCAGGGCATATTCAGTTAGGGAGTGTTCAAGTAGGGAGTGCACAATTATTTAGATTTTGCTTAATTTTTGAATAAATTAATTAGCTTAATGTGTATTTTTATTATTTCCATTTTTCTTTTGTATTAATGTGGAAGGGTCCTTGTCACGTGGTCCCCACGTGGTCGAGTTGAGGTGGACGCCTATGCTCCTCGAATCTGAGTATATCATTCACATCCAATCAGGATTATCATCCCTGTTGATTTTAATTAACTCCACACATAAGATCCAAGAGTTTTGGTTCACTAGTGGGGATCAAGCCCCAAGGTTGATTATTTAGCGTGATCGAACCAGATCTCGATCATTGCTCATTTTGGTTACTGATCTGGTGGTGGCGGCGGAAAGGAGATCCTAGAACTTTGCTAGAAGTCTATTTTCACGTCATACGGGTTGTAGAATCTCAAGTCGGTAAATCGTCTTGAGACCACGTGGCGTGGAGTCTGCTCGAGTAAAAGTCTTGGGGTCCCTTGGTTAAGAACTAAAGGAACTAAAGTAAAGAATACGGGTACTAAGGGAGAAAAAGAGTGTAGAAGGAAGTGAGAACCCGTCCCGTGTTACAGTGGGTAGAATATAGTTGTGCATTAATGGCTGTTAATTGCTGGTGTTGACATTTTAATGTGTAGTGCCTCGCAGATGTCGAGCCTCATGCTATCGCTGCATGTATCGATGATTTCTGTGTTGTTTGTTAAGATTTCTCTGGTGATAGTCTGGTTGTGAGAAGAGATTATATGTTCCTTGATGGAGCCCTGTTGTTTATGCATTGTTAATCGCCTGGAAAGAGACGTTGTTGTCTTGCCTATATACTGAGTTCTTTGGGGCTTACCGTCCCCAAGTGGGCATTTGAAGGCATAGACGACGTTGGTTTCCTTCAAGGCGTTATGCTTGGTGTCTGGAGAGTTCTTCATGAGTAGGTTGGCCGTTTTCTTGGCTTTATAGTAAATCGTCAATTGTATTTTCTGATTTTTGTCTGTAGGGATAACGTTCCTATCAACGATATATTTCAGGACACTTTTCTCCCTTTTATGAGCCGTCGAAAAGAAGTTCCTGTAAAATAGTCTAATAGCGGGTACATGTGTTGTTCTAGTTGACTTTTCAGAGGTTCCATGGCGTTTCACCTTTCTTTTTATGATGTCTTCAACAAAACCATTAGAGAAGCCATTGTTGACTAGGACCTGCCTTACCCTACAGAGTTCTTCATCGACTTGCTTCCATCCTGAGCTGTGGCTGAGAGCTCGGTCGACGTAAGCGTTGACAACATTCCTCTTGTACCTGTCTGGGCAGTCACTATTAGCGTTGAGGCACATTCCTATGTCTGTTTCCTTAGTGTAGACTGCAGTGTGGAAGCCTCCACTCCTTTCCGTGTCTGTTACGTCTAGAAAGGACAGCTTCCCATCCTTCTCCATCTCGTAAGTGAAACTCAACACAGAATTCCGCTCAAATGCCTCCTTCAGCTCCTGCAGACGTCTGCAGGAGTTTTAAATTTTAATAGGAACATAGAGAAAATAGGGTCATTATTGCTACGTATTGGTGTTTGCTAACAATGTAAGACTATGTAATCTTGTTACGTATTGGTGTCTGTTAACTATGTAAGACTATGGTATCTTGCTACATACTTGTGACTGTTATTGCTATAAGACTGGATATAAGACAGTGGAGCCAATCTCCTGAATGGGTGGTTATAGAGAAAGGTAACTTTGATTAGGTGCCACACGCCGTCCGTTAATCACTCAGTTGCTCAAATTGGTCTTCGTTTTAATCAAATAACAGAGTCAACACACTCTAGCATTTTGGTTAGGCAAAATTGGCTGGAGTTATTATACTGTGTTTAGCTTAGTTAGAATGTTGCGTTCAGATAGTTAAGAATACAGTATTTGCGTTCAGATAGTTAAGAATATTTGCGTTCAGATAGTTAAGAATATTTGCGTTTGCTAGATAAGAATATTCTAATTTGCTAGCCAAGAATATTCTCCATTACTAGGTAAGAATATTTTAATTTGCTAGGTAAGAATATTTTCATTAGCTAAGTAAGAATATTGTCAACTGCCAAGTAAGAGTATTGCAGTGTGTACATAGTGTTTCAGATCTCTCAACTGCCGTCGTGTTTAAAACGTTAACAAGTGCTAATGTGAGCGTTGGGTACCAGTCATGTATAGCACTTTATCACCAGTCATATATAGCACTTGAGCACATCCTGTGAGTCCACTTATATATGGCTGAATTTGGCTTTTTTATTTTATATTTTGTACTTTTGGCATTTTAAATTATGCATTTCTCTCCTCATTTTAGGCCTTCAATATTACAGCCACAAAACTTACTAAGATTATAACATTTCCAAGCATGGAAATACGTGAAGTTATTGAGGGAAATTATCAGTTATAAAAATACGTGCAAATATTGGAGATGATTGTACTTATGTTGATTAAGGTAGGGAACGAAGGTGATTAACAGGCAGGATTTGTTTAAGGGATTGTTTATTTACATTACTCACTGTAGCGTTGAAATCACAAATCAATTGTTTTTGTAGTAGTGCTGCTGTTCAACAGTGGTGCTATTGTTCTAGTAGTGCTACTGTTCTACGGAGTCTTTGTAGTAGTGCTACTGTTGAACAGAACTTTTGTACTAGTGCTACTGTTCAACAAAACACTTGTGGTACCATTACTGTTCAACAGAGCTCTGGTAGTAGAATTACTGTTCACTATTGCACAAGAATTGCTCTTATACTAGTGGTACTGTTCAACAGAGCTCTTGTGCTAGTGGTACTGTTCAACAGAGCTCTTGTGCTAGTGGTACTGTTCAACAAAGCTCTTGTACTAGTGGTACTGTTCAACAGAGCTCTTGTACTAGTGCTACTGTTCAACAGGAATACTGTAGTGGAGCTGCAGCCTCTCAGGAGAACGGTGACCTGGAGTACAAAACATCAAACTACAAGTTCAGATTGACATGCGTTGAAGGGTATCTTGATAATATATATACAACTTTTGATAGTGTAGAATATATATGTATACAGCATCTATTGAGGTGACTTTTATTATGATGGACAAATAAATGAATTATGTGGTGAGAGATTAAAATATTTAAATTAATTTTCCAGTTAATTAAAATATTTCTTTGAGTTACCTAGAAAGAAATGAAGAGATATTTAAGAAAACTTGCCTTTCTACTTCCCGTATCCTCCGTAACCGCCTCCACCACGGCCACCTCCACCATAGCCGCCACCTCCATAGCCGCCACCTCCATGTCCGCCGCCACGGCCACCTCCATAGCCACCACCTCCATATCCGCCACCACCATATCCGCCACCACCACCACCATACCCACGCCCTCCTCCTATATCCACCACCACCGCCATAGCCACCACCGCCATATCCACCACCACCACCATATCCACCACCACCACCACCATATCTGCCGCCAGGTTCAGGGGCGGCCATGGCTACAGCACAAAAGGTGGCCAGGAGCCCCAGGGCGATGACCTGAGAGAGAGAGCTGACCATATAAAGAGCCATAGGGTCCGTAAACTACTTTAAAACTTGGAAAAACCTTAAAAATTTTGAAAAAATTAAATTTATAACAGAAATTAATTGTATACACACATTTAAATTTATATAAAAACTACATTTATAAAAAAAATTATAATAAAATTAAATTTATAAAAAAAATTTAGATTATATAAAAATAAATTAAAAAAAAAATTATAAAAATAATTGCTATTCGTTCCATAAAATGAAATAAAATAAAGTGGTACAAAACAATTTACATGATAGACCGAGTACAACACGAAAGGAACACAGAATATATGTGAGTTTGATGAGGTGTGAGAGAGGACCCACCGTCTTGGTGACCATGGTGGTCCTCAGGTCGGTCCACTGACAGGTGAGGAAGGTGGAGTCAAGTTAAGGCTCTCGTGTGGGAGTGCCAGCGACGACTGTGCCAGACCTGGCTCCGTAGCGGACTATATACTGGCACCCTCTCAGGAACCAGACCATCCCCAGCAACAGCAGCAGCAGCAGAGGATGACCTGGCATGATGTGTCAGACTTTATGCCTCAGTACTGCGAAGGCCACACTTCCGGAACTCCCAATTGGTCATGACGATAAATGGTACGATTGTTCTCGATTATTGTGTGAAAAATGTAGCACCGGATCTACGAACATTTGGACAGAAACAAGTAGTGTATTGTGAAGACTAATAATAAACAGCAGCTCCCCTATGACTCTGTAATATCTTCACTGCTCAAACAATTGTGTATTAGCGATAAGACTTACCATGCATGTATAATGACTTACTGTTATATAGCCCTTGAAATAGAACATTCTCTGTAACTAGCTGGCATTGTAATTATAAGGTGTGAAGGATAAATGAAATTGTTTATGTAATAATCTAAGTTGAGGTCTGATAAAGACCTTTTGTGCCCTCTGTAATGCTTTTTTGCGCTACCGCTCACAGGATGTGTATGGGATGCACAATAAACTAGCCGCCTCCGGCGGCAACAATCAATTTGGACAGGACGTCCCGCTCTTGTTTACAATTGAGACAGCTTTCCTCTTGTGCAGTCCGGGATCATTCCTAAATAATAATCACCCTTTCGTTCACAATAGATCTGCATTTACTCACAACAGACCATTATTTACTCACAACAGACCACCCATTTACTCACAACAACCACCCATTTACTTACAACCAGACCATTTTCTCACAACAGACCACCCATTTACTCACAGACCACCCATTTTCTCACAACAGACCACCCATTATCTCACAACAGACCACCCATTTACTCACACAGACCACCCATTTACTCACAACAGACCACCCATTTACTCACAACAGACCACATATTTACTCACATTAACAGATCACCCATTCACGCCTAACGTGTCTCAGTACTGTTCATCACTTACAGCACAGGTTATTCAAAATGTAAAAATTATTGAAAGCGAAGGAATGACCCAATATATACGTAAGTGTATTATAAATGCAATTCCCGTGGTGTGGTTGGTAAGACGCTCACCTCGCGTTTCGCGAGCGCTTTGTCCTGGGCTCGTATCTTGGTTAGTTAAAGATTGACGCCCAGTCAATCCTTAGCTGTAGCCTCTATTTACCCAACAGTAAAATGAATACCTAGTTGTTAAACGATTTGGCGGGTTGTATTCCGGGGAATATTGGATTAAGGACTTGTCCGAAACGCTGTGCGTGCTAGTTAGTGGCTGTACAAGAATGTAAGAACTCTTGTATAAATATATAGAAATAAATAAATAAACCAGTTTTTCGGATATCATCTACATCCTTTCTTAAGGTGTTGTATACAATATTCTGAACAAGGTTCTTGAAGTTTGCTTTCATAAACGTCAGAACATTGCATACAACACCTTGAGAAGAGATGTAGGTTAAGATAAGATAAAGGTTACATCCGAAAATTTGCTTGATAATACACTTACGCATATATTGGGTCTTTCATTCACCTTCATTCAATCACTACGACACTGTAGTAAGTTTCCAAATATTATGTCTCATTAGCCAAAACCCCGTCTGTTTCAGTCTGGTGATAAGATTCTTATGAAACTATTTTAACTGCAACTCTTAAGTCTCTATTACTACGATAAAAATGAGTCATTTTCCTCCAGCAGACAACGAATGTACGATTTCAGGATATGGACGGTGAATTACATTATACGTTCGGATTCCAAATCGACTGTTTTTTTGTAGATAGGCGGTTGAGTGAAAGACAAGTATTGGACTCTTATATGGCCTGAATGTTAGATCGACTTTATTCCCCGCTCTCATCCACGGATGTCATTCATTGATCTAATGACTCGTTTGGTGTGTTGAAGAGACATCTTTAACACAGCTTCTTGTAATATAAATCCCAAAACAGTATTTCTATGCATACTACATCGATCGTCTATTAGTTTAATAATATTAAACAAAATATTTTGTATATATCTCGTAAAAGTCAATACAATAAATCTGTTGCCAATTACTAATAATGTTTGACGTTGAGTGTAACAAAGTGACAATACTCACATTGGATGACTGTTTCCTTTTGTGTTTATGTGCAAGAGAAGTTGAATCATTTGCGTGACTGACATCTCAATTCTAGTTATTGACAATATGATAGACAATTCACGTTAGGTGTTTCACGCTCTGCTTCATCCTCTTCCGTAAACCAACAGCAGTATGTTGCAGTGTAACCTAACACCTTAGTTACGGTCTAGAACTGTAGATATAGTCTACCATCTTAGTTATAACATGACATCTCAGTCTCCTGAGCCTTGCCTCAGAGCGCATATATATATATTCATAAGAGCATTTACACTCGTAACTTCTGTATCAGTTTTCCTGACCAAAACAACCATCTTCTGATTTCATATCAGAAAATCGATTTGAAAGATCAAGGGTTCTGGGGGGGACCCCAGGACCCGCAAAGTACACTTATAATACACGATTTTTTTAACTCGTTGGGGTTCCTTGCCGGCCTAAGGGGGGAGGAGGCACTCCATAATAATTTTTTTTATACAATGATGGAAATTTGTGCTGCAAAGTTTCTCACTTAAATAAACCTGTGTTTGTTTTGTATGTACTATGATGGTAGTTTTGTGTATGCAGATGTTCACCACTAAAATGTAATCTTGGTAACAGTCAGGGATCCTGAGTGGGTTTGCAGCAGTGGTGAAGATGTTAGTGATGAGGACTGTATATAGTGTGGCTGTGACCTCTGTTCTTCACCCGGGCATCGTCAGGTACCTCAGCTACCAAATAACACAAGAGTGATAGCACAAGCCCCAATAGTTTATCTTCAGTAGCCAGCATCTGTGCATCTCACTGACTACAGAACACACTAAGATGTCCAGTCCTAAATATTATCTCGGTAGAGATTTATACTGATTAGTTTAACATAAAATTCAAAATAAAAAACTTAACAACATCAATTATACAAATATTGCAGGCAACAATAATACAATAAATTTGAGTATGTATCAGAAGTTTCGTTAAGCAGTCTGTCCGCTGTTTCGGACAAATATTAAGACATGATAAATAGATGAGAAAGTAATACCAATGAACACTAATACCGTGCACCCTGTTTCTTAACGTTGTACAATAGCACAACACGGGGGTCATCCTAAATTGTACCACATGGACGAAGATGATAAAAAAAGAACATTTCTGAACTTTAAACACATTCTAACTACCATTCCACACACCAAAAGCGGGAGCAGTTTAAAATAAACGAGTCTTTTTCTGCTTGAAAAGATCAGAGTTTCGGAAAAGTGGCCTTGAAGGATGCTGAAATATTGTGTTCGTGATATATCATGCCAGGTCATCCCATGCTGCTGCCGTTGCTGGGAATGGTCAGGTTTCTGAGAGGGTGCCAGTATATAGTCCGCCACGGAGCCAGGTCTGGCACAGTCGTCGCTGGCACTCCCACACGAGAGCCTTAACTTGACTCCAACTTCCTCACCTATCAGTGGACCGATCCGAGGACCACCATGGTCACCAAGACGGTGGGTCCTCTCTCATACCTCACTAATTACTCGACATAAATCACTCTTAATTTTAATCTTAATAATAATCTCTTAATATTGAAGTAAACTTATATCGTATCTCTGATAACAACACTCTATTGAACCGAATAATCGTTAGGCACCTCAGGCTTCTTTTGTTTTAACGCAATTTATAAATCCTTCAAACAGAGCCTCGTGGATTTAGAATTCCTTCTTTCCAATATATCGCATAAGAAAGAATAATTTATTTTTACCTTTTGTAAATTATTAATTTATATGAAAATAGAGTTTAGAGCCACAGTCCATAATATTATGGCTGGTCCATCATGTGTGATATTCCTGTCTCTCTCAGATCATCGCCCTGGGGCTCCTGGCCACCTTCTGTGCTGTAGCCATGGCCGCCCCTGAACCCGGCGGTAGATATGGGGGTGGTGGATATGGTGGAGGTGGTGGATATGGTGGAGGTGGTGGATATGGTGGTGGTGGTGGTGGATATGGCGGCGGAGGATACGGTGGTGGTGGTCATGGAGGTGGGGGATATGGGGGCGGCTATGGTGGTGGATATGGGGGAGGTGGATACGGTGGCGGCGGCCGTGGTGGTGGACATGGAGGTGGAGGCTATGGCGGTGGTGGCTATGGAGGCGGCGGATACGGAGGCGGCGGATACGGAGGCGGTCGAGGTGGACATGGTGGTGGTGGTGGTGGTGGATATGGAGGCGGCGGCTATGGTGGCGGATATGGAAAGTAATAAGGTAAGCTTAATCTGTTCTTAATCGATAACTTCAGGTCGTACATTATTCTACAAATTGTTAATCTTTCTGTAAACGGTGATATGGGAAAATATTTAGTTATAATAATTTATCCTCCCCATTTCACTTTAACAGTTTATCTTTCCCATTTCATTTTAACCTCCGCATTTTATTCCTTTTTACTAAGTTTGCCAAAAGAGTAATTATCCAAACAATTGCAATCCTTAAGCTTGCGTTACTTAATAAATATATTATACAACATGCGTTGATGTTAAGATCAACTATCATATATGATGTGTGTATATTTCAGGTCTTCACCATGAGTACCATCGTCAACGGGTGTCACCAGTCGTCACTGAGCGTAACTTCGATACTTCCACGTTACTATTATANGGAGGCCTGGTCGAGGACCGGGCCGTGGGGACACTAAAGCCCCGAAATCATCTCAAGATATTCCTCTCAAACTTTGCTCTGACCTTTGCCCCAGACAGTTTAGGGAAGACGTCTTAAAGGTACTTGCTTGTCCATTTTAAAGAATGAAGAACAATTTTTATTTATATTACTTCTAAGTTGCATCACTTATGAACCTTATCCTTGTGTGGTAGTACACAAGTAGTAGTGTGGTAGTATCACCCTGCCCTTGTATGGTAGTACACAATAGAAAGTTGTTTTCACGTATCCATACATTAAAACATTGATTGTAACCATGATATATGTACTTCCCCCTACAGGTTAGACCTATTGTCTTATGTATGACCCGCTGTCCTGCGTGACAGTGAATACCAGCATTATCCTCACTTTAATAAGACTTAATCGAAATCCTCAGATTAGGCAAAATTGTAATTAATTTTGTCAATAAAGATGTTAATAAATAAAAACTTGAAGGCTGCCGGTTTATGAAACAATGTTTCACAGTTCTGGATAAGGAGTCGGCAGCCTTCAAGTACCTTCAAGACGTCTGTCTTCCCTAAGATGTCTGAAGCAGAGGTCAGAGCAAAGTTTGAGGGAAATAATATCCGTTTTCTATACATTTAAGACATAAGCCATCAGATAATAACTCTACGCAGGAACAAAAATGGTGTTGTTGGTCATTGCAGAGGTGGATAGGTACGCTGGTCGTTGCAACATGGTGAGGCAATTATCTTGGTGATGGCGTCACGACCTCAGTAGCACCTGAGTAAAAGTTTTGTGGGGCCTGTGAAGAGCCAAATACTCTATTGCGAGGCACCACTTAAATTGAGACACCTTCAATTAAGAAAATTGTCTCCACATGCTTGAAGGTATTGAGGTTAAAGCCCTCTCAACAATTTACTGACCAACCCAAGGTGCATTCTTTAGTCAGCATCATGGTTTACTGACTAATGCACATTCTCACTATGTAGACTAGAAAATAATAATAATAACAATAAAGACAACGACATTTATTTTTATTATTAAATATTTTGCTGAGTTCTGCTGATTAAAATAATCTTCAAATTTTGATTAAAAACTTTCTAACTTCAAAATAAACTCAGTTCAACTGTTTAATTATTTAGATCACCCACTGGGGCTGGACGGTCGGTCTCGCTTCATGCAGGTCGGTGAAATTCCCGACGGTCCAAGTGGTTGGGTACCATTCCTTACCCCCGTCTCACCCAAATCCTTATCCTGTTGCCTTCCAAGCGCTATATAATCATAAAGGTTTGGCGCTTTCTCCTGATCCCTTCCCTGTTTAATTATTTACAAATGACATAAAGATTCGTTATAAGAACATAAGCTAAAGGGGACACAGGAACCTCTAAACTGATGTGAACCAAGTCTGTCAATGGCCCATTAAAAATAGCACTATGTTCAATGTGAATAAGTTCTAGCTACTTCGTTATAGTAGAAACTAAAAAAAATTACCGAAATCACACTATATAAAAATGTAAGGCAAGATTTGGGAATCTTCATGTCAGACGTATTAACTTTTAAATACAATAAAGAATCTACCATAACTGTGAGAATTTTTTTATTTGGTTTACAAGAATCTTTTTAATCATGAGATGCATCATCAATAATGGTACTTTTTAAGGCGTTTCCACTAGGGAGGGATATAGTTACACACAATCAGCCCCATTCATACTACAGAAGTTGATGATCTGGAGAATGACCCCGGAACTTCTGTCAGAGTATTATCAGATTCGATTAAAAAAATAGGGGACCACTTAAAATGCCTTAAACTGTATTAATTCCTTGGAATGCAGGCAATATAGATCATCACAAATTACGCCTGGAAAATATTTCATAACGAGACCAGGAGATATGGCAGGAAGTGGAAAATAGCCCTAATGAGAGGTGTAATAGGAACTTCTAAGTGCCATTGCTACACATATTAAGGGTTCAAGACTTTTCAAACTCCATCCCTCTAAATATGAGTGGCATAGCTACCCAACCTCTTTCCACGTTCAAAAAGAGCTTTATTAGCATTTCCAAAGGATATCTGATCAACCAGGCTGTTATTCATACACCAAACTGCGTCCAGTGCCTTCAGATATCCTGCTTGACAAGACCGTCAACCAGGAGGCTTTGTTCAGAGACCGGACAGCGGAAACATTGATCCCAGTAGCCACCCAAAGGTAACTTTAGGGTAATCTTTTTCTTACAGCGTTGCCAATACCCCCCCCCCTGTGAGTCCTATATAAGCTTGTCAAAACCTTCTTGTGAGCTCTGTATAACGTTGACAATATCTACCTAAGGGTCCTGTATAACGTTGCCAATATCTCCCTGTGGGTCCTGTATAACGTTGTGGAAAATTCCACTCATCATGTTAATAATATTATTATCTATGGAATGTATTATTCCATAATATATTTATATATCAGAATCATTATCTATTGATCATATCTTCTGTATCTACATCAGCATCCTGTATGACCAATGGTCAAGTACACTATTGGGGTTAATGCCTGTATAATATTGCAGATGTGATCACAAGAATCTAGAAGCTTCCATGTAATCAAAAACATTATTGGAACCAAAATAATAACTTCCAATGATGTATTTTCAAAATCCTTAATAAAGAACAAAAGGTACTATCAAGTACTGTTAATAATCTATAATCCACTAAATGATCATCTTGTAATATAACTTTTTCACAATAATCAGTCTAAATAATACAAATAATCAATTTATAATCATTGCCAGCACCTCCACTGTGGAGGGGACGCCATCAGCAAACGCACGTGGGGCAGAATCGTCTGGGTATCTGGCGGCCTCGTGTTTACATCCAGGAGTGCACTCGTGTGTAGGGCTGGAAAATCTTTTTCAGCAAGATATATACACACAAACTATTGATAATCTTCAGTGATAGCTCCCTGAATACTGGGAGAGGTTTTGAACAGTATATAGGGAGGAATTGCTGGTACATATATCCAAAATCAAGAGTGTGGAGGACCATCGGCTGGTGAAGCCCCACCACCACCTCATCTTCCAAGTGAGACGCAACGACGTGCACTCTATATTTTAGCAAGCGATTAGAATCCTCATAGCAACGCTGTGACATCCAAATCAGCATCATCAAGCTGTCATCTTCATCATTAAAATATTGAGCCTTGTTTCAGCAAAATACCATCTGGCTACTGCCAGATAGACTCCGGTTCTCAATTTCAGGATAAGTTATTAATGGTTTTAGAACGTAGATTGGACAATTAGCATGCTTTATAACATTAATACATCCATATATAAATTGAGAGTCGTTAGGCAACGAGGCAATGCCTCATCATCTAGTAAGTTCTGACTTAATCTTTTCAGTGAATGAGCCACCTATATTGCTGAATATTTATGTCTTGTGTGTATAATCTTTATTATAACTTATCATGCATTTAATTGTCTTATCCATTATCTTAATTTATCAAGTTAGTTTATTTTATTGCATATAATAATTTTTGTATGCAAATTTAAATATACCTTGTGTGCAACAGCACTGATATTCCTAGGACTAGGCTAGAGAGTGTATAGTTCAGGTTCTAGCTCATGAACCTTACCAGTGCTTGCAGTCATAAAGCTGTTTTATCATATCCACGTAAAATTACATGTTAAATGTGTGGGTGTACCCTCAGGTACACTGTGTTCTGCAATTTCTGAGCCAGATCAGTCTTAGGGACCCTACCTGCTACAGCCCATTACCAGTATCATGGTCACAGAGTAGTGGACTTACAATCCAGGATAGGAACCTGGCATACAGCTAAGAGTTTTTATGTTATACTTATTGTCAATTTTAGAATTTATTTAATTTTAAATTCATAGTTCTAGTAGCCTCATTTTGTTCCTATGTCATGTTCCCGTTTACAGTTCCTATTTCCCCTTTAAGCTCCTATTTTGTTCCCTTCCTCTTCAGCAATAATACTGGTATATTTCCCCACAAACGTTGCCAATATCTCTCTGTGGGTCCTGTATAACGTTGCCAGTATCTTCCTGTGGGTCCTGTATAACGTTGCCTATACCTCCCTGTGGGTCCTGTATAACGTTGCCTATATCTCCCTGTGGGTCCTGTATAACGTTGCCTATATCTCCCTGTGGATCCAGTATAACGTTGCCTATATCTCCCTGAGGGTCCTGTATAACGTTGCCTATATCTCCCTGTGGGTCCTGTATAACGTTGCCAATATCTTCCTGTGGGTCCTGTTCAGCATTGCCACACCTTCCTAGTTATTCTTCTCTGGTCCTGTTTGTTTCATTTTTCATTTAACAGTGTTCAAAATTATCACCGTTTCATCTTTCAACCTTCGTAAATATTTCTCGTGTTTCAAGGATAAATGAGCCGTGTAGAGGTTACAGAGTAAATTACATCTTCTGATTCCTAGCCTGTATTTTCCTGTATTTATACTCAGAGAGGGTTACCTTACTTCTCGGTGTATTTACAGTACACTCGGAGTTTACATTAGCTCTGGTCTATATATAGACCATGATTATATTATAATCAAGTATATTATAGTAAAGTATTTATAAATTATATAAATAAATTGGATACATCATTGAAAGCTTCTGTGATATAGTATCTTGCATCAAGATTTTTTTTCCTAAAATCTGAAAAAAAACGAGTTTTACTTTCGTTTTTTTGTATCGCTTTGTCTAAAGTAAATAATTAAGTGTTGGTGACCTTGGACTCAGTGATTGGCCGAGGTCAATATTGCAGTGACGACATCACTGCTGCTAGTATAAAGGTGGAGCGAGACGACGTTCTAGTCAGTCTGAGCTGCACCTCCCAACCCTCAACATGTTCAAGGCTGTAAGACACACACAAAATAAGCTGTCTGAATACTTTATGATGCTTACGGGCTATTCATGTCCATGCCACCTCTAGGGTGGCTTAATCTTCATCACTAACTTTATAAGGATATGCACACTGAGAAGTATATATACCTAGCTTCTCAGAGTATATATACACTGAGAGTTTATTTTAGTCCTGGACTATGTTCAGCACTAAAGTATACTTGCTGATTGGTCAGTAAATTATTGTAGTGGCCTTAATATCCATCCAGATGTTGATAGGTCTTAAGCCCAACACCAAATAAAAACAAATCCTTTTGAATCTGAACTATGTGCTGTACTTAAACGTAAAATACTACCTTCTTCATATGTACACTACCTCTCGGTGTATGTACTGTTTACAGTACATACACTTGCTCTAGTCCTATAGGATGCTCAAAATAAAGTATATTGTATAATTATTTTATTAGTACGGCCAGTAAGCTGTTAAAGAGGTTGAATGGCCTGAAACCCAACACTAAAAGCAATACTAACTTTAATCGGAAGGTAGAAAGAGCCTAAGCTACTCTATCCCTTTGAAATGTATTTTATTGTCTCAATAAATGTACCTGATCTTGAACTAACTTTAAACGTTGACTCTTTCCTTCAGGTGTTTGCTGTGTTGTCCATCCTCCTCCTCGTGGCCTCGGCCATGGCCAGCCCTATGGCCGAACCTGGCCGTCGTGGATACGGAGGGGGCCATGGCGGTCGTGGAGGTGGATATGGCCATGGCGGCAGACGTGGAGGAGGCCATGGTGGTTATGGATATGGTCGATGAGAATCATAATTATAAACATTAACTGCAGATTGTCCTGTTTCGATATAATAAACGTCTAATTGTACTTTTATAGTTTTGTCTCCTCCCAGCCCATCTTCCTGTTTTGGAGGTACTTATAGTAAGGATGAGGACCATAGTTTATATACCGACGTACAACGCAGTTAGAATATTGAAATCAGTACTATTGAAATTGGACAAACCGGAAAAGGTTTGTATATATGTTCCAAGGATAAGCTAATCTGACTTTCCTAGGCCTAATACACGCTGAGACCTCATATAGTGCATATATTTGTGCTATACTAGGCCTAGGATTATTTAAGTTTTTTTTAGCTTCAATTTTTTCTGACTCTTATAAAATGAATTGTACAAAATTCTACTAATTGCTTAGTACGTCAATGTTTGTACTGTAGTGCACAAAGTTACAAAAGCAACTATTTAAACAGGAGGATGGGTTGCACCTCCACTGTATGCGAATGAAGTCAGCTATATACAAACCCAAAATAGCAAAATTACCGAGTGCCGACTAATAGCAGGAAGTTAAGGAAAACTGAAGCCATGTCATAGAGTGGACCATAGAGTGGACCAGAGACGACTTGTGGGACAGATGATGGTAATATGGCATTTCTGATCAACAGTCTGTCACGACAAGTCGACAACTAGCTATGGATTCGTCTTACCAATCTAACACTCCCATAGCTGGCAGACATTACCCTCCATTATAACATGATGACCCGTGTGGAGCTTGTGCGAGGTTTCGTGTGTAGTATGGATGAGCTGTGATGAAGTGACTAACCTTGGACCAGTAAGTGAAGAGAGAGCAAGACGATCTTCAGAGATTAGGATTGTGCAAAGACCGGCGAAGAAGCCGGTCAGTGATTAAAAGTAATTAAAATAATGCAAAGTGTTACCGACAAATCTCGTTGTCTTCAGGGGTCAAAGTTTTCTGATGTATGTTTGCTGACGATTACGAAACACTGATCATTGGTATGTGGAAAACCCATAAAGACATTGTTACGGTATCGACATCATCGTCGGTGTTTTACGTGGCAACTCCAGTGCCATCTATGAGTCTGCACTCAAATTCCCCCTAGTATTAGGCGATATGTAGACAACGCCATCTGTTGGTGGTGGCATGGTGTCGGTAAATGGCTCCAGTTTCCTGCCTTAGTTAGGACGAGAGGTCGATGTGGATGACCTCTGGTGGGTGGCGTGTCACAATCAGAGCCATCTAGGTTGTAGCTACAAAGCATAATGTCAACTTTCCCGTGAATGAGTGTTACCTCATGGTTTCCCAGTGTCCTATCCATCTAATTAATGACGTTTTTATGTCCACAGAAGTGACATGTGGAGGCAGTTGTACTGAGGAAGGCAGTTTACCTTGGGCAGTCCACGAACAAGCAGTTTGGTCATGCAAGAAGACTAAGTAGCCGCGTCGATCTAAGCAGTGTGTTAGCTGCTAGTATACGCAATGTTGAAGATCAGCGTACCCTGGGATTGGCTATTAAGGGTTACAGTGATGTACCTAGCGTGAAGTGCTACTAGCAAGCTAATAAAGGCTTCTGCATAGGGTTAGCTACCCTTGTATGAGTTTGTTTGGGACCCCTGTCAGCGTGTTGCTGAAGCCCTCTGCCAGTGCGTAGCTGGAGAACGAAGGTGGGGTGTAGGTGCATCGTGATACTGTGTGGGTGGACTGGCCCATGTAAAAGAGGAACTCGCCAGTGTTGTCCAGTTAAAGTAGACAGGGTACTGTGATTGAGCTTAACACTGGAGTTGACGAACACCGCTGAAGTATTTGTATCCTGCATGGAAGAGGTATTACTGTAAATAAGTGTAATAATAATCCATATTAATTATATATATATATATATATATATATATATATATATATATATATATATATATATATACACACACACACACACACAGGATATGTGGAAGCTGGTCAGACTTGCATTTCACATTTGTAAATGTACATTAATGACACAATGTAAAAATACGCATCGAACGCTTTATGTAGGGTCGACGTAAATCTGTATATCTATGTATTTATGTATGTTGGTTAGAGAAGCATTTTAAAAGCACTACAATCACCTTCTGTGGTTGATTGTTCAATAAATCTTTAAACTATGTGTTTACAGATCTCTCACCCTGTCCATGGAGGACAGAAGAAAATGTGTATATGCTGGTTAGCATATTAAAATGTATGGCCACGTCTGTGGTAGAAATAATAATGATAAACTATTAAATTCTACTTGAACAGTCAGCTTCTTTTGGGTTGCATCCTGGTCGGCGGAAGTCAGTAATTCTGCACTGGGTGGGGCGAACACCTTGATATAAGCCTAACGGGAATACTCTCTGGCTGCCTGTCCTCCAACACAATTAATTAAACTGACATCGCAGACTAGGAATTGGAGTAATCCAGAAGTTTGTTAGTTACAAAGAAATGTAAGAACGTTTAATTTGAGCTGTTTTAGGAGGGACTGAATGAAAGGTAACTTGTATCGCCTTCGCTGGCGAGCGACTGGGTAAACCATTTGATAGTACACTGGTATACATTAGTATACTGGTGTGTTGCAACTGGTATGCTGGAATACGCTAATATACCAGTAAACTAATGTATGCTAGTAAAGTAAAATTTCAGGTGGAAAAAAAATCCTCAGAAATAATGGAGCAGACCTTTGACAAGCCGCTGGCTTCCTATCCTCGTCGAGGCCATACAGGTAAAAATAACCTACTTTGCACGAAAAGGCAAATAATTATATTGTCAATGAGTAAACATCTGAAAGTTTTTAGTGCATCCATACTCCACTTCCAGTGGACAAACGTTCAAGTTGTGTATGTAGCTCAGTTACGGCCACTTTGGGCCAGTAACCGGGTTCTTGCTGTTAATGTATCTTATAACGTCTTCGTCTTTATCTAATCCCCAAGTCGGTGGTAAGTTTTCAAGAACTGCAAGTAGTAGTGCAAAGAATAAATGGGGGATAAACACTACACAATTATACCTTCACCAATATATTAACACCTTCACCACTAAATAAATAAATAAATAAATATTATATATATATATTTTTTTTTTTTTTTTTTTTTTTTTTTTTTTTTTTTTTTTTTTTTTTTAACCTAGAAGGGGTACCACCTCTGGTGCAAGTGTAGGGACCCATAGCCTCGGAGAAGAAATAAAGAGTACTCAGAGAAGACCTTGTGGATCCTCACTGAACACTTTGATATTTTCTTCTCCTACCACCCCTATTCTTTTGGTATGTGTGTATATTTATCTAACTTTATTTGAAAATGTCATTACACAAAAAGTTACAGTATTGATTACATGCAGGTACAAGGCTGCTTGTCACAAGTTGAAAAGCTCCTCCAGCTCCTCAGATGGCGGGCAGGAACCATGGATGCAGTGAGCATCCTATATATCGGAGANCCTTCCTTATGATCCCTTAGTCAACTTCATGAAAGAGAAAACATGCACTCCCTTGAATATTATACTGTAGAATGTCTCATATTGACTGACTTTCGCCTTCTTGAGCTGAGATATGCTGAACTCTGTAAATACTATATGAATACTGGAACACTTGATGATATATTGGACTTGTACCCAAGACTGACTATATAATACATCTGTTATACAAAGTATTGTTCCTATGCAATATATAGTACATCTGTTATGCAATGCATGTACCTATAACCTGAGCTTGTAAAAGCATCTTAATCACCTTCAGCGATTAAGTGTTTAATATCACACTAGTTTCTATAGAAGCTATCTTACCCTGTCAGTAGGAGAGACACAGGTGTATGTATATATATGTAGATATGTGTAGGTAAGTGTGTATATATGTATATGTGGGTGTGTATTTGTGTACAGGGTATGTGGAAGCTGGTCAGAATTGCACTTTTCCTTTGTAAACGCACATTAATGACACTGTAAAAACGCACCTCGAACACTGTTTATGTATGACAGACGTAAATCTGTATGTTTATGCTGCTCTGACGTTTTATGTTTGTAGGTTAGCTTAGCATTTAAAAGTGCTACAATCACCTTCGGTGGTTGATTGTTCAATAAATCCCTGAATTATATGTTGAAGAGATCTGTAACCCTGTCGCAAGAAGGACAGAAGAAAATGTATATATGCTGATTAGCTTTGTAAATGTGTGGCCACGTCTGTGGTAGAAAATAATAATAATAATAATAAAATGGTCCCTTGGGACCAGTTTAATAAAAAAGATTACCTATGCAGGTTTGGTTTCCACCTGTGCGATTGAATCAGGATCTGCTTCCCTGAGATATTCCCTGTGCTTTCCCGAGATGTTGGAGTAAATGTTTGCATTAGCATACCATAACTTGAGGCTTTTCCTAGAAATTCTGCTCTTCTCTTCCATGCGATGGAATAGATTTAGGTCTGATGGTCCAGAGTGGAAGAACTCGAGACTTGGATGAGAGTTGGGGATTTGTGAGTCGGGATACTCACCTAGTGGTGCTTGCGGGGGTTGAGCTTCGGCTCATGGTCCTGCCTCTCAACTATCTGTCAACTGGTTTACAGATTCCTGAACCTATTGAGCTCTATCATATCTTCATTTGAAACTGTGTATGGAGTCCACCTCCACCATATCACTGCTTTGGTGATCACTGGTAGGTGGGTGGGAAAATAATAGTTGGGTGGAGAAGTAGGTAGGTGGGAAAGGAGTAAGTGGGTGAAAGCAGTAGGTAGATGAAGGAGGAGAAGGTGGGGGAAGAATTAGAAGGGTGAGACCGCATTGAGTATCAAGGGACGACTGATGAAGAATAATTTTCAGGCTGATCTGCTCAGTTACTGAGCCACACCTGATACGCTGAAATGTCAGTGTATTCAGTGAGTGTTGGTTGCTGGTTTGGCCTACCTAGTCTGATCATGATCTGTTATACTTAGTCTAATCTACCTAGTCTAGTTTACCTGGGCTGATCGACTTAATCTGGTCTACCTGGTTTAATCGGCCATGGAAACTCTGGAAACACTCAGGCAGTCGAGTGAAACACGCACCATTTCCCAAACCTGGCCAACCGTACGAATGCACATATAAAACATAAATACTCGTCGAAGAGTTCAATATAGCTGTTATTGTTAGTGAACGGCGTATACACAGCAGGTCATTGTGCGAGTCAGACGCTGTTGAGGAAAGCGGCAGTGATTTCCTCATTCATTGTAGAAACAACAAAGTTTCTCAATAAAACTGTGAACACTGTATATTATTTTGATCATATATATGTTAATGAATTTTTTAATGCTGTAAAGAACTTGTATATATGAAAATATTTGTTTCCTTGCTTTCATCTAAATAAAACATGCACCATATAACGTTTTCTATAATATGGAAAAATATTGATTGTGAATATGTCTTTATGTATTGTTGTGTATGCTTCGGTGTGTAGATCTCTATATTTGCTTCTTTAAAATTGGTCTTTGAGCGCTTCTTTACATAGGTCTATAAATGCTTCTTCGCATATGTCTATATATGCTTCTTTACATAGGTATGTATATATGCTTTACTTAGGCCTTGATATGCTTCTTTACATAGGTCTATATATAGATATGCTTCTTCCCATAGGTCTATATGCTTCTTTACATAGATGTATATATGCGTCTTTACATAGGTCTATATATGCTTCTTTTATAGGTCTATATATGCTTCTTTATATAGGTCTGTATATGCTTCTTCACATAGGTCTATATATATGCTTCTTCATGACTTTATGTTAAAGCTAAACTGTGCTTATTCCTAAAGTATTCTTGCTGGTTGATCAGTAAACTGTTGTGGTGATCCCAGAGAACTCTCCAGAGGTTGATAATCTGTGAGCCCAGCACCAAACCAACTTATGGCAATAAATATAGCGTGGTTGACCTTGGAGTTAGTGATTGGTCGAGGTCAATAGTGCAGTAACGACTAGGACTGGTGACGACATCACTGCCGCTAGTATAAAGGTGGAGCGAGACGACGTTTGAGTCAGTCTGAGCTGCACCTCCCAACCCTCAACATGTTCAAGGCTGTAAGACACAAAATAAGCTGTCTGAATACTTTGTGAATTTTAACAGCCTTGTGCTGAAGTTACACATGAATTGCTAACTTGAAATGTTATCTCTATTTTTATCTGCAGGTGTTTGCTGTGTTGTCCATCTTCCTGCTTGTGGCTTCTGCCATGGCGAGCCCCATGCCCGAGCCTGGCCACCGTGGAGGATACGGAGGTGGATATGGCCATGGCGGCCGTGGAGGTGGTTATGGCCACGGTGGACGCGGAGGTGGATATGGCCACGGAGGACGAGGAGGTGGATATGGCGGCTATGGATATGGTCGTTGAAGAATCCTCTGATGTTCATGTCTCTGTAATTTTAGTACCTGTAGCAACGTCCCTTAACCTCTGTCTTTTGTCTAATAAACACACAACTCAGATATGAAAGAGCTTCTTAGTTTTTACCCTTATTAGTGAGCTTTGTTTCTTTATGGTTTTTACACAAGCCATAATTCACTATAGAGCATCACCCACAAGTCTAAGAACTCTCGAAAACTGCAGAACATAAAAGCACAAACACTATCTTGAGACTTCAGCAGTAGCTGCAATGACTACCTAATGTACATTTGTATAAGCTGTTCTAAATGCCCGAAACGCTATGCATACTGGTGGCTGTACAAGAATGTAACAAGAACTCTTGTATATATAAATAAATAATAATTTTTTCAGTATTTTGCGTAAGGAAACAACCAGTTCAATTGGTAGTAAATTCTCAATTTACTGATTATTGCATTTCGTGTTTAGCCCCGGTACGAAATTGACTAAAAACAATAAAAAAAAATTTGACAGGGTTATCAAGGCCACCACAACATCTTGCTGACCCAATAACAAGTACATTTTACTCCTGAACATAGTTCAGTATTACATAAACGGTGAATATTCCCTGAGAAGTGTCAGGGGAAGGTCAACCTTCTAGAGGCTACATCCTGGGAAAGATCACCAGTTAGTCTAGAATCTAGAGGGACTTCGTACTGGGGGGGAACCACATAACTTCCGCGACTAGTACACCTTTATCCCAATACCCAAACACACAGGATGTATATTGTATATACATCTTGTGTGTTATATACATGTATATACATCCTGCAGCCTTGCACATACGCGTGTTAACTTACACCCACGAATTATGGTTTGCTCAACAATTGGGGAGTTCTAAACGCTTGATCAGTGTTCTCAGCGATAACTAGTCACAAGCCAATGAAGGCTTCGAGATTTAGAGCTTGGTTTGGTAATGGTCTATCAACCACATGAGAGTTACTAAGACCGCCACAATAACTTACTGACCAACCATAAATATACTCAAGTCCTGAGCATAGTCCAGAACTAATTAAATCGTGGGGTTATGTGCAGAGATGATGCTTGACTGTATTAGTTTGATGAGGAAGATGATGCTCTGTATAAGCACGTTATACTCTGAAGGGGGACAGATATTTTTTAGATTGACGTAAACGTTACATATATTTTGACAATAAAAAGCCGATTCTCTGACGTCATTCTTGCTATTCATTCATTTCATTTTTCTAATTTGACACCCAAGTAAAATATCCGTAGAATAAGCAGTGACCATGCAGAGATCCCTGAGACTAGCCCTCGTTGGTGCCTGAGACTAGCCCTCGTTGGTGCCTGAGCCCAGAAGTTGGTGGTCCCTGAGACCAGCCCTTGGTGGTCCCCGGCGGTGTCTTATATACATTATGGTCTCCATAGCTGCCACATTACAGCAGGCTGGTCCCTTCACCTCGGTCTCATTGCTGCTCTGACGTTTTGTGTCGGGAGATTCGTGTCTTCTGTTTTCCTCACATTAGCACCCTATTATTGTTATTGTGTGGGAGTTTCTTTATAATCAATTTAGTTCACCATGGTTGAAGTGTCTCATGATTAGAAATGTTGACATCGTCCGGTTGACAGTTTTTGCTGCTCTCTGATTAATATCTAAGTTGCCCTTATGTTTAGTCATAACATTAGTGCCCTTTTCTCCTCTTATTCATTGGGAGGCTGTAACTAACTATCAGTGCTTCTCTCTCCCATTCTGCTGTTATTATCCACTTGATGACATCTTTGATTACATTCATCGAAACAATAAATATTTTCTTAAAGTTTAAACCCTCTCTGTTAAGAGTTCCAAGCGTCTATAGTTTCTTTTTCTTCCCTTCCTTATGATCCCTTAATCAACTTTGTGAAAGAGAAAACATGCACTTCCTTGAATATTATATTGTAGAATATCCCATATTGACTGACTTTCGCCCTCCTGGGCTGAAATATGCTGAACTCTGTAAATATTATATAAATACTGGAACACTTGATGATATATTGGACTTGTAACCAAGAATGACTGTATAATACATCTGTTATTCAATGTAATGTACCTATACAATATGTAATACATCTGTTATGCAATGTATTGTACCTATACAATATGTAATACATCCCCTATGCAATGCATGTACCTGTAACCTGAGCTTGTAAAAGCATCTTAATCATCTTCAGTGTTAAGTGTTTGATATCACTAGTTTCTATAGAAGCTATCTTACCCTGTCAGTAGGAGAGACATAGGTGTATCTATCTATCTATCTATCTATCTCTATATATATATCTATATGTATATATGTAGATATATATATATATATATATATATATAATTATATATATATATATATATATATATATATATATATATATGTAGATATGTGTAGGTATATGTGTATATATGTATACGTGTGTGTGTAATTGTATACAAGGTATGTGGTGGCTGGTCAGAATTGAATTTCTCCTTTGTAAACGCACATTAATGACAGTATGTATAAAGACACCTCGAACACTGCTTATGTTAGACAGACGTAAATCTGTGTATTTATGTTTGTAGGTTAGCTTAACATTTTAAATGTTAAACTACAATCACCTTCTGTGGTTGATTATTCAATAAGTCACTGAATTATATGTTTAACAGATCTCTAACCTTGTCCACGGAGGACAGAAGAAAATGTATATATGCTGATTGCAGTATAAATGTGTGACCATGTCTGTGGTAGAAAATAATAATAATAAAAAAAGAAGTCTCTTGGGACCAGTTAAATAAAAAAGATTACCTATGCAGGTTTGGTGTCAACCCGTGCTATTACATCAGGATCTGCTTCCCTGTGATTGTCTGTGTGTCTCAGAGTTTCCCTAAGATGTTGGAGTAAATGTTTGTATTAGCATACCATAGCATGAGGCTTTCCCTAAAAATCCTGCTACTCCAGAGTGGAAGAGCTCGAGACTTGGAGGAGAGTTGGGGATTTGTGAGTCGGGGTAATCACCTAGTTGTGCTTGCGGGGGTTGAGGTTCGGCTCTTTGGTCCCGCCTCTCAACTGTCAGTCAACTGGTTTACAGATTCCTGAACTTATTGAGCTCTATCATATCTACTTTTGAAAGTGTGTATGGAGTCTGCCTCCAAAGAATAATTGGATGGGGAAGTAGGAAGGTGGGAAAGGAGTAGGTGGGTGAAGGCAGTAGGTACGTGAAGGAGGTGTGTGGGGAAGAATTAGATGGGTGAAACCGCTTCAGTATTCAAGGGCCGACTGATGCGGAATATTTTCAGGCTGAGCTGCTCAGTTACTGAGTCACGCCTGATACTCTGACATGCCAATGTATTCAGTGAGTGTTGGTAGCTGGTTACGTCTACCTGATCTGATCTTGATCTGTTATACCCGGTCTGGTTTACCTGGTCTGATCTACCTAGTCTAGTTAACCTTGGCTGAAAGACTTGATCTGGTATACCTGGTCTGATCGGCCGTGCTAGCACTCTGGAAACACTAAGGCAGTCGAGGGAAACACGCACCGTTTCCGAAACCTGGCCAACCGTACGAACCCTACGTATAAAACATAAATACTCGTTGAAGAGATTAATGTAGCTGTTATTGTTAGTGAACGGCGTATACACAGCAGGTCATTGTGCGAGTCAGACGCTGTTGAGGAAAGTGGCAGCGATTTCCTCATTCATTGTAGAAACAACAAAGTTTCTCAATAAAACTGTGAACACTGTATATTATTTTGATCATATATATGTTAATGAAATTTTTAATGCTGTAAAGAACTTGTATATATGAAAATATTTGTTTACTTGCTTTCATCTAAATAAAACATGTACCATATAACGTTTTCTATAATATGGAAAAATATTGATTGTGAATATGTCTATATGTATTGTTGTGAATGCTTCGGTGTGTAGATCTATATATTTGCTTCTTTAAAATTGGTCTTTGAGCGCTTCTTTACATAGGTTTATAAATGCTTCTTCACATATGTCTATAAATGCTTCATCACATAAGTCTATATACGCTTCTTTACATAGGTATGTATATATGCTTTACTTAGGCCTTGATATGCTTCTTTATATAGGTCTATACATAGATATGCTTCTTTATATAGGTCTATATATAGATATGCTTCTTCCCATAGGTCTATATGCTTCTTTACATAGGTGTATATATGCGTCTTTACATAGGTTTATATATGCTTTTTTTACATAGGTCTATATATGCTTCTTTACATAGGTCTATATATGTTTTTTTTAAATAGGTCTATATATGCTTCTTCCAATAGGTCTATATACGCTTCTTTACATAGGTCTATACATGCTTCTTCACTTATGTCTATTTATGCTACTTTATATAGGTCTAGATATGCTTCTTTATATAGGTCTGTAAATGCTTCTTCACATAGGTCTATATATATATGCTTCTTCACATAGGTCTATATATATGCTTCTTCGTGACTTTATGTTTAAAGCTAAACTGTGCTTATTCCTAAAGTATTCTTGCTGGTTGATCAGTAAACTGTTGTGGTGATCCCAGAGAACTCTCCAGAGGTTGATAATCTGTGAGCCCAGCACTAAACCAACTTATGGCAATAAATATAGCGTGGTTGACCTTGGAGTTAGTGATTGGTCGAGGTCAATAGTGCAGTAACGGCTGGGACTGGTGACGACATCACTGCCGCTAGTATAAAGGTGGAGCGAGACGACGTTTGAGTCAGTCTGAGTTGCACCTCCCAACCCTCAACATGTTCAAGGCTGTAAGACACACAAATAAGCTGTCTGAATACTTTGTGAATCTTAACAGCCTTGTGCTGAAGTTACACATGAATTGCTAACTTGAAATTTTATCTCTATTTTTATCTGCAGGTGTTTGCTGTGTTGTCCATCTTCCTGCTTGTGGCTTCTGCCATGGCGAGCCCCATGCCCGAGCCTGGCCACCGTGGAGGATACGGAGGTGGATATGGCCATGGCGGCCGTGGAGGTGGTTATGGCCACGGTGGACGCGGAGGTGGATATGGCCACGGAGGACGAGGCGGTGGATATGGCGGCTATGGATATGGTCGTTGAAGGATCTTCTGATGGTCATGTCTCTGTAATTTTAGTACCTGTAGCAACGTCCCTTAACCTCAGTCTTTTGTTTAATAAACACACAACTCAGATATGAAAGAGCTTCTTAGTTTTTACCCTTATTAGTGAGCTTTGTTTCTTACTGATTTTTCACACAAGCCATAATGCGCTATAGAGCATCACCCACAAGTCCAAGAACTCTCGAAAACTGCAGGACATAAAAACACAAACACAATCTTGAGACTTCAGCAGTAGCTGCAATGACTACCTAATATTCATTTGTATAAGCTGTTCTAAATGCCCGAAATGTTATGCGTGCTAGTGGCTGTATAAGAATGTAAGAACTCTTATATAAATAAATAAATAAATAAATAAAATACCATTTCAGTATTTTGAGTAAGGAAACAACCAGTTGATAGTTAATTCTCAATTTAATGATTTTTGCGTTTCGTGTTTTGCCACGGTACAAAATTGACTAAAAACAATACAAAGAACTCGGCAAGTTTATCAAGGCCACCACAACTCCGTACTGCCCCAATAACAAGTACATTTTACTCCTGAACATAATTCAATATTACATAAACGGTGAATATACTCTGAGAAGTGTCAGGGTATACAATATACATCTTGTGTGTTTGGGTGTTGGGATAAAGGTGTTCCAGTCGCGGAAGTTATGTGGTTCCCCCCTGTACGAGATCCCTCTAGATCCTAGACTAACTGGTGATCCTCCCCAGGATGCATCCCACAACTTTCTAACTCCCAGGTAATTATTTATTGCTAGACGAACAGAAGCATCAGGTGAACGGAGACGAGTCTTAAACGTCTCAATCTCACCTGCCGCAGGAATCAAACTAAAGACCTCTCGGTTGTGACCGGACTGTGATGACTTTGCTCCATGAGCCCCAAGAGCATATACTGACCAACCAGCACGTATAGTTTAGTCCTGAACTTTGAGATGAATTGATGAGAGGGAATCTTGATCCTCAAGAATAACGTATACTTGCTGTATTATACACCGAGAGGTGCAACACATACATCAGTGTATAAGTCAGTAGATTGGTAGATAGTCAGTCGAAGGTGATATCTTCATAGGTCTCCAGAGTTTGCCAATGCAGGTAGGAGTAAACTATCGTTAGTTGTACTGGGCCATATCGATTTATTAACATCACTAACTATGTAATAGGGTTACTGCCGGTATGCAGATTTATGTGTTACAGAAAAGTCCGGAGGACCACATGGTGGTTGTTTGTTCCAGGTAAATACTGACTAATGAAACAATGCGAGAGTATAATTGTCTGTTCTTGGAGAGTAAAAAACAACGAAGATTATTAGTTCATTTATGGTACTTGAAAAACAATAACAATGATAATCAACAACAAAAAATAGCTCACGGCGATGGAGAGTTGGAAAATGTGGTGTTAAAGTCCATACAGAAAGACTACACATTAATTACACTGCGTAACACTTTCATGTAGTTACACAGGGAATAGCGCTATTTTCTGATTGTTTTTGCCTCTAGAGTATAGAAAACGGCTGTTATTCCCAACGGCTGTTGGGAGCCGGTCGGCCGAGCACGCTGGACTTGTGATCCTGTGGTCCAGGTTCGATCCCGGGCGCCGGAGAGAAACAGTAGGGCAGAGTTTCTTTCACCCTATGCCCCTGTTACCTAGCAGTAAAATAGGTACTTGGGTGTTAGTCAGCTGTCACGGGCTGCTTCCTGGGGGTGGAGGCNTGTCTTATATACATTATGCTCTCCATATCTGCCACATTACAGGCTGGTCCCCTCACCTCGGTCTCATTGCTGCTCTGACGTTTTGTGTCGGGAGATTCGTGTCTTCAGTTTTCCTCACTTTAGCACCCTATTATTGTTCTTGTGTGGGAATCTCTTTATTATCATTTAGTTCACCATGTTTGAAGTGTCTCCATGATTAGAAACGTTGACATCGACCGGTTACAGTTTTTGCTCTTCCTGATTAATGTCTAAGTTGCCCCTATATTTTTGTCATACCATTCCTGCCCTGTTCTCCTCTCATTCATTGGGAGGGTGTAACTAACCATCAGTACTTTTATCATCCCTCCTGCTGTTATCATTCATTTGATAACATCTGTGAATATATTCATCGAAACAATAAATATTTCCTTAAAGTTTCAATCCTTTCTGTTAAGTTTCTGTTTTCTTCCCTTCCTTATGATCCCTTAGTCAACTTCATGAAAGAGAAAACATGCACTCCCTTGAATATTATACTGTAGAATGTCTCATATTGACTGACTTTCGCCTTCTTGAGCTGAGATATGCTGAACTCTGTAAATACTATATGAATACTGGAACACTTGATGATATATTGGACTTGTACCCAGACTGACTATATAATACATCTGTTATACAAAGTATTGTTCCTATGCAATATATAGTACATCTGTTATGCAATGCATGTACCTATAACCTGAGCTTGTAAAAGCATCTTAATCACCTTCAGCGATTAAGTGTTTAATATCACACTAGTTTCTATAGAAGCTATCTTACCCTGTCAGTAGGAGAGACACAGGTGTATGTATATATATGTAGATATGTGTAGGTAAGTGTGTATATATGTATATGTGGGTGTGTATTTGTGTACAGGGTATGTGGAAGCTGGTCAGAATTGCACTTTTCCTTTGTAAACGCACATTAATGACACTGTAAAAACGCACCTCGAACACTGTTTATGTATGACAGACGTAAATCTGTATGTTTATGCTGCTCTGACGTTTTATGTTTGTAGGTTAGCTTAGCATTTTAAAAGTGCTACAATCACCTTCGGTGGTTGATTGTTCAATAAATCCCTGAATTATATGTTGAAGAGATCTGTAACCCTGTCGCAAGAAGGACAGAAGAAAATGTATATATGCTGATTAGCTTTGTAAATGTGTGGCCACGTCTGTGGTAGAAAATAATAATAATAATAATAAAATGGTCCCTTGGGACCAGTTTAATAAAAAAGATTACCTATGCAGGTTTGGTTTCCACCTGTGCGATTGAATCAGGATCTGCTTCCCTGAGATATTCCCTGTGCTTTCCCGAGATGTTGGAGTAAATGTTTGCATTAGCATACCATAACTTGAGGCTTTTCCTAGAAATTCTGCTCTTCTCTTCCATGCGATGGAATAGATTTAGGTCTGATGGTCCAGAGTGGAAGAACTCGAGACTTGGATGAGAGTTGGGAATTTGTGAGTCGGGATACTCACCTAGTGGTGCTTGCGGGGGTTGAGCTTCGGCTCATGGTCCTGCCTCTCAACTGGTTTACAGATTCATGAACCTATTGAGCTCTATCATATCTTCATTTGAAACTGTGTATGGAGTCCACCTCCACCATATCACTGCTTTGGTGATCACTGGTAGGTGGGTGGGAAAATAATAGTTGGGTGGAGAAGTAGGTAGGTGGGAAAGGAGTAAGTGGGTGAAAGCAGTAGGTAGATGAAGGAGGAGGAGAAGGTGGGTGGGGGAAGAATTAGAAGGGTGAGACCGCATTGAGTATCAAGGGACGACTGATGAAGAATAATTTTCAGGCTGATCTGCTCAGTTACTGAGCCACACCTGATACGCTGAAATGTCAGTGTATTCAGTGAGTGTTGGTAGCTGGTTTGATCTACCTAGTCTGATCTTGATCTGTTATACTTAGTCTAATCTACCTAGTCTAGTTTACCTGGGCTGATCGACTTAATCTGGTCTACCTGGTTTAATCGGCCATGGAAACTTTGGAAACACTCAGGCAGTCGAGTGAAACACGCACCATTTCCCAAACCTGGCCAACCGTACGAATGCACATATAAAACATAAATACTCGTCGAAGAGTTCAATATAGCTGTTATTGTTAGTGAACGGCGTATACACAGCAGGTCATTGTGCGAGTCAGACGCTGTTGAGGAAAGCGGCAGTGATTTCCTCATTCATTGTAGAAACAACAAAGTTTCTCAATAAAACTGTGAACACTGTATATTATTTTGATCATATATATGTTAATGAATTTTTTAATGCTGTAAAGAACTTGTATATATGAAAATATTTGTTTCCTTGCTTTCATCTAAATAAAACATGCACCATATAACGTTTTCTATAATATGGAAAAATATTGATTGTGAATATGTCTTTATGTATTGTTGTGTATGCTTCGGTGTGTAGATCTCTATATTTGCTTCTTTAAAATTGGTCTTTGAGCGCTTCTTTACATAGGTCTATAAATGCTTCTTCGCATATGTCTATATATGCTTCTTTACATAGGTATGTATATATGCTTTACTTAGGTCTTGATATGCTTCTTTACATAGGTCTATATATAGATATGCTTTTTCCCATAGGTCTATATGCTTCTTTACATAGATGTATATATGCGTCTTTACATAGGTCTATATATGCTTCTTTTTATAGGTCTATATATGCTTCTTTATATAGGTCTGTATATGCTTCTTCACATAGGTCTATATATATGCTTCTTCATGACTTTATGTTTAAGCTAAACTGTGCTTATTCCTAAAGTATTCTTGCTGGTTGATCAGTAAACTGTTGTGGTGATCCCAGAGAACTCTCCAGAGGTTGATAATCTGTGAGCCCAGCACCAAACCAACTTATGGCAATAAATATAGCGTGGTTGACCTTGGAGTTAGTGATTGGTCGAGGTCAATAGTGCAGTAACGACTAGGACTGGTGACGACATCACTGCCGCTAGTATAAAGGTGGAGCGAGACGACGTTTGAGTCAGTCTGAGCTGCACCTCCCAACCCTCAACATGTTCAAGGCTGTAAGACACAAAATAAGCTGTCTGAATACTTTGTGAATTTTAACAGCCTTGTGCTGAAGTTACACATGAATTGCTAACTTGAAATGTTATCTCTATTTTTATCTGCAGGTGTTTGCTGTGTTGTCCATCTTCCTGCTTGTGGCTTCTGCCATGGCGAGCCCCATGCCCGAGCCTGGCCACCGTGGAGGATACGGAGGTGGATATGGCCATGGCGGCCGTGGAGGTGGTTATGGCCACGGTGGACGCGGAGGTGGATATGGCCACGGAGGACGAGGAGGTGGATATGGCGGCTATGGATATGGTCGTTGAAGAATCCTCTGATGTTCATGTCTCTGTAATTTTAGTACCTGTAGCAACGTCCCTTAACCTCTGTCTTTTGTCTAATAAACACACAACTCAGATATGAAAGAGCTTCTTAGTTTTTACCCTTATTAGTGAGCTTTGTTTCTTTATGGTTTTTACACAAGCCATAATTCACTATAGAGCATCACCCACAAGTCTAAGAACTCTCGAAAACTGCAGAACATAAAAGCACAAACACTATCTTGAGACTTCAGCAGTAGCTGCAATGACTACCTAATGTACATTTGTATAAGCTGTTCTAAATGCCCGAAACGCTATGCATACTGGTGGCTGTACAAGAATGTAACAAGAACTCTTGTATATATAAATAAATAATAATTTTTTTCAGTATTTTGCGTAAGGAAACAACCAGTTCAATTGGTAGTAAATTCTCAATTTACTGATTATTGCATTTCGTGTTTAGCCCCGGTACGAAATTGACTAAAAACAATAAAAAAAAATTTGACAGGGTTATCAAGGCCACCACAACATCTTGCTGACCCAATAACAAGTACATTTTACTCCTGAACATAGTTCAGTATTACATAAACGGTGAATATTCCCTGAGAAGTGTCAGGGGAAGGTCAACCTTCTAGAGGCTACATCCTGGGAAAGATCACCAGTTAGTCTAGAATCTAGAGGGACTTCGTACTGGGGGGGAACCACATAACTTCCGCGACTAGTACACCTTTATCCCAATACCCAAACACACAGGATGTATATTGTATATACATCTTGTGTGTTATATACATGTATATACATCCTGCAGCCTTGCACATACGCGTGTTAACTTACACCCACGAATTATGGTTTGCTCAACAATTGGGGAGTTCTAAACGCTTGATCAGTGTTCTCAGCGATAACTAGTCACAAGCCAATGAAGGCTTCGAGATTTAGAGCTTGGTTTGGTAATGGTCTATCAACCACATGAGAGTTACTAAGACCGCCACAATAACTTACTGACCAACCATTAAATATACTCAAGTCCTGAGCATAGTCCAGAACTAATTAAATCGTGGGGTTATGTGCAGAGATGATGCTTGACTGTATTAGTTTGATGAGGAAGATGATGCTCTGTATAAGCACGTTATACTCTGAAGGGGGACAGATATTTTTTAGATTGACGTAAACGTTACATATATTTTGACAATAAAAAGCCGATTCTCTGACGTCATTCTTGCTATTCATTCATTTCATTTTTCTAATTTGACACCCAAGTAAAATATCCGTAGAATAAGCAGTGACCATGCAGAGATCCCTGAGACTAGCCCTCGTTGGTGCCTGAGACTAGCCCTCGTTGGTGCCTGAGCCCAGAAGTTGGTGGTCCCTGAGACCAGCCCTTGGTGGTCCCCGGCGGTGTCTTATATACATTATGGTCTCCATAGCTGCCACATTACAGCAGCTGGTCCCTTCACCTCGGTCTCATTGCTGCTCTGACGTTTTGTGTTGGGAGATTCGTGTCTTCTGTTTTCCTCACATTAGCACCCTATTATTGTTATTGTGTGGGAGTTTCTTTATAATCAATTTAGTTCACCATGGTTGAAGTGTCTCATGATTAGAAATGTTGACATCGTCCGGTTGACAGTTTTTGCTGCTCTCTGATTAATATCTAAGTTGCCCTTATGTTTAGTCATAACATTAGTGCCCTTTTCTCCTTTTATTCATTGGGAGGCTGTAACTAACTATCAGTGCTTCTCTCTCCCATTCTGCTGTTATTATCCACTTGATGACATCTTTGATTACATTCATCGAAACAATAAATATTTTCTTAAAGTTTAAACCCTCTCTGTTAAGAGTTCCAAGCGTCTATAGTTTCTTTTTCTTCCCTTCCTTATGATCCCTTAATCAACTTTGTGTAAGAGAAAACATGCACTTCCTTGAATATTATATTGTAGAATATCCCATATTGACTGACTTTCGCCCTCCTGGGCTGAAATATGCTGAACTCTGTAAATATTATGTAAATACTGGAACACTTGATGGACTTGTAACCAAGAATGACTGTATAATACATCTGTTATTCAATGTAATGTACCTATACAATATGTAATACATCTGTTATGCAATGTATTGTACCTATACAAAATGTAATACATCCCCTATGCAATGCATGTACCTGTAACCTGAGCTTGTAAAAGCATCTTAATCATCTTCAGTGTTAAGTGTTTGATATCACTAGTTTCTATAGAAGCTATCTTACCCTGTCAGTTGGAGAGACATAGGTGTATCTATCTATCTATCTATCTCTATATATATATCTATATGTATATATGTATATATATATATATATATATATATATATATATATATATATATATATATATATATATATATATATATATATGTAGATATGTGTAGGTATATGTGTATATATGTATACGTGTGTGTGTGTGTAATTGTATACAAGGTATGTGGTGGCTGGTCAGAATTGAATTTCTCCTTTGTAAACGCACATTAATGACAGTATGTATAAAGACACCTCGAACACTGCTTATGTTAGACAGACGTAAATCTGTGTATTTATGTTTGTAGGTTAGCTTAACATTTTAAAAGTAGTACAATCACCTTCTGTGGTTGATTATTCAATAAGTCACTGAATTATATGTTTAACAGATCTCTAACCTTGTCCACGGAGGACAGAAGAAAATGTATATATGCTGATTTGCAGTATAAATGGGTGACCATGTCTGTGGTAGAAAATAATAATAATAAAAAAAGAAGTCTCTTGGGACCAGTTAAATAAAAAAGATTACCTATGCAGGTTTGGTGTCAACCCGTGCTATTACATCAGGATCTGCTTCCCTGTGATTGTCTGTGTGTCTCAGAGTTTCCCTAAGATGTTGGAGTAAATGTTTGTATTAGCATACCATAGCATGAGGCTTTCCCTAAAAATCCTGCTACTCCAGAGTGGAAGAGCTCGAGACTTGGAGGAGAGTTGGGGATTTGTGAGTCGGGGTAATCACCTAGTTGTGCTTGCGGGGGTTGAGGTTCGGCTCTTTGGTCCCGCCTCTCAACTGTCAGTCAACTGGTTTACAGATTCCTGAACTTATTGAGCTCTATCATATCTACTTTTGAAAGTGTGTATGGAGTCTGCCTCCAAAGAATAATTGGATGGGGAAGTAGGAAGGTGGGAAAGGAGTAGGTGGGTGAAGGCAGTAGGTACGTGAAGGAGGTGTGTGGGGAAGAATTAGATGGGTGAAACCGCTTCAGTATTCAAGAGCCGACTGATGCGGAATAATTTTCAGGCTGATCTGCTCAGTTACTGAGTCACGCCTGATACTCTGACATGCCAATGTGTTCAGTGAGTGTTGGTAGCTGGTTACGTCTACCTGATCTGATCTTGATCTGTTATACCCGGTCTGGTTTACCTGGTCTGATCTACCTAGTCTAGTTAACCTAGTCTAGTTAACCTTGGCTGAAAGACTTGATCTGGTATACCTGGTCTGATCGGCCGTGCTAGCACTCTGGAAACACTAAGGCAGTCGAGGGAAACACGCACCGTTTCCGAAACCTGGCCAACCGTACGAACCCTACGTATAAAACATAAATACTCGTTGAAGAGATTAATGTAGCTGTTATTGTTAGTGAACGGCGTATACACAGCAGGTCATTGTGCGAGTCAGACGCTGTTGAGTAAAGTGGCAGCGATTTCCTCATTCATTGTAGAAACAACAAAGTTTCTCAATAAAACTGTGAACACTGTATATTATTTTGATCATATATATGTTAATGAAATTTTTAATGCTGTAAAGAACTTGTATATATGAAAATATTTGTTTACTTGCTTTCATCTAAATAAAACATGTACCATATAACGTTTTCTATAATATGGAAAAATATTGATTGTGAATATGTCTATATGTATTGTTGTGAATGCTTCGGTGTGTAGATCTATATATTTGCTTCTTTAAAATTGGTCTTTGAGCGCTTCTTTACATAGGTTTATAAATGCTTCTTCACATATGTCTATAAATGCTTCATCACATAAGTCTATATACGCTTCTTTACATAGGTATGTATATATGCTTTACTTAGGCCTTGATATGCTTCTTTATATAGGTCTATATATAGATATGCTTCTTCCCATAGGTCTATATGCTTCTTTACATAGGTGTATATATGCGTCTTTACATAGGTGTATATATGCGTCTTTACATAGGTTTATATATGCTTTTTTTACATAGGTCTATATATGCTTCTTTACATAGGTCTATATATGTTTTTTTTAAATAGGTCTATATATGCTTCTTCCAATAGGTCTATATACGCTTCTTTACATAGGTCTATATATGCTTCTTCACTTATGTCTATTTATGCTACTTTATATAGGTCTAGATATGCTTCTTTATATAGGTCTGTAAATGCTTCTTCACATAGGTCTATATATATATGCTTCTTCACATAGGTCTATATATATGCTTCTTCGTGACTTTATGTTTAAAGCTAAACTGTGCTTATTCCTAAAGTATTCTTGCTGGTTGATCAGTAAACTGTTGTGGTGATCCCAGAGAACTCTCCAGAGGTTGATAATCTGTGAGCCCAGCACTAAACCAACTTATGGCAATAAATATAGCGTGGTTGACCTTGGAGTTAGTGATTGGTCGAGGTCAATAGTGCAGTAACGGCTGGGACTGGTGACGACATCACTGCCGCTAGTATAAAGGTGGAGCGAGACGACGTTTGAGTCAGTCTGAGTTGCACCTCCCAACCCTCAACATGTTCAAGGCTGTAAGACACACAAAATAAGCTGTCTGAATACTTTGTGAATCTTAACAGCCTTGTGCTGAAGTTACACATGAATTGCTAACTTGAAATTTTATCTCTATTTTTATCTGCAGGTGTTTGCTGTGTTGTCCATCTTCCTGCTTGTGGCTTCTGCCATGGCGAGCCCCATGCCCGAGCCTGGCCACCGTGGAGGATACGGAGGTGGATATGGCCATGGCGGCCGTGGAGGTGGATATGGCCACGGTGGACGCGGAGGTGGTTATGGCCACGGAGGACGAGGCGGTGGATATGGCGGCTATGGATATGGTCGTTGAAGGATCTTCTGATGGTCATGTCTCTGTAATTTTAGTACCTGTAGCAACGTCCCTTAACCTCAGTCTTTTGTTTAATAAACACACAACTCAGATATGAAAGAGCTTCTCAGATTTTACCCTTATTAGTGAACTTTGTTTCTTAATGATTTACACACGAGCAATAATGCGCTATAGAGCATCATCCACAAGTCCAAGAACTCTCGAAAACTGCAGGACATAAAAGCACAAACACAATCTTGAGACTTCAGCAGTAGCTGCAATGATTACCTAATGTACATTTGTATAAGCTGTTCTAAATGGCCGAAATGTTATGCGTGCTAGTGGCTGTACAAGAATGTAAGAACTCTTGTATATATAAATAAATAAAAAATATAAAACATTTCAGAATTTTGCGTAAGGAAACAACCTGTTCAATTAGCAGCAAATTCTCAATTTACTGATTTTTGCATTTCGTGTTTAGCCACAGTACAAAATTCACTAAAAACAATAAAAAAAATCGGCAGGGTTATTAAGGCCACCACAACACCTTACTGACCCAATAACAAGTACATTTTACTCCTGAACATAATTCAGTATTACATAAACGGTGAATATACTCTGAGAAGTGTCAGGGGAAGGTCAACCTTCTAGAGGCTACATCCTGGGGAGGATCACCAGTTAGTCTAGAATCTAGAGGGACTTCGTACTGGGGGGGAACCACATAACTTCCGCGACTGGTACTCCTTTATCCTAATACCCAAACACACAGGAGTATATTGTATATTGTATATATCTTGTGTGTTATATACATGTATATACATCCTGCAGCCTTGCACATACGCGTGTTAACTTACACCCGCGAATGACGGTTTGCTCAACAATTGGGGAGTTCTAAACTCTTGATCAGTGTTCTCAGCGATAACTAATCACTTGCCAATGAAGGCTTCGAGATTTAGAGCTTGGTTTGGTAATGGTCTATCAACACATGAGAGTTACTAAGACCGCCACAATAACTTACTGACCAACCATTAAATATACTCAAGTCCTGAGCATAGTCCAGAACTAATTAAATCGTGGGGTTATGTACAGAGATGATGCTTGCCTGTCTTAATTTGATGAGGAAGAAGGTGATCCGTATAAGCACATATTACTCTGAAGGGGGACAGATATTTTTTAGATTGACGTAAACGTTACATATATTTTGACAATAAAAAGCCCATTCCCTGAGGTCTTTCTTGCTAGTCATTCATTTCATTTTTCTAATTTGACACCCAAGTAAAATATCCGAAGAATATGCAGTTACCATACAGAGTTCCCTGAGATTAGCCCTCGTTGGTCCCCGAGATCAGCCCTTGGTGGTCCCTGAGATCAGCCCTTGGTGGTCCCTGGCAGTGTCTTATATACATTATGCTCTCCATATCTGCCACATTACAGGCTGGTTCCCTCACTTCGGTCTCATTGCTGCTCTGACGTTTTATGTCCGGAAGATCGTGTCTTTTGTTTTCCTCACTTTAGCACCCTATTATTGTTCTTGTGCGAGAATCTCTTTATTATCTATTTAGTTCACCATGGTTGAAGTCTCTCATGATTAGAAACGTTGACATCGTCGGGTTGACAGTTTTTGCTGCTCTCTGCTTAATATCTAATTTGCCCCTATATTTGTTCATACCATTCCTGTCCTGTTCTCCTGTTTTCATTGGAGGCTGTAACTAACCATCAGTACTTTTATCATCCTTCCTGCTGTTATCATTCATTTGATAACATCTGTGAATATGTTCATTGAAACAATAATATTTCCTTAAAGTTTCAACCCTTTCTGTTAAGAGTTCCAAACGTCTAGAGTTTCTGTTTTCTTCCCTTCCTTATGATCCCTTAGTCAACTTTGTGAAAGAGAAACATGCACTTCCTTGAATATTATATTGTAGAATTCTCATATTGACTGACTTTCGCCCTCCTGGGCTGAAATATGCTAAACTCTGTAAATACTATATGAATACTGGAACACTTGTGATATATTGGGCTTGTACCCAAGATTGACTATGTAATACATCTGTTATTCAATGTATTGTACCTATAGAATATGTAATACATCTGTTTATGCAATGTATTGTACCTATACAATATGTAATACATCCCCTATGCAATGCATGTACCTGTAACCTGAGCTTGTAAAAGCATCTTAATCACCTTCAGTGTTAAGTGTTTAATATCACACTAGTTTCTATAGAAGCTATATGATTTACAGCACCCTGTCAGTAGAAGAGGTATAGATGTTTATATACATGTAGATATGTGTAGGTATATGTGTATATATGTATATGTGTGGTGTGTGTGTATGTATTTGTATACAGGTATGTGGAAGCTGGTCAGAATTTGCATTTCTTCTTTTAAACGCACATTAATGACACTATGTCATTAATGTGCGATAGACGTAAATCTGTGTGTTTGTTTGTAGGATAGCTTAGGGTTTTAAAAGTACTACAATCACCTTCTGTGGTTGATTATTCAATAAATCACTGAATTACATGTTTTAACAGATCGCTAACCCTGTCCACAGAGGACAGAAGATAATGTATATATGCTGATTAGCATTAGAAATGGTGTGACCACGTCTGTGTTGGAAAATAATAATAATAAAAAAGTCCCTTTGGACCAGTTAACATAAAAAGATTTCCTATGCAGGTCTGATCTCAACCCGTGCTATTACATCAGTTTGCTTCCCTGAGATTGTCTCTGTGCGTCCCTGTGTTTCCCTGAAATGTTAGAGTAAATGTTTGTATTGCATACCATAGCTTGAGGTTTTTTTCCAAAATCCGGCTACTCCAGAGTGGAAGAGTTCGAGATTTGGATGAGAGTTGTGGATTTTTGAGTCGGGGTACTCACCTAGTTGTGTGCTTGTGGGGGTTGAGCTTCAGCTCTTGGTCCTGCCTCTCACTGTCAGTCAGGTTTACAAATTCCTGAACCTATTGAGCTCTATCATATCTCCTTTGTATCAGTCAGTTTACAGATTCCTGAACCTATTGAGCTCTATCATATCTACATTTGAAAGAGTCCACCACCACCACCAATACTGCATGGGTGATCGCTGGTATGGGGTGGGGAAAGAATAGTTGAGGGGGGAAGTGGTAGGTGGGAAGGAGTAGGTGGTGAAGGCTAGGTAGGTGAAGGAAAGGTGTGTGGGGGAAGAATTAGATGATGAGACCGCATTGTATATCAAGGGACGACTGATGCGGATAATTTTCAGGCTGAGCTGCTCAGTTACTGAGTGACGCTGATTCTCTGAAATGCCAGTGTATTCAGTGAGTGTTGGTTGCTGGTTTGGCCTACCTGGTCTGATCCTGATCTGTTATACCTGGTCTGATCTACCTAGTCTAGTTTACTACCTCGGCTGATCGACTTGATCTGGTCTACCTGGTCTGATCGGCCGTGCTAGCACCTGGAACACTCAGGCAGTCGAGTGGAACACGCACCGTTTCCTCCAAATCTGGCCAACCGTACGAACTCACATGTAGACATAAATACTCGTTGAAGTAGCTGATATTGTCGGAGAACGGCGTATACACAGCAGGTCATTGTGTGAGTCAGACGCTGTTGAGGAAAGCGGCAGTGATTTCCACATTCATTGTAGAAACGACAAAGTTTCTCAATAAA
>WNGS01000543.1:9308441-9332668 GCA_020271785.1 Procambarus virginalis | reverse complement strand
GTAATGAAAAGGCACAATAGTTCTTTGGCATAGGCCTCAGAACAATAATTGTGCTTTGTTGTAGTTTTGCTTGCTATGAGATTGAAAAGTTAGGCTAGAAAATGTAAATATAGCAATGTCTTTCTGCTATAATATTGCACTACTAATGTATATCAGGATTTTATAACTAGATGCAATGTACCTACTGGTTACTGTAATAATCATCTAGGTTCAAAGGACCATAATTTATGTGGTAAAAACTCCAGGCAGTATATCTTCTTTTAATTGACTTCAGTAAATTAAAGTTTATCTTATTTTTCTTAGTAGGTAAGAAATTGAGTGGACTGTATGTACTTGTTAAAACTGCCTGAAATTAATCTCACACAAATTGGGGGGGGACAATTTGTAGCTTAAACCACTTTGTAATGGCTCCTTCTTAAACTGCAAATTGTTTACCTGAGTTTAATTATATTATTTTATCATACCACATATGGTGGTCTAATCTACTATTATTTCAACAATTATTACTAGTTATGAATATTACTACTACAATAACTAGAATGGCCTTATCTGAGCCTGTAGTAAGGGCCCACTAAGGCTGTGTCATGGTAGCATCTATGTGGGTGTGGCCCTGTGCCTCATGGTGCCAATGGCGGCTGTGGAGGCCTTCAAGGCTAGCAACAGCTAGGTACATGTGTAGTTCTACTGCTCAGCTACTTGCTTTTCCAAGTCACAATTTACATGGTGTTGGTGTTGTTCATATATTGTAACCGTCTTAAATTTGATATTAAAAAGTGCACTAGAATAATAAACAAATACTTGGTAAGACGGATACTGGAGTGCTCTCATTTGTAGTAGTGATGTTGCTGTGGCAGTTTCTTCAGGCAGAGTAGGTCTATCCTGTGTGGCCATTATCACAACACGCGAGCACCCATTGTTATTGTTTTGTCAGCATGGCGTCTGTAAGAGACGCTCTGCCTCCCTTGTTCCAATATTGTGTTCTACTTCTAAGTTAAATTTACGTTAACAAGGGAATCAAGCTATATTTTGGTGTTAATAATTATATTCAGTCTTATTGAACACTTTTTTATTCAATTTAGACATTAAACTGTTGTATGAACAGTGGTTTAATAATGTAAATACTGCGGCGACGTCGATGACGTCACGGAGTCTCCCATTCTCTAATTTTAAGAGGATACTGTTAAGGGAAGACTATACTATTTGTGTATGAGTGTGTCGGTTTCCCGACAACTTTGGGGTTTGTAATAGATTTGCGTGGTGTTGAAATAGTGGTGTTGAAAAATAAAAACAAATATGTAGAAAAACCACATGTGAAAAATAGAGAATGCTAAACGCGTTTTCGGCTTAAATCGCCTTCATCAGAGAAAAGTAGAATGGAGATCATTCTTCATTCTACTATCGTATCTTCATTCTACTTTGCTCTGATGAAGGCGTTTTAAGCCGAAAACGCGTATAGCATTCTCTATTTTTCACATGTAGTTTTTCCGCATACTTGGATCAGTGTTTTTGTGATCACTGTTGCATAAAAACAAATATGTATTGTAACCAAACATATAAATTAAAATTAAATATAATTAAATTTCTTTCCTTTTAATTTTCATTTATTATTTTGGGGTAATATTTTTTAGTTTAAATTTACTTTAAGCAATAAAGAATATTTTAACGACCGTTGCCAATGTCACCCAAGTTTCTTCCAAATGTTTGAGCGAGGTTGATATATTCTGAAAGTTTTCTGTGGGGGTGGTGCATTCTAAAAGTTTGTGTACATTTAGCGCATTTACAACATGCAAAACTTTTCTGTCTTCATGAGTACTGTATAATTTTCCTCAATAGTCTACCAAATACAAGTAATGATTTTGGCACGTGTATTAGATGTAAAAATATCAGAATTATTCTACTACACTTCACCACGTATACCCGCTGTGTTTATGGTGAACTATTATAAAATAGCTGTATTATCTCACAAAAAAGTCACACTGTGCATGACCAGTTGCGTGTGTGGCCTGCTATATGTGCAACTTGTTGTGGACAATATAACTCACACAGACCATTTCTCCTGCGTGGGGGAGATTGGATGGACGGTGCCTTTTATTATTAGTTTCCTGCTATGTCCTCATTTTTACTTTTATTTCCAAGGGAGGTTCGCAAATAATCTGACTACAATAGGTTAACTACAATAAGCATTTGTTGAAGTCATTAGAGTTTATTTAAAAGAAAGATTTTCTTAAATATCAATTGAAAAGAGGGTAAATGATATCCAACACATTGAGATGACCACAGAACGGACATAGTTGTGAAGCTGGAGCCAATTGTCTCCTGTATGACCTGGTCCTTCCTCACCTCTCACCTGTAAATATGAAAATACAATTAATATTATTATTTGCATCATTATTATTATTATTACAAATTTTATTAGCTTTATCTGAATTATAATTATTATTATTAATAGTAGTTGTAGTTGTAATTCTTTTCACTTTCGAATGCGCATTTACTACTATAGTTTAAAGGAAATAGCAGAAAGATGTATTTGCATAACTTCCATTATTTCTCAAGATCTTTCCTAATGTTGCTGTTAAATTATCGTGTTTACTTGAAAAAATACTATGAAAAAAAGTCTGAAGTTGGTGAAAAAGCTCGGTCTACCTTAACGTCCATATCCATATCCACCTCCGTAGCCACCATATCCACCTCCGTAGCCACCATATCCACCGCCATAGCCTCCATATCCACCGCCATACCCTCCATATCCACCGCCATAACCACCACCATATCCACCACCATAGCCACCATGGCGACGATAGCCAGGCTCGGGCGCGGGGCTGGCCATGGCCGAGGCCACAAGAAGGAGGACAGACAACACAGCAAATACCTGCAACACAAGTTGGGGCTACATTTAGTGAGATAATAATAATCAGGTTAAATATGCAAACCTAGTTACTGACTTATACATATAGGTATATATTTACCAACACTGACGCAGAAGTAGGTTTACTTAATTACTGCTACATTAAGATCATCTCTATTTAAAACTCATAGAATATTTAATATGGCGTCAAAGTTAAAGATATTAAATAAATAATGAATACAAATATATAGAATAGTAAGGACAAAATTAACTGTACATTAAGATGATGTAATTATATCTCTACGACATAATTCTTGTGAGAATATAATTAAACATCGAAGATTATTTATTATAAGTAATCCTTTAAAGTAACGTCCTCATTAAGTCCACTAAGGGCTCACCAAAGCCCGTGCTACATGGAACCCTTGTTCCGAGTAGCTGAATCTAAAGCAACATCACAAAGTTGTATATAAGAGAGAAGAAAGCCGTTCAACTCACTGCCTTCATCATTGTGTACAAGAGCTGGGGCGAGACTGTTCTCTGCAGCCACGCCCGGCGCCGCCCAATATATACCTCCCTCAGCAATGACCACTACCAACACACACGAAAACAGTCGAGAACAACGACTAAGCACTTTCCTCTGGCAACCTTGAGCGGGGGGTGCCCTGGTGACCGACAGGCAAGACAATAACCCGATCAATCACATATGTACAGGCGAGGAGAATATGAATGCAAAAATTATCTTTATGCTAATATCAGCTTGGCGTATATATCTCTTAACGGTAAAGTAGCAGTCTTGTTTGAGTCGCGTGTTTACCAACGTTGTGTGGCTGGTGTCGTCTCATGCAGGAATATGGGGATTTTCCTGCATATCATTATCTTTGACATGACATCTACTCGTGTGTGTATTAACACAGTAACGCACGAAGCAAATAATAGTCTAAGGCTTTTGTGACAAATCATTGTGAATGCTGACCTTTTATTGCAGGGTAATAATAGTCTCAATGTGTCTAGATATTTTTTTTAAATTTGTTCCTCTTTTTCTCTCTATATATTTGATATTGGAAATATATTCTAATTTTCAGCTGAATACGTCCAGCAAATAAGAAAGTAAACGAATAAGAAAGCAAACAAAGTAAAATACAAAAGTAAACTAACAAGAATGTAAACAAAGAAAATAAATCCACAAATCCAGCTAGAACAACCATTATATAATCAAATACATAAAAATATTAATACTCTTAAGTTATCACTGAAGACAGTATAAGTGAGCATCAACTCAAATGAGAGACCAAGTCGCTGACAAATCCTCCGGTTCTTAAAAATCGCGTAAGATGTGTTAAAACTATTAAATTTCTATTTTCCCTCTTGCTTTCTTCCGTATGAGGTCACGTTTTCTTTGTCTGACGCGATTGTCTCAAGCTTAAGCTTCCCATCCATTGTTCAAGATTGTTTATTACATTTGTTTTCCATGTGTAAAGGTGCATTGGCTCGTGTTATTGTTTTTCCAGCGCCTTGGCTCAAGGTCAGAAATTGCAAGATTTCGAGCGACTTTTCCCACAGTGGCTGAGTGCTGAGGCTGGATATATAAAGACGGAGCCTGACTGGGTGTAGACAGTGAAAACCTGAAGTTTCCGACATCATGTTCAAGTTTGTGAGTTGATGTGGACGTCTGTCTCTAAGCAAGGCCTCTAGAGTAGAGTATGGGACGGGAAACAGGAATAGATTACCCCTAAATGGGGGTAAAACTTTCAGTTTTTTGGTGGTAATAAAGGCTAAACAAAATATTCAAATAAAAGCATATACATTTTTTAATACAATTATATATAAAGCTGGTTGCGAACATTTTAGAAAACGACAGTAATATTTCAAAGAGAAAATCGCTAAGAGTACCTAGAGCACAGGTTCGAATCTTCATCACAGCTCCTAATGATTTTCTCATAGATTCATCACGTTAATGAGATTTCTCTGTACATTGACAGTAATATTTTGTTCTATATAAAACTAATGAACTTGTGGATTATAACACAAATAGATTTGGCGTAATACCCAAGCAACTTTTTGACCCTTGCTCTAGAATGAAGGCTTTTTTTTCTTTCTTGTTGAAGTGGACTTGAGTTTTATTTATTGATCATGAATAACAATTTAAACATTAAAATTTAATAATATATTTTTTGGTGTATTATTAGATACATCATTATTTAAAAACATACATAAAAATTTGCTAAGATTAAAAATGTATTAAAGAGTTATGCAGAAATTATTTTATTATAATTGTTAACAATTATGTTGTGTTGCAGGTGTTTGCTGTGTTGTCCGTCCTCCTTGTGGCCTCTGCCATGGCCAGCCCCATGCCCGAGCCTGGCTATCGTCGCCATGGTGGCTATGGTGGTGGTTATGGCGGGTATGGTGGCGGTTATGGTGGTGGATATGGAGGCTATGGTGGTGGATATGGAGGCTATGGCGGTGGATATGGAGGTTATGGTGGTGGATATGGCGGTGGATACGGGGGCTATGGATATGGACGTTAAAGGTGAATATAACTGGCTAATGTTTTACAGTCTAGTAAGATTAATGAAATCTTGTGAACATAACAAGAGCACAACTGGTGTTAAGGAGCCAGTGTGCACAGACGTCTGCCAGTGATTCTAAGTGTAACTAATATGATAACAAATATAGTGTCCTAACACATATCATAAATGATATACTTAATATTTTAATAAATAATTTATTTCCAGAAGAACATGTGTTCTCCGGAACAAACTGCGACTCTCGTCAACGATCACGACTCAGTAGTTCAGTACCTTCCACATTTACTCTTTCGTGACACTTGTCTTATTAAACAATAAATTATTTTTCAAAATTGTGTCTAATTCCATCGTTATCAAAATTTATTTATTGTTTATTAACGATCATTTGGTTTGTTTGGTATTGGCCTCAGGCCTGTCAACGGCGGGAGGGTTATTAAGGTCACCAAAAGCACTTGCTGACCAACCAGCAAACACACTTCAGTTCTGCCCATAACTCTGGACAAAAATACAATCTCAGTGTGTGTATAGACATAAAATTGGATATATCTTGTAGATAAGTATATCCCTGAGAGGTGTCACCTGAACCTAACCATCCGACCTGTTTGGCTTTGCGGCCAGCGACCTGTGGGAGGTCATTAGGTGAAACCGTCCTGTTTATTTGTAGACGCAATAGCCATTCCTAAACTTATGATAGAACAATTGGAAAAGTAAACCTTTTGGTACCAGTTTGGTCATGAAGCATATCATCCTCTGGAAGGCTATTAAGGCCCCATCATCTGCGTACCGACTAACCAGCAAGTATATTAAAGTATTAAGAAAATAGTACACAGAGAAACAGTACACACACTATATGCATGTATATGCATGGTTTATATAAATATTTGTGCTTGTAGTACTTATCAATATTCTTCAACAGTTTTATCACATAGTATTTATAAATTATTTGAAAAAGGTTACAAGCATATTTTATCTTAACCTTCTCCTACAGTATTCTTCTGCAGGTTTCCATGAACGTTGTTCATAGGTTTTGCCACATATATAATTCATAATTCAACGAACAATTCGTTGTTCAAAGCTTTGCCATCACCTTACACAAAAATATAGACTCCTATGTACTTTCACACACATTTCAGGAGGTTATCTTGAGGTTATCTAGTGTCCCCGCAGCCCGGTCCTCGACCAGGCCTCCACCCCCAGGAAGCAGCCCGTGACAGCTGACTAACACCCAGGTACCTATTTTACTGCTAGGTAACAGGGGCATAGGGTGAAAGAAACTCTGCCCATTGTTTCTCGCCGGCGCCTGGGATCGAACCCAGGACCACAGGATCACAAGTCCAGCGTGCTGTCCGCTCGGCCGACCGGCTCCCTCTAATTCCTCATAAGCGTCCAGATCGGGTCGCCATGCTTCCCTGGAAGGATGGCAAGCTGGTGATGTGGGACTACACAGTCACCTCCACATTGGCCAATACCTACCTTCAATACTGTTCAATCGAAGGGAGTGGCACTGCTTCTTTCAGGGAAACGTAGAAAGCCTCTAAATACAGAGATCTGGCACATTGCTTCAGTTTCGTTCCGATTGATTAGGAAATCCTTGGTTTGTCGGGCAAATGTGCACTGAAGTTTCTTAAAAAAATGCGTGACAAATTACTTAAGGTTACAAAAGAACACAAAACGACAAGTTTCTTTTACTTGCCTTTGGGTCACAGTGGAAATGCGTGCTGAATTTTGGACATGCGTCCAGTCCCGAAGGCGTTCAATGAGGTGTTTGACTTGTCATAAGTGTAAGTTGTAATATCCATTAATTAATCCTTTATATATATATATATATATATATATATATATATATATATATATATATATATATATATATATATATATATATATATATATATCCCCACATTGGCACCAGAGGTGGTACCCTCACAAACTTTTATTTATATATATATATATATATATATATATATATATATATATATATATATATATATATATATATATATATATGTCGTACCTAGTAGCCAGAACGCACTTCTCAGCCTACTATGCAAGGCCCGATTTGCCTAATAAGCCAAGTTTTCATGAATTAATTGTTTTTCGACTACCTAACCTACCTAACCTAACCTAACCTAACTTTTTCGGCTACCTAACCTAACCTAACCTATAAAGATAGGTTAGGTTAGGTTAGGTAGGGTTGGTTAGGTTCGCTCATATAACTACGTTAATTTTAACTCCAATAAAAAAAAATTGACCTCATACATAATGAAATGGGTAGCTTTATCATTTCAGAGGAAAAAAATTAGAGAAAATATATTAATTCATGAAAACTTGGCTTATTAGGCAAATCGGGCCTTGCATAGTAGGCTGAGAAGTGCGTTCTGGCTACTAGGTACGACATATATATATATATATATATATATATATATATATATATATTATATATATATATATATATATATATATATATAAAGTCAACACCAGCAATCAACAGCCAATTAACGCACAACTATATTCTACCCACTTCAAGACTCCGCTCCAATATAGAAACATCAAGAAATATGGGCCAATAGGCCTTCTGCAGTTCTATCTTTACTCAACTTCTGCAAATCTATACCCATTGTTCCGTGTTCTGTGTTTTGTTGAAAGTTTGTTTTTCACCCCACTATTGTATTACATCACCTCACCCAAATGCAGGTATAAGAGCCAATACTGTTTCAGTCATAAAGTTGTGTGTGGATAAACTAAAGTCTTTGAAAATATAATAAGTTTTACGAAACGCGCTCAAGTGTCGCGTCAGACTAGAAATAAAAATGAATTTTAAAGAATGATTTTTCATTTACCGTCACCAGTAAAAAGAAACATAAGGAAAATCGAGAAAATTCGTGTTAGAATTATTAATCTTACTTTTTCGGTCACATTTAATAATAATAATAATAATATATATATATATATATATATATATATATATATATATATATATATATATATATATATATATAATATATATATATATATGTCGTACCTAGTAGCCAGAACTCACTTTTTGGCCTACTATGCAAGGCCGATTTGCCTAATAAGCCAAGTTTTCATGAATTAACATATTTTCTTTAATTTTTTCTTATGAAATGATAAAGCTACCCATTTCATTATGTATGAGGTCAATTTTTTTTCGTTGGAGTTAAAATTAACGTAGATATATGACCGAACCTAACCAACCCTACCTTACCTAACCTAACCTATCTCTATAGGTTAGGTTAGGTTAGGTAGCCGAAAAAGTTAGGTTAGGTTAGGTTAGGTAGGTTAGGTAGTCGAAAAACAATTAATTCATGAAAACTTGGCCTATTAGGCAAATCGGGCCTTGCATAGTAGGCTGACAATTGCGTTCTGGCTACTAGGTACGACATATATATATATATATATATATAATATATATATATATATATATATATATATATATATATATATATATATCCCATACCCACGAAAATTTCGAGTTGAGTTTCTCCCTAATAATTTAGCTATTGAGTAAAATCTAATCACGATTGGGTTAATCACAGAAATTATTGTTGTAGTTATTTGATTTTATTTAAAAGATTTCAGTAAGTGGTAATTTTAAAAAGTGGTTAAAGGATGACCAAGACGTTGAAACGATCGCCTTGCAGAAGTGATCGACATAAGTTCGGATAGATAACTGGAACCATTTCTGTTTCCAGGATGACCTGAAAGTTCTTGCTCTTCTGTAAACACGAAATTATTATTATTATTATTATTATTATTATTATTATTATTATTATTATTATTATTATTATTATTATTATTATGATTATTATTATTAATATTATTATTATTATTAGCGATAAAAGTAACAATAGTATAATAATAATAATAATTTTGACACCCATTCCACAATCTGAAAATACATGAAGCCACAAGGCTGCGGTCTGTCCACGACCCAATATTAAGTCGTGCTAATAGTCTAGGATTCAAACGTCACTTCCTTTATTTTTAGATTTGTGAATTGAATGTAATATGTAAGTTTAAAGCATACAATACAAAAATTTATTTTCTCACACAGCAAATATTTCTCAAAATCTTTGTTAACGTCGATGTTGAAGTATTACGCACAGCAATTGAAGCAGGAAAGTTGTTCTTGAAAAAAATGGAAATACCTTAGCGTCCATATCCACCATAGCCATATCCACCTCCGTATCCTCCATATCCACCCCCGTAGCCTCCATGACCACCACCATAGCCGCCATAACCACCTCCATAACCACCACCATACCCGCCATAGCCTCCACCATAGCCACCATGGCGACGATAGCCAGGCTCAGGCATGGGGCTGGCCATGGCAGAGGCCACAAGGAGGAGGATGGACAACACTGCGAATACCTGAAACACAATTAAAATTAAATAAATAAATAACACCTACAAAACAACACAAGATTCTGGGTTACACAAAACGGTAAAAATAATCAAATATGCAGCCATGCTGACTATAACGCACCTATACACAAATACTGAAATTGAAGTTTTATATAAATACTGCCACTAAAAATAATGTTTCTTAAATGCTTTTTAATTTTATATCTATGATGAATTTTTCTCTTCAAATAGGTGTGTAATAAATAATGAGAGTTTATATATGGAATAATAAAGACAAGAATTACCGGACGTTAAGATAATGCAATTATTCCGACAACAGGAATATTGTCTCAAAATAATCACCAATCATTTATTATGTGGGATTGGGCTTTCATTGCCAGCCGTACTACTGTAATATTCTCCGCATACCCTAAGTTATCGCGTATTGCACAAAGTTGTATATAAGAGAGAAGAAAGCCGTTCAACTCACTGCCTTCATCATTGTGTACAAGAGCTGGGGCGAGACTGTTCTCTGCAGCCACGCCCGGCGCCGCCCAATATATACCTCCCTCAGCAATGACCACCACCAACACACACGAAAACAGTCGAGAACACCGACTAAGCACTTTCCTCTGGCGACCTTGAGCGGGGGGTGCCCTGGTGACCGACAGGCAAGACAATAACCCGATCAAGCAAAACTGTACAGGCGGGGAGAATGTGAATACAAAAATTATCTTTATGCTAATATCACCTTGGCGTATATATCTCTTAACAGGTAAAGTAGCAGTCTTGTTTGAGTCGAGTGTTTACCAACGTTGTGTGGCTGGTGTCGTCTCATGCAGGAACATGGGATTTTCCTGCATATCATTATCGTTGACATGACATCTACTCGTGTGTGTGTTCATTACCTATACAACAATTAAGGAATTTTATTATTATTATTATTATTTTCTACCACAGACGTGGCCACACATTTACAATGCTAACCAGCATATATACATTTTCTTCTGCCTCCATGGACAGGGTTAGAGATGTGTTAAACATATGTTTCAAGGGTTTATTGAATTAAGAAGTAAAAACGCAATTTTGGCGACAAATCAGTGTCAATGCTGACCTTTTATTGCAGGTTTTTAACCACTTAAATGTGATGTGAATGTCACAGTGATTGGTCACTGCGCAAACAGGTCTGGTGAAGTGGAGGGTGTCCGGGGCTGTGGAGGAGTGCATGGTGTCTTGGGTAGTGGAGAGTGGCTATAATAATGTTGGGTGTCTGGAATAATAGTTAGTGTCTGGAGCACGGGATGCTGTCTGGAGTAGTGAGGGGCACAGAAGTACATGAGTTTAACTCTTGATAGCTGATTTAGAGCTCTTCCTCCCAACAGCGTATTTTAAACCTTACCCCTATTAGCTTTCCCTGGAACACAATAAGCCAATGGGTTTACACCCAGGACCCCCAAATACCGTTGGCTGAACAAGAGCGAGCAGGTAAGGGTCGGTTTTCAGTCGATCGTTCTTGACTTGGGCACCAAACCGTCATATCATTTACTATAATTAACTAAGAATAAAGTTAAATAATAAATAATGTAGGCACTGTCAGACACATACAAATTATGTTACTATTGAGTTCTCATTGGAAACATATCAGCGGAATTAGACACTTACAAGTGAACAAGTCCACGACAAATCTTCCGGTTCCTAAAAATCGTATAAAATGTGTTAAAACTATTAATTTTCTATTTTTCCTCTCGCTTTCTTCCGTGTGAGGTCACGTTTTCTTTGCCTGGCTCGGTTATCTCAAGCTTAAGTTTTCCATCCATTGTTCAAGCTTGTTTATGGCATTTGTTTCCATGTGTAAAGGTGCATTGAATCGTATTATTGTTTTTCCCCGCTTCTTGGCTCAAGGTTGAGGAAGAACATTTTTTGTTGCAACTTTTCGACCGCCTTTTCCCACAGTGTGTGAGTGTGTGCGTGTGTTTGTAGGTTGAGGCTGGATATATAAAGACTGACTCTGGTTGGGTGATACCAGTCAAAACCCAAAGTCTCCAGCATAATGTTCAAGTTTGTGAGTTCTTGTGGACGTTTGTCATTAAGCACGACTTTTAGAATGACTACCATTTTGTTTTGATGAAGTGGGAACGAATTTTATGAGCAGTTCTTGAATAAATATATAAAAATTAAATCTAGGAATTACATATTTGTGTTTTTAACGAAGAGATTAAGATTTACTTAAAAATATTTAGGAATTTTGTTTAGATTAGAAGTAATTTAAGAGTACTTGACAAAATTAGCATTTTCTACGTTTTTTATGCTATTGTGTTGTGTTGCAGGTGTTGGCTGTGTTGTCCGTCTTCCTCCTTGTGGCCTCTGCCATGGCAAGCCCCATGCCCGAGCCTGGCTATCGTCGCCATGGTGGCTATGGTGGTGGTTATGGCGGGTATGGTGGCGGTTATGGTGGTGGATATGGAGGCTATGGCGGTGGATATGGAGGCTATGGCGGTGGATATGGAGGCTATGGCGGTGGATACGGGGGCTATGGATATGGACGATAAAGGTGATTTTGTTGATGTAATGTTTTCTAGGGAAGTAAGAGGAATAGTTTAGTGTGAAAATAACCAGTAAAATACTCGTGTTGAGGAAGCTGCATGTACCGAGCTGCTCTCTATTGGCTCCTGCCCGGGTTATCCTACAGCAAAACATTTCTGGTTCTCTTGCTCTCTGGCAAAGTTCCGTCCATCATACAAACTATACTAGTATTTGCAAGTAACATTTTCTTATTTCTCTTCTTTAAGTCATTCGTATAAAGCAATTTAATGTCATAATTCAAATAATACATACTATGAAATTATCCTTCACGTGAATAGAATATTGAATACGCTACAAATAAAAATATGGGCCATGAAAAATACACTCATTATATGATAAACATAAACAGAAATATTGATGCTAATAAAGAATTTTTACTTTCCAGAAGGACAACAGTTATCCAGGACAATTATGCAGGATAACAGTTATCCAGGACAACAGTTATCCAAGATTACAATTATCCAGGACTACAGTTATCCAGGACTACTGTTATCCAAGACAACAGTTATCCAGGAAAATTATTCTAGACAAAATGCAGACCCGGCATATTTCCAGGACCTTCCTTAGAGAATAACTTCCACATTTACCCTTTTAACAAATATTAACTTATTTTTGAAATAAATAATTTTACCCAAATTGTGTCTAATTTCAGTGAAGCCAAACCTCGAGATATTTCAGGACAAAATTAATAAAAATATTCGCAATATATTTATATTTCTTAATTACATGTGGATGTTTATTTGACATAACAAAACTCTGTTTAATCTGTGATATGTAAAATATAGATATATATTGATTGTACAAATACACCCTAAACGCCCACTACCATCTATCAATACACTCCACATCCATCACTACCACCACACCTATCACAACCCACCACACTCACCACTATCCATCACACCCACCATCACTATTCAATTCACCCACCACATCAACCATACCAAGACACACTCAGTACCCACCTCACCCAACACTGCCACATTACACGTTAAACACCCACCACAAATAACTACAACCACCACCACATATAATGCCTACCTCCTTCCACCACTCAACACTAATTGTAGTTGCTATTTATACCGGAGTAAGCAAGCAGGGTCACCATACTTGAAAGATGCATTGTTCTGGTAAGTCAAAAGCTTATTAATGACACCATTGGGGAAGCACTAGGCCTATTTGTCATGCGAATCAGACTCACCATGCTTATGTAACTTACAATTCTAATTGGGGGAGTCACGAAAGAGGATATCACCATATTAGAGGCATCGTACCAGAAATCGTCAAAGACTGTTAGTCACCGTAGAGAGTTACCAGTGTCAGCTAGCTTGCACTAACCACTGTACTGAAATGACCGGTCTTACACAGGTGATAACCTGTCTTATGACAGGTATTTACATTTATTCAGTGTACATTAATGGTAGGTCTTTTCGCAAATACATAATTGTTTTAGCTATTGAGATATTACAGGATGATAGAGGAGCTGATGATTGTTATTATGTCTTCACATTACACTACTTGCTTCTTAATCTCATAAGTAGTTTATCTACTGGGAGCGAGACATGGGCACAGAGTAAGGATTTCAGATAATTTATCCTTAGAAATAAGATGATTTGCCATTCATACAAGTGAGTTTAGATTTATCTCTAAATGCCTCCAATTTATTACAGTCTAAGATATAATGATCTAGTGTGGAGAGTCATCAGTCTACAGTTAGTCACCCAACCGCCCTCGTGTCAACCAGTTGATTTAGAAGAGGTAAGAGTTCTCAATGTATGGTTCGGACGATTAGGTTGTGTGGGTGAGAGTGTGTGCCTTCCATGACAGACTAGTATAACAGGGTGTTGAGTAAATGGAGTGACTAAACTCGCCTTTGTGACGGGGAAGTCACATTGGACTCAGGGTAGAGTGAAAAGTTATACTCTTGGAGAGAGGTGTGGTAAAGAAGTAATTAGGACCTGTTCAGTGTAAAAAATGTGATTCAATAAAACGTAGGAAACAGATTATAGTATTTCATAATTCCTATAATTAAGTCCAAGTGATAGTCGAATTCCCGGAAAAGTAATACATGGTGCTTGGTAACGTTGACACTGTGTCTGCTCAGCTATTTCTGTGGCCCTCGCAGAGCGTTGGCAGTTCCTCTTTATTGAATTTAAACACAGTAATTAACTGAACATGTATAAGTGAAATCAATGTTTTCCTTGTAGTGAAGTGTAAAGCAAGTGTTCACATGTTTTTATTTTTTAACAATTAGTGTTCGGTTGAGTTAATGCTTAGTATTCATTAAATAAAGTAACTCATCAGTATCTTTAATTACCCAAGTAAGAACAATCATTCACCTACTCCACCTCTCCCTTCCCCCTCTGCCATTCAATTCTCCAGTATCATATTGTCAATCCCCACCCCGCACCCCCCACTCGTGGCTAGTTCCTTCCCCTTCCCATCATATACGGATATTTCAATAATACAGGTCTTTTATTTAAGATTTGTATTTTATTTCGTACACAAATATTGTTGTCGTTCTTACTAGGGGAAATGCAGAGGTTTCACAATGAAATAATTGTTGCAAAGTTCTGGAAATAACACTTGGCTTTGGTCTGAGAATGGGCTGGGTTTTTGAGTCCTTCTGGAAAAGAGAATTTCATTATAGCATATATCACACAAGGCTCATGTAATATTTATGTTAATTTCATTGTATTATAGGACTACCGGTTTATACATAAGAAACTAATTTGGAAAATAATTTTGCCTTAAATTCGAGATTGCAAAACCCTTACCACTGCCTTATTTTGTATAATAATTACTTGACTTGAACTGTTAACAATAATGTTTGAATTGTCACTGTCACTGAGACGAAACATTAGTGAGCAAGAGGCCCAAGTTTATTGTATAGTGTGATAACTAAACCAGAAGCCCCGCGAGAGTAGGTTGTAGGTCAACACCTCCTCAATACCGTCTTTCCACTTGTTATGTTCACACTAAACTATAATTATTACCTGACTTAACTACATAACAACTCGTTAACAAATAATCCTCACCCTTATCTTCCATATCCATAGCCGCCGTGTCCACCGCCATACCCACCACCATATCCGCCATAACCTCTACCATAGCCGCCATATCACCACCATGTCCACCTCCGTAGCCATAGCCGCCACCATATCCGCCATAACCACCACCATATCCGCCATAACCACCACCATAGCCACCATGGCGACGATAGCCGGGCTCGGGCATGGGGCTGGCCATGGCTGAGACCACGAGGAGGAAGACGGACAACACAGCAAACACCTGGAACACAACACAAACAGAAGACATGATCAATGATTAATATGAGAATTCATAAAAAAATCTTAAATTTGCATTTGAAACAAATATTTTAGCAATCTTTTGTGATTCAAACAATGTCATCAAGGTATGTAAGCGGGCTATTTCATGGACTAGTTGAAAGAAAAACCTTAAAACACATGAAATGTTTGTTGGAACTGACGGCCTTAAACATGGTGTTGGAGGTTCAGGTATTAACTGACTGTCCACAGCCGAGGTCCGCCTTTATATACCCAGCCTACACAATGGTCAGTCCCCAACCCGGGCCAAAACTGTCATTGATAATGCAGCCAGACACATTCCAATGACCTTCACCTCAGACGCACGTAAATTTGCCCAAAGTCTGGTCAATATGTGAAGTATAAATCGTTTCCATTCATTCAAACGAAGGAATTACATAATTCGGTTGTGTTTATAATAGTACAGTTTTCCTCACCTCTAGTATCATGGAGACTAATCACAATGAAATAAGCGCAATTATTACCTTAGACCCGCATAAAATGCATATATTTTTGAAATTCATAGATTTTTTTTTCTTAACAGCTTCGATTTAATGATTAGCAAGTACTTCTTCTTGATATATTCACGCACATAACTGAAGTTGGAAATATGCTCATTTTATATGGAAATATGATCTGAAGCAATCAAATGCTCCCTAACATAAGGTAATAATTACTCCTATTTCATTGTGATTAGTCTCCATGATACCAGAGGTGCGGAAAACTGTATTATTATGAACACAACCGAATTATGTGATTTCTTCAATTGAATGATTGGAAGCGATTTATACTTCACATATTCACAAGTCTTTGAACAAATTTACGTGCGTATGAGGTGAAGGTCAGCGGAACGTGTCTGGCTGCTTTATCAATAACAGTTTTGGCCCGGGTTGGAAACTGACCATTGTGTAGGCTGGGTATATAAATTCGGACCTCTGCTGTGGACAGTCAGTCACAACCTGAACCTCCAACACCATGTTTAAGGCCGTCAGTTCCAACAATATTTTTCACGCGTTTTATGATTTTATGTTAAAATAGTCGATGAAATCACCTGTTTAGAGACCTTAATGAAATTTTCAAAATCACAAAAGCTTCCTAATATATTTTTGTTCCAAATACGAATTTAAGATTTTTTTAAGAATTCCCATATTTATCATTTCTCAAAATCTCTACATGTGTTGTGTTGCAGGTGTTTGCTGTGTTGTCCGTCTTCCTCCTCGTGGCCTCAGCCATGGCCAGCCCCATGCCCGAGCCTGGCTATCGTCGTCATGGTGGCTATGGTGGAGGTTATGGCGGGTATGGTGGTGGTTATGGCGGGTATGGTGGTGGTTATGGCGGATATGGTGGCGGCTATGGCTACGGAGGTGGACATGGTGGTGGATATGGCGGGTATGGTAGAGGTTATGGCGGATATGGTGGTGGGTATGGCGGTGGACACGGCGGCTATGGATATGGAAGATAAGGGTGAGGATTGTTTGTTAACGAGTTGTTATGTAGTTAAGTCAGGTAATAATTAAAGTTTAGTGTGAACATAACAAGTGGAAAGACGGTATTGAGGAGGTGTTGACCTACAACCTACTCTCGCGGGACTTCTGGTTTAGTTATCACACTATACAGCAAACTTGGGCCTCTTGCTCACTAATGTTTCGTCTCAGTGACAATGACAATTCAAACATTATTGTTAACAGTTCAAGTCAAAGTAATTATTATACAAAATCAGGCAGTGGTAAGGGTTTTGTAATTTCGAATTTAAGGCAAAATTATTTTCCAAATTAATTTCGTATGTATAAACCGGTAGTCCTATAATACAATGAAATTAACATATATATATTACATGAGCCATGTGTGATATATGCTATAATGAATTTCTCTTTTCCAGAAGGACTCATAAACCCAGCCCATTCTCAGACCAAAGCCAAGTGTTATTTCCAGAACTTTGCAACAATTATTTAATTGTGAAACCTCTGTATTTACCCCTAGTAAGAACGACAACAATATTTGTGTACGAAATAAAATACAAATATGAATTACAAGACCTCTGTTATTGTAATCTCCGTATATGATGCGAAAGGGAAGGAACTGGCTACGATTTGGAAGGGGGGAAAGGGAATTGACAAAGTGATACTGGAGAACTGAGAGGGAGAAGGGAAGGGAGAGGTGGAGTAGGTGAATGATTGTTCTTAGTTAATTAAAGGTAATGATGAGTTACTTTATTTAGTGAGTACTCAGCATTAATTAAACCGTACACTAATTATCAAAAATAAAAACATGGGGGCACTTACTTCACACTAAAAATATAAATGAACGAAATATTAACGTTTACATGTCAATAGAAAACCCCGCCCAGAATACTCTAGTAACAACTTATTTTTCGACTGCAGCAGAATATTGGCCAAAATAGTTTGCAGATCGATTGATATGACAATATTACATCAGTTTCAACTTGATATTGTATGGAACTGATTGACTGGCACTGAAAATCAACGAGTCAGGTCTCTTTTAAATGAAATATTGTGGATATTCCGACGAAAAACCAGTTTAAGCACGTAATTTGCGTATGGTGCAAAACCATTATTTACCGAAATTTATTTATAAAACTTCTCCGTGGTAATTATTAAATACTGTTAACTATCAAATAACAATAACATTAATGAAAACCACACAATAAATTATACACAATTAATATATTGTGTAACGGACGAGCTAGAAAAATATTTCCTGGCAACTCCTTGATAATAGGGAGGTCAGCAGTGACACGCAGTCTGTACTGGTGTCTGGACCGCTGTGTTAATAACGACGTGATCGTCACAATAAACACAAACGTGGCAGTGTCAACACGATCCTCATAGTGGCAACACCACAGGACGAGACACATCCGTCTTACGATTAACCAATTATTCTCGGAACAGTTAGCAATAACAACTTTAGTGAAGACAAATCTGGACACCTCGGCCACACGGTACCTTTACTAGACACATTACAGCTGAGTAATATGACCTTGTTTATTAGTTTTTACAAGTTTATTCAACCAGTCCTCATAAACAAAGCCCCAAGTCCATGCTATGCACCCGCCAAACCCCCCTGTTTATGAATGAAAAAACGGTTTACACATGACTCACAAATGATGACGTCCGAACACTTCCGGAAAAAAAATGCTTCACTGACGAATTCTGTTAGAACCACAACGCTATAAAGGCTTCATCCAAGTACTACAATTACCAGCAACGTACTACAAATACAGCCCGTTCTCCAAATAAAGACCCAAAATTGATTCCATGCGCCCGCCAAACCCCTCTTTATGAATCCAATAAACATACATTCATTCACGTTTCTCACATACATTCACTGTATGTGAGAAACGGTTTACACACAACTCGCAACTGATGACGTTCGAACACTTCCGTAACAAGTGCTTAACTGACGAATTTTATTCGAACCACAACGCAGTAAATGCTTCACCCACGTACTACAAATACAAATAATCGCCAACAAAACCTAAACACCAAACCTAACCTATGCCTATATATGCATAATATACTAACATATTATAATATTAATTTATATTTGAGAAAATTCCCGTTTTGAATGAACAGCATGTTAAAATTTATGAATGCGTCTTTGGGGTCGACAGCTGGATTGAATGAACTTGGTCTGAGGATAATTTGATTTATTTGGTACTGGGGTCTGCCCGTCATCGTATACAACGATTCAAGCTCGTTAATCCAACTGCCAAACCCCCTGTTATTAAATGAAAGTGGTTTACTTACGACTCACAACTGATGACGTCCAAACACTTCCCAATCAAGTGTTTCGCTCATGTCCTCTGTTCGAACCACAATTTTATAAATGCTTCATCCCACGTACTTCAAATACAAATAATCACCAACAGAACCTACACACCTAACCTAACCTACGCCTAACTCTACACAGAATTTGTATGTATATTAATATTAATTTATATATAACAAACCAATTTTTAATACACATTACGTTAAAATTGATGAATGCGTCTGGGATGGACGGCCGCTGCTTTAAACAGCCTAGTGTGAGGACGGGTTGCATGGGCCAGGGCGCTCATGAGGCCGGGGATGCCCCTGTGATTACTTAATTTAAGTGAGATAGAGGAATTAACTGAAGGAGATATGGTCTATAAAATGTAAATACTAGCTGTTGAAGACAGTGCTTCTCCTCCAAGCTTGTTTTACCAAAATATCTAAGTAAATATTTTGTTTTATCAACAGAAGACATGAAAGTATAAAGCTTTACTGGCAGATAGACCCAGTTCTGGCATTCGACAACAACTTCATCCTCACGGATAAAATTCTTTCCAATTTAAATAAATTACAGTTAAATTTATTCAATGACACTCCAATACATGAGGTATAAATTAATAGGCTCTAAAGACACTGAGAAGACCTCTAGACAGAATGATTGATGGACAGTGCTGGAGACCTCATGATGAGGTCACCATCCAAACTTTGGTATCATTGGAATGAGACACAACTTTGACAAAATAATTTATTATTTAATAAGACAAGTGTCACGGAAGAGTAATTGTGGAAGGTACTGAACTACTGAGTCGTGATCGTTGACGAGAGTCGCAGTTTGTTCCGGAGAACAAATGTCCTTCTGGAAACAAATTATTTATTGCAAATATTAAATATGTCATTTATGATGTGTTAGGACACTATATTTGTTATCATATTAGTTACACTTAGCCACTGGAGGGCGGCTATGTACACTGGCTCCTTAACACCAGTTGTGCTCTTGTTATGTTACAGGCTATCATTCATCTTGCTCGATTTAATTACAAACTATGTAATTAGGCAATTATTTTTACCTTTAACGTCCATATCCATAGCCGCCGTATCCACCGCCATATCCGCCATAACCTCCATATCCACCACCATATCCTCCACCATAACCTCCACCATAGCCGCCACCATACCCGCCATAACCACCACCATACCCGCCATAACCACCACCATAGCCACCATGGCGACGATAGCCAGGCTCGGGCATGGGGCTGGCCATGGCTGAGGCCACAAGGAGGAAGACGGACAACACAGCAAACACCTGCAACACAAAACAAGGAGGTTTTTAGTAAATTATTTATATAAAAATACATAAAAGAAAATTCTTAAATTCACATTTGAACATTAATATATTAAAAAAAATGTGATTCAATCTCATTAAGTGTGTAAACTGGTGATTTCATCGACTAATTGAAATAAAACAATAAAACACAGGAAAAGTTTGTTGGAACTGACGGCCTTAAACATGGTGTTGGAGGTTCAGGTTGTGACTGACTGTCCACAGCAGAGGTCCGCCTTTATATATCCAGCCTACACAATGGTCAGTCCCCAACCCTGGCCAAAATTGTCATTGATAATGCAGTCAGACACGTTCCGCTGACCTTCACCTCAGACACAGGTAAATTTGTCAAAAGACTCGTCAATATATGAAATATAAATTGTTTCCAATCATTAAAACGAAAAAATTACATAATTTGATTGAGTTTTTATTAATACAGTTTTCCGCACTTCTAGTATAATGGAGATTAATCACAATGAAATAAGCGCAATTATTACCTTAGGTTAGGTAGCCTTTGATTGTTTCCGGTCATATTTATCTATCAAATCCGTATATTTCCAACTGCACTTTTTAACAACCACCTTTTAATTTTCCCCTAACAAATTGTTCTTACCTATATTATTGGAAAAGGCTTTATATATGGCCAGCTTAAATTGTAAACTGGAGTTCAATTTGGATAAATGTCGTAACTGATTATATTATTAAAATATTTCCAGCTTCATTTTTAAATTACCTTAAAACAAATCATAAACGCACAGCAAATCTTGATTAAAATTAAATAAAGATCCTCAACCACCAACAAAAGTTTCCAAAAAGTCAGAAACAAATGCAAAACTCGCAACCAAACATTCAAATCGCCCAGGGAAAAACGTAATTACTTTGATAATATTAAGTTAATTTCTGGGGGCTTTACAGCGCAATTGACTAAAAATATAAGAAATATTATCGATTACACCTTACCTAGTAAGATGTATTTACAGAGATGGGTGAGATATACTTATATATGTGGAATGCAAACAATTATTTATATAATTCCTTAGAATCTAAATGTTTTTATGGTAGTGTATATAGTATGATAATTTATATAAGCTTTGTTACTTGTAACTAGTGGTATAATTTCGTTTAAATAATAATTGTTTCAAGACCAGATTAAAAGTGGAAATGGAAACTAACATTGAAATAAATCTTTGAACAATGATTTAATATATTATAAATTTTTCATAAAAGAATAGTCTTCCAATAACGAGATTACGTTTTCTTGCTCGTGAATTATATTAAGGAGATTTGTCGTCTAATGAATAAATGGTGGTTACCTCATCCTTTCTGATGGTTTAACAAAATTAAATCAAATTTTTTGTGTTCGAAGCATCGAAATTGGCCCATTATCAAGAAAATCTTTCGATAACGTGTTTCTTTAGTTAATACAATCGTATACATGTGTTCAACAAAGCTCCACCCACAAAACTCGAATCACGTAATTTATAATATAATTACAGGGGAATATTGGCAAAAACAGCATATAGTTCCATTATTTTTTTCAATATTAAGTTCAAATACATCAGTAACGGAATTGACTCGATATATATATAAGTAATAATATATAAAGATTACATAATCTTAGTAGGACCTGCTCACAATATTCGAAACGGTTAAATTATAATTCAATTACAGCTGACAATTGGCCAAAATGGCTTGTAGATTGTTAATTTGACAATATCACGTTAGTTTCAAGCGGATCAAGCAGGGAAATATGAATTTCATCGATTAAATACGTCTAATTTAACAAACTGAATTGTGAAATGGTAAAGCGTATTACTTTCCCTCTTGCATTCAAATCACCATATATACAGGAGTCACTAAATTTATTTGGGGTCTTGGCAATTGTTCCAGTCGTTATAACGGTGTAGTTACTATGCACAGTTTTCAGCACCTTGATAATTTAACTTGGAAAATTAGTATTTCAAAAATTGACACCACAGATCACACTAATTTGCATGTTATAAAACATTGTATTTTATATTTTTCCCATTGAAGACTTTTACTTTGAGCGTAGAAAACGACTCTCCTCTTACTGAAGTGAATAATGTGCTGAGTGATGAGATACCGTCAACTTAGGTAGATAACATCACCTGAGGTACATTATATCACTTGATGTAGATAACATCTCCTAAAGTAGATAATCTCACCTGAAGTCAATAATATCACCTGCGAACAGGCATATAAGGCTTCCATACAAAACTGAGACCCCTCTGTAATTACTTTATGCACCAGGAATGTTGGAAGGTATTCTTGTGCTGTATCCAGATTTTGCTAGTGGAGGCTAATAGATCAATCAGCGTTGCATTTCATGCTCTCCTTTGATTCCATTTATGACGGGCCGTTCTGTGAGATGGGGAATGTTGCATGAGCTTATAGCTGGTTTTTGTTCTACACTGTGTAATCTTTCATACAGAACAAGGTAGCAGCACATTGTTGTGTATATTTAAGCTGGATGGAAAAAAATTATTTGAGAGGAATCTATAGAAACTGGTAAAAAATAATTATAATATAATTTTTCCACGATTCAGTGCTTAGCTCTTATGAAAATCATAAGATTATTATTTAGTCAAATTTAATTATTTTTTTTTTTTTGCATTGAGGTAGGTTTTTCTCTCCTGATTTCATGTATGACTAACCGTCCTGTAGATGGGGATATTAAAGAGTTTATACCTAGTTTTTGATCTATACTGTGTAATCTGTCATAGAGAATCGGGTAGCAGCACATTGCTGTTTACCTAAGCTTGTTAATAAAAAAATACTTCTCTTACAAACAAAATAATACAAATCTTGAAATTATATATTTTTTATTCTATTTCGTACAGAAATATTGTCGTCTTTCTTGTAGGGGTAAATGAGAAGTTTCATAATAATTGTGACAGCGTCCTGGAAATTACACTTTGCTTTGGTCCGAGAATAGCGCTGGGTTTGAGTCCTTCTGGAATAAGAAATTCCTTTTAGTATATATTACAGGTTATTCATATAATATACATGTTCACTCTTCATTGTGTTATAGGACTACTGGTTTATACATTAGACAACATTTCGCAAATTAACTTTAGTTTTATATCTTAAATATGAAATTTATAATCTAGCAAATGTCTTTTATGAAAATAATTCCTGTGGTCCTGTAACGACTGGAAGTAGGTCATGTAACAATTACTCTATACAGCTTAACCTTCCTCTAAGTCTTAATATAACAGAGTTCTTTGTTAACAATAATATTTAAATTGTCACTGTCAATGAGACGAAACATTAGTGAACAAGAGGCCCAAGTTTGCTGTGTAGTGTGATAACCAAAACAGAAGCTACGCGAGAGTAGGTTTAAGGTCAACACCTCCTCAATACCGTCTTTCCACTTGTTATGTTCACACTAAACTATAATTATTACCTGACTTAATTACATAAGAACTTGTTAACAAATAATACTCACCCTTATCTTCCATATCC
>WNGS01000543.1:9271203-9283703 GCA_020271785.1 Procambarus virginalis | reverse complement strand
GGGGGGTCGCTATGGGTGGCGGCCGCTTCTTAATGGGAAGAATCTGACCCATGCTGGGCACCACCTATTCCCCCCCCCTTTCCCACTGTGCATAATTGGGTGAGGCTAGCCCTAGGTGTTTGTCCTACCCCTGACAGACACACGTACAAAGACATTCTATTTTACACACACACACACAGGTGAAAATTGAGTGCCAAATGGGCCATAGAGACGTTTGAAAGATTTTTTTTCAGTGTCGAGTAGTAGACAAATGGAATGCATTAGGCAGTGATGTGGTGGAGGCTGACTCTATACACATTTTCAAGTGTAGATATGATAGAGCCAGTAGGATCGGGAATCAGTTGACTGACAGTTGAAAGGCGGGACCAAAGAGCCAGAACACAACCCCGCAAGCACAAGTAGGTAAGTACACACACACATGTGCTGCATGTTCGTGTGTTTGGAATCAACTTGGGGCAATAACATGATACTTGTTATATTAGTCAGGGGAAGTAAACAAAGTTGTAATCTCAACGTTTTATTAAAGAGATTCTATGAGGCTACATCCTCCGGCTAGTGGTAACCTGCAAATCAAAATAGTTAAGTTGATCAAAACAGTAATGGTGGTTACAGCAGAAGTGGTAACAGTTCTGCGATTACAACAATTATTATTAGTATTATTACTAGTAGTAATATTTGTAACAATAGTTGTAGTAATCATACTAAATATGGTAGTATAGTAGTAGCAATAGTAGCAGATATGGTTGTAGTAGAAGCAGTACTAGCAGTAGTAATAGTAAAGGTAGTAGAGGCGATAGTAGTACTGGAAGTAGTAGTAGTAGTTGGCATGAATGATTACTATACTAATGACATCAATATTTCAAGCAACTCATAATTATAGGAAAGTAACATCTCCAGACGGAGCACATTATGGGAGATAGCATGTATTATATATATATAATATATATATATAATATATATATATATATATATATATATATATATATATATTATATATATATTATATATATATATGGACACGGGTGTCCAGATCCTCACCATAGCTTTCACCACCGCCGTATCCACCATATCCGCTCGTAGCCGCCGCCACCATATCCACCGCCGTGGCCGCCACCATATCCCCGCCGTGGCCGCCACCATATCCACCACCATAGCCGCCGCCGTGACCGCCACCATATCCGCCGCCGTGTCCACCACCATAGCCACATACGCATCCACCATGGCCCTTTCCTTTGCCTTTACCCTTGCCTTTACCTTTGCCTTTACCCTTCCTCCATATCCACCGCCATATCCGCCTCCATATCCACCAAGCTCCTCGATAAAGAAGGGGTAAGGCTCTCCATCAACTAGCACCACCACTAGCAACAGCAGCACTGTGGCGACTGCTAGTATGAGTCTCTGTGGAGGAGGAAGATAAGTATAGTAGTTAGAGCTAGCAAATGAAGAATATAACTGTACTGCTAGCTGGAGCTAGTCCAAGCTGGAACTATAAGATTGCCTGGCTAGTTCAACACTCTCACACTCACACCGTAGTATTTGTCTAGTGTTTTTAAGTAAACAGACCGCCAAAATGTCTGAGTTATGAGATAACGTTAAACTGTTGCGTATGTCACCAAGATCATCATAGATCATGTGTAAGGCTTCTAACTCCGGCCCTGTTTTAGGTGTGTCTGTTTTGAACATGATTATAGATCCCGTCCAGTGGCATTCCGGTCGCTGTCTCTGACGGGCGAGCAGTGCCACACCTGCAGGCTCACCGTCGCAGAGGGAAAGCAGTGCCACACCTGCAGCCTCACCGTCCCAGAGGGCACCACACCCCCCACCCCCAGCGATAGTGCCACACCTGCCGGCATCACCGTCCCAGGAGCGAGCAGTGCCACACCAGCAGGCATCACCGTCCAGAGGGCGAGAGCAGTGCGATATCTGCAGGCATCACTGTCCCAGAGGGCGAGCAGTGCCATACCAGCAGGCACACCGTTCCATAGGGCGAGCAGTGCCATACCTGCAGGCATCACCGTTCCAGAGGGCGAGCAGTGCCATACATGCAGGCATCACCGTCCCAGAGGGCAAGCTGCCACATCTGCAGGCTCACCGTCCCAGAGGGCGAACAGTGCCACACATGCAGGCATCACCGTCCCAGGCGAGCATGCGATATCTGCAGGCATCACTGTCCCAGAGGGCGAGCAGTGCCATACCTGCAGGCATCACCGTTCCAGAGGGCGAACAGTGCCACACATGCAGGCATCACCATCCCAGAGAGCGAGCAGTGCGATATCTGCAGGCATCACTGTCCCAGAGGGCGAGCAGTGCAACACCAGTAGGCATCACCGTTCCGGAGGGCGAGCAGTGCCACACCTATCCAGGTATCACAGTCCAGAGGGCGAGCAGTGCCATACCTGCAGGCATCACCGTTCCAGAGGGCGAGCAGTGCCACACCTCCAGGTATCACAGTCCCGAGGGCGAGCAGTGCCATACCTGCAGGCCCACCATTCCAGAGGGCGAGCAGTGCCACACCTCCAGGTATCACAGTCCCAGAGGGCGAGCAGTGCCACACCTCCAGGTATCACAGTCCCGAGGGCGAGCAGTACCATTCCAGCAGGCATCGACCGTCCCAGAGAGCGAGCAGTGCCACACCTGCAGGCATCACCGTCCCAGAGGACGAGCAGTGCCACACCTGCAGGTGTTCTCGCCATCACTGTCAACCAGCATCAGGGGAAGGTAAGGGAGGGCAGCGGACTCACCATATTGGAAGCCATGTGGTTCTCAGGACCGCCAGTGAGGGACTGGTGCTCGCAGTGTCTCTGCGCCTTCTTTTATGGCCACAGGAATGGGAATGATGTTTATGCCGCTACGGCAGCAGAGACGAACTATGTAAATATTGACAAGCATATCACTCATCGGTTAGAAGGCGGGTGCAGCGTCTCTGTCTCCCCTCAGCCCCACCGCTCGGACGGCGCCACAGCTTCCTGCCGACAGAAAGGGCTCTGTGTTTCAATGATGCACAGATAAATCGCATTAACGTTATGTATGAATGATAACATCAGTAGGAGCCGTGAGGAGAATTCGAACCTATGTTCTGGTGACTCTCAATCACACTCACAAGACAACTCAGTCCGTTCCTCCAAACTAAGGCCCAAAGTCCCATTCCATGCATCAGCCAACCCCCCTGTTTATGAATGAAAACGGTTTACACATGACTCACAACTTCATGATGACGTTCGAAACTCCGAACAAGTGCTTGCTGACGACTTTTGTTCGAACCACAACTCTAAATGCTTCACCCCACGTACTACAAATACAATTAACTACAAATACGTACTACAAATCGCCAACAGAACCTAAATATCTAACCTAACCAATGCCTAAATATGTACAATATGTTAATATATAATAATTTATATTTGAAAAAATTCAGTTTTGAATTAACAGAATATAATATTGATGAATGCGTCTTTGGGGGGTGACCGCTGGATGAAATGGACTTGGTCTGAGGACAGGTTGAACCCTTACACCCGACAGGCAATTCATCCTGGGATTTCACTGTTTTATCCTCTAGGGGGGGGGGGGTGGTCCTGAGGCTTCTCAACTGAAGCTCAACATAGGTTCACACACAATGCCTCCCCTCCCCCCTCGCCATGCTCTCTGGTCATAGTCAAGGAGTTCCACCTGCAACGCTTGTCTGCAAACGCATTTGTGCATTTGCAGAGACATCTCCGTAAGATAGACTGACTGAGACTTAAGTTGACCCCCTTCCCCAGGATGCAAACAGTTGCCTTTAATTCCTGGGTACCCAACTATACTTCTAGATAAACACAACACAGTGCCCCAAATTCCCTCGCCCAGCCCGGAAAAGAACCCAGAAGTGTTTGAGTGCGATCCGACTGCGCTAACCACCACGCTACCGCCCCTCGTTGGGTCGCAGTTAGAAACATAAGAGGCATGTACGAAGGGATCAAACAGGCAAACTGGCCCCTCACAAAACAGGACAGCTCCTCTGATGTCAGCCACCAGAGAGATCATTGAAGACTGTGATCAACAGATGAATCGCCAAGTGGAACATTACTCCAAACTCTACTCCAGAGAGAACTTGGTCAGCGTAGAGGCCTTGTATGCAATCGAGTGCCTGCCCATCATGGAAGAACTTGTCATTGAATAGAATGTGGAAGAAGTTGAGAAAGCACTGGATCACTTTTCTCAGAGAAGGCCCCAGGAGATGCGCGATTCGCATGAAGTTCTCAAGTGCGCTCGAGGACACTTAAAACGGAGCTTCATGAACTTTTGTGCCAGTGCTGAGGGGGGCTCGGTGACACAAAACATGAGAGATGCGAACATCATCACTCTACAAAAATAAAAGTGAGAGAAGCGATTACAACAACTATCGCGGCATTTCCCTTCTCAGCGTCGTTGGTAAACTCTTCGCAGGGTCGTCTTGGTCAGGCTCCAAGCTATTGACAGTCATCTTCACATTCTCAAACCGACTGAATCCTATGCCTTTACTGATGGCTCTGTGCAGTTAGGCACTGGTAGAACAGGTTGTGCATGTGCAGTGTATAAAGGGAATGAAATGATCATGTCTAGTACACAGAGATTGAACAACTGGGCTAGCACGACACAGACCGAGCTATTGGCATTTATCTAGCCACTGAATACCTTAAGCTCAATGGTGGTGGAGTTATTTTCTGTGACTCTAAAAGTGCTCTGCAGTCCTTAAATAACCCATCACAATGTATATCGGACGTAGCTTGTAATATTAAATGGAATGTAATCTTTGCCATGATAATAACTCTTGTATAAAATTTGTGTGGATCCCATCCCATGTTGGAGTTGGAAAACATGACTTCGTAGATCGATTGCCAATGAGGCTTGCAGGAAAGAAAACATTGATTATGACTTTGGAATATCTAATGCAGTTATTAGAAACATACAAATAAAGAAATTAATTCAGATTTAGAAGAACTAAGAAATGCCCAGACCTGAAAGCTGCAGTATTAAAAGTTATGACAAGTTTTGTAATAGGTATTTGTATGGTCGGCATAGTAGCCGAACCAGGCAATGTGATGTAGTCATTGCGCGAATTCGCCTTGGCTATAGACACATCTGGCAGGTTAGTGAGGCTGAGCCACTACCAGAATACTCAGATTGTAAACTCTGTGATAAACCTTTATGCACTCACTAGAACTCATTGATGAATGTGAAACCGTAAAGGACTTTAGACCTCCTGGCCTCTTGTACCACCAACTGTGTAACTTTTATTGACTGGTGTCCTGGACGATCCTAACAATTTACCCAAAATTGCTTGTCCATTTTAAAGAATGAAGAACATTTTTATGTATATTACTTCTAAGCTGCATCACCTATGAACCCATCCCTGCCTTGTGTGGCAGTGCACAGTAGAAACTTGTTTTCACATATCCATATATTAAAACATTGATTGTAACCATGATATATATGTGCTTCAGCCTACAGTTTAGACCTATTGTCTTATGTATGACCCTCTGTCCTGCGTGACAGTGACTACTAGCATTATCCTCACTTTAATCAGACTATCAAAATCCTCAGATTAGGCAAAATTGTAATTAATTTTGTCATAAAGATGTTAATAATAAATAAACGATGTGTACCCAGAGTCCAGTGCGGTTTTCAGAGCCAAGAGGTCGACCACTGACATGTGTTCTCCCTGAGACAGCTTCAAGAAAAGTGCAGGGAGCAGAGAAAAGCCCTGAACATCGTCTTCATTGATCTTACAAAGGCCTTCGACCTCGTGAACAGGGACGGACTCTTTTAAGATCTTGGCCAAAACTGGCTGCCCCCCCACCTACTCAGCATGATATAATCGCTCCACGACGGGCATGGAGAGCAAGGGCAACTTGAGCCGTCGCCCACGACGGCTCAACTTCTGAACCCTTCACCATCAACAGTGGTGTTAAACAGGGATGGATCCCTAATATATAAAAAATATATATAAAATATTAATATTTATTAATTAAATATAAAACATTAATATAATATAGAAAATAATATAATATAAAATATAAAATATTAATATATTATTAAAAAAATATATAAATATATTTCCCTAAGATGCCTGTACAATTACCATCAGTTTATAAGAGTTCAACCTCTGGGTTGTTCAGTACAACAGAGATTAGTTGTTCAATTTAAACCCTGCTTAGTAAACTTAGTAAACCTGGCGGAATGATACTTCCTAGCTCTCACTAGCTGTGAGGAGGGCTAGGCAGGGCAGAGTGTGGGCTCGGTCAGGAACTGGAGAGGTCGATCCACTCTCACCTCTCCCAAGATCAGCATTCCATCAGCTGGTTTAATAAACAAGGTAAAGTTGCTGAGAGTTGTTTTAGGTAAACAGTTCATTTCGTGCCTCAATAGGGAATATTAAAAGTTTTAGAAAGTCATGTTAGGGAGTGTTCAGTCAGGGAGTGATATTTATTAGTTCTTGTTTAGATTTTGCATAAATAAATGATTAGATTGTTCTCTGTTATTATTTCCATGAATGTTTTTGCATGTCCGTGTCATGTGGTCTCCACGAGTCTGAGTATATTTGGGTCACAAGCCTAGCAAAGTTAAAAACTATATATATCCCCTTGTTTTCTGTAATTCCCACACTTAACGTAGATTCATCCCTCCTTTTCCAAGTAATTTGGGGATTAAGCCCCAAGGTTAATGATTGATTAATTGATTGATAGATTGATAAAGATTAAGCCACCCAAGAGGTGGCACGGGCATGAATAGCCCGTAAGTGGTGGCCCTTTTGAGCCATTAACAGTATCGAAGATGATACTGGAGATCTGTGGAGGTGCGACTGCACCCTGCGTGACGGGAGATGTCTCCCGGACCAAATGGTGACCAAATGGTGATTGATTAATTGGTCCAGACCCCGATTAATTGACGTTTTTGGTTAATGGTCTGGTGGTGGCAGCAGAAAGAGATCCTTGAGTTTGCTAGAAGTCTAGTACGACGTCACGGGGGCTGTAGAATCTTAGCCGATCGAGCGGCTAAGACCACGTGGCGTGGGACTCGGCTAGAGTTAGTTCTGGGGTCCCTTGGAATTAAGTTTAAGTGAATATAATTACGGGCGGGTAAAGGACAAGGTAGAGCCAATACGCCCCCGTGTTACAATAATAATAATTCAAATAAACTAATTGGAAACAATTTATTGAAAATAAAGAAAATCACTCGGTCTATTAGGCAATTCGGGCCTTGCATGGTAGGCCGAGATGTGTGTTCTGGCTACTAGGTACAACATATATATATATATATATATATATATATCTATATATATATATATATATAGCATATTATATATCTATATATATATATCATATAGTATAGCACCACATATAACTCCTGTTCGTAGACCTCATCCAGCTCTTCGGAGATTGGGTGCGTGCCCAAGATACAGCATGCATTTCCTTTAGTCAAATATGTACAGTATAAGCAAGTCACCCCATTACCCCAAAATGATTTTCTCATTAGTAAATTGACTTTTAATGGCACAACATATATGCCTAAATTAGCGTATATTGCTCGAACCATGATATAAGGAATTAAAAAAAATGTAATATCTATAGAAAACGTTTATTTACAATGTAACAGTGTAAATGCTGCGTCTGGAGATCAGTGGTAACCTGTGAATACAAAAAGAAAAACAGAAAATTGTAGATACATTAACAGTCACAGTTGGTCGGGAGAACACCACTGAGAAGATAACAGTCACTCACAGTGGATCACATTATTATTCAACAAATTATTATCAGTAATTAATGCAGCTGAAGGTGTATATATTTCATAAACATATTACTTTAGTAACTGTGGCTTCCTTACCATATCCATAACCGCCTCCTCCCTTGCCGTAGCCACACACCTCCTCCCGCCATACCCGCCGCCACCACCACCATGGCCATAGCCGCCACCACCCTTGCCGTAGCCACCCTCACCATACCGCCGCCACCACCACCATGGCCATAGCCGCCACCACCCTTGCCGTAGCCACCACCTCCGCCATACCCGCCGCACCACCACCATGGCCATAGCCGCCACCACCCTTGCGTAGCACCACCACCATGGCCATAGCCGCCACCACCCTTGCCGTACCAGCCACCACCACCGTGGCCATAGCCGCCACCACCACCACGCGTGGCCATAGCCACCACCACCACCACCGTGGCCATAGCCGCCACCACCACCACCGCCGTGGCCATAGCCACCGCCACCACCTTTGCCATAGCCGCCCACCACCCCCACCGCCGTGGCCATAGCTGGTATGGCCATAGCCGCCACCTCCACCATGGCCGCCCCCGCCGCCATGGCCATAGCCGCCACCACCCTTGCCGTAACCGCCGCCACCACCACCACCATGGCCATAGCCGCCACCACCATGGCCATAGCCGCCACCTCCACCATGGCCGCCCCCGCCGCCATGGCCATAGCCGCCACCACCCTTGCCGTAACCGCCGCCACCACCACCACCATGGCCATAGCCGCCACCACTATGGCCATAACCGCCACCACCCTTGCCGTAGCCTCCGCCACCACCACCGCCGTGGCCATAGCTGGTATGGCCATAGCCGCCACCTCCACCATGGCCGCCCCCGCCACCACCACCATGGCCATAGCCGCCACCGTGGCCGCCCCCGCCACCATGGCCCTTGCCCCCTCTGGCTCAGGGCGCAGAGTGCCAGGGTCACCACGAACATCACCAACAGTGCCAGGAGGGCCACACGCTGTAGGGAGATGGAGGAAGCAGTTAGTAACAGTCATAACACAAGTGTTCATCAACAGGTAAGTTAACAAAGGCGTTCATCAACAGGTAAGTTAACATAGGCGTTCATCAACAGGTAAGTTAACATAGGCGTTCATCAACAGATAAGTTAACATAGGCGTTCATCAACAGATAAGTTAACATAGGCGTTCATCAACAGGTAAGTTAACATAGGCGTTCATCAACAGGTAAGTTAACATAGGCGTTCATCAACAGATAAGTTAACATAGGCGTTCATCAACAGGTAAGTAAGGTAGGGCAAGCATATGGCAAAATTTTCTACAGGTGTCGCCCATTAGATGGATATGTGGCTCGCTCACCACATATATATATATATATATATATATATATATATATATATATTATATATATATATATATATATATATATATATATATATATATATATATATATATTGTTACAACAATCTCCTGCCTAGCAGTAGAGCCTGCCTGCTCCTTTTCCCGCATGATCCCTTTACAGCCTATTTACCAACGTATCTGCAAAATTCAACATCAACGACAAGAACAATACGTGCCCACAAGCAATGTCTAGACACACCTCCACCCTCCAGAATCCAAGATACTACCACACCTGCTGTCTCGGCACGAGACCAGACGCCACCAGCTAATGACCACTCTTCAGCCGATTGATGATTGATGAAGATTAAACCACCCAAAAGGTGGCACGGGCATGAATAGCCCGTAAGTGGTGGCCCTTTTGAGCCATTACCAGTATCAATAGCTGATACTGGAGATCTGTGGAGGTGCGACTGCACCCTGCGTGACGGGAGATGTCTCCCGTCGGTGCTCTTCAGCCAGCCGATAGTTACCTATAGAATTTGCGCCAGCTCTGACGTCATGCCCCATATAAATAGGGATCGCCGGCATCCAGACATTTCACGGGAGACATCTCCTGTCCTCGAGGCTAACCATAGCCCGTGCTTCTTGCCCAGCTCCTGTGCCAGGTAAGTTACGGGCTCACCATAGCCCGTGCTACTTGGAACTTGTTCCGAGTAGCTGAATCTATAACAACATCCAGACATTAGATTACCCTTAATGCTCTCAGCTGTAACATCTACTCTCGCTCCCTTGGGTGACGGTAGTCGTGTGCAGTTTTGTATAAAGAATTACTTGCACCCTTGATATTAACGTAAATTTCACTTGTATATATTTCTGTTTTTTGATCTAATGTAAAGCCAAGTGTCTAAGGGGTTTTATTTTTCATTAATTTTTATTTATTATTTTATTTTGTGTGTTATTAATGTCATTTTTGTTATATTAAATGTTTGAAGTTTTTATTCTCTTTGGTTTTTACCCACAGCTCTCACACTGTAGAGGACATAAGCAGTTTTTCTTTGTTTTATTTTTTTATTAATGTGCGATTGGCACAAGATCTGCCAGAATAACCACTGCTCTATTCCAGATTCTCGTCACAATATATGTACATTGTGTAACTAGTTCATAAGATACGAAGCTAAATAAGCTTTGGGGTCAGTTTCTGAACCCATTGTATGCCTCTGTCACGTTTTCCATTCCCCCGCCCACTGGATGGGTATAATGTTCACCATCACCCACGGGATGGGTATAGGGTGCATAATAGATGAACAAAATCAATACAAATGCTCAAAAAATGTGAGATGAGGGCAACTTGTAGGTGAGGGGCAACGGAGAGAATAAACTTACCACCGGGAGTGCCATGTTGCCTGGGAAGGAGCCAGAGAGGCAATGCATGTCAGGTCTGGTCATTCGCCACTTATATATATACCTCTCACTTCCAAGTGACAGTGACAGGGGACCCGGGGGGGGGGGGTTACACATGCGTTACACAGGTGACACGGGGGGATGGTGGGGGTGGGGGTAGGTGAGGCAGTGACACAAGAGTGGGAGAATCCTAACACAGTGAGGGGTGGGGAGGGCGTAGATTGGGGTTGGGTGATGGGACAATTCTGTTTAACATACGCGCGCTTCAAACAAAGGGTTTGAAGCGTGTTGACCCCCCTAATGGGTTAGCCCATAGGTGAGGGTTGACCCCTGAGGTGGCTTAGAACGTTCAAGGTGGTCAGGTCACTTGAGGGTTGACTCCTGGGGGGTGGCTTCCGAGGTCCCGTGAGGCCTCACCCGGGCCGTGTCACGCACGGGTGATCCCAGCGATTGTGTGTTGTCTGTAAGTCAAAGTGACGTGCCTGCGCTTCACTTAGCGCAGGTCGGGAGTCTGTGGCAACGATCTACATGGAATGAGTTATACCTCATTGTGGCTGACGCTACGCTCCCTGTCTTGCGCTAGGGTGAAGGTGCCTGCTGCGTAACGGCTCTGCGTTACGTAAGGCCCAACGCACTGAGACGAGCGACTAGCAAGCGTTGTAATACTCAATATTATTGTGCGTGTGGAACGTTCCTCTGGCCTCAGCGATGTCTTATAAACCACCCACATATATAAGAAAGGGTGTCGATGTTTCGATCCGTTTTGGACCCTTATCAAGCAGTGGCCTGATAGGGTTCCAGGATGGACCGAAACGTCGTCACTCGTGTCATATATGAGGGTTCACTTATTGTTGTTAAGTTCAGTTAATATGCCCAAACGTTTCGACCAGTCTGGGACTCAAAACCGGAACGAATTGGTTGTGAATCAACTGTGGGCTATTCAATCTGCTCTAAGTAAAGGGTACAGGAAACAAGAGTGTTAATAATATATATTAAGCAAACGAACACTGTACACATTTTTTACTTATATAATTATAATAGCTCGATTGATTAAAGTGTATCGTCTTAACAGATAACAAAATGCAAGCTATAAAGGGCTGTCACACAAAAAAATACATAGATTTAAAAAGTAATGCATTTTCTTCATACTACTTAACTAATATATATATATATATTATATAATATAATATATATATATATATATATATATATAATTTATATCCAGGATGGACTTGGATATATAAATGTATATATATAATATATATATATATAATATATATATATATAATATATATTATATATTATATAATATATATATATATATATATATATATATATATATATATATATCTATATATATATATATATATATATATATTCGATTTTATACCTGCATTTGGTGAAGTGACATGTTACAGTAGTATAGGGAGAGGTGAAACAAATTTTAACACAAGCAGAACGGGTAAACGGGTAAGAACGGGTAAGAACGGGTATGAACGGGTATGAACGGGGTATACAACAGGTATAAGCTAAGGGAAGGATGGAAGTAACTGCAGAGGCCTATTGGCCCATATTTCTTGATGATTCTATATTGGAGCGGAGTCTTGAAGTGGGTAGAATATAGTTGTGCATTATTGGCTGTTGATTGCTGGTGTTGACTTCTTGATGTGTAGTGCCTCGCAGATGTCTAGCCGCCTGCTGTCGCTGTGTCTATCGATGATTTCTGTGTTGTCTACTAAGATTTCTCTGGTGATGGTTTGGTTGTGGGAAGATTATATGTTCCTTAATGGAGCTCTGTTGCTTATGCATCGTTAAACGCCTGGAAAGAGATGTGTTGTCTTGCCTATATACTGATTTTTTGAGGCTTACAGTCCCCAAGAGGGCATTTGAAGGCATAGACGACGTTGGTCTCTTTTAGAGCGTTCTGCTTTGTGTCTGAAGAGTTTCTCATGAGTAAGCTGGCCGTTTTCTTGGTTTTATAGTAAATCGATTTACTATAAATACCAAGAAAACGGCCAGCT
>WNGS01000543.1:9215816-9252771 GCA_020271785.1 Procambarus virginalis | reverse complement strand
GCTGAGGAGAAGCATTAGGGGAAAGAAAACGTGCCCAACATTTCTGTTAAGACCGGGATTCAAACCACGATTTCCGATGATTGTGAGTAGAGAACGAACCCAACTGCACTACCGAGACACCCCATCCCTTTCTTGATAACCTTGAACGACTGCTATACAGCCTAATTCTTCCTTGTCGTTATCTGTAGGTGAACTAAATTATTTATGAAGTAAAACATTAAATATACATGATTGAAAATAACTGTACCTGAAGTTTGGCCCAAATAAATGCAAGGTCACGAGGATGGGAGAAAGTTGATGAAGGCGGCAGTGGCCGCAGTGGCGGGTGAGGCTGCCAGCGCCAGAACACCGCACGGAAGTAAGGCCGGCCACCACACCAGACCTTTCTCCCGTACAGAGAAAGTAAGTGGTACATGCAATGCTGGCAAATTCTAAAAATGAAACATCAGAAATCTAAGCAAGAAATTAATGTAAACGGTGCACATCACATAGTGAGATCATTACCCTATGGATGTGTTAAGTCTTTAACTATATATTGAGATCATTGAGCACGATGCCATCTCTTCCAAGGCACCTGCACATACAAAATCATCCAAGATCATCATATACTATGCAACATTTGTTAATGAAAATCTGCCATGTCTTTATAAACAACACAAAAAGCCTGTAGAAAAACTGGAGGTTGCAATGGGATCCGACCTCTTCTAAAGGAGGTCAATGGGGCGAATCCCGATTTGTCTATGACAATCCTCCTATCCAACCCCTACCAAGTTGAGAGAGGCAAGCCCCAAACGTCTGGCCTCCTTCCTCAGATGAACAGACATCTCGGTCAGAGTACCACCTCTGGGAGTACCAGAGGTGGTACTCCACACAACACACACACACACACACCACACACCACACACACACACACACACACACACACACACACACACACACACACACACACACACACACACACACACATATATATTATATACAAAAAAGTACAGTGAAAGTACATATGTTGGTGATTAGTTGTACATTACTTGGTGGAGTTCATAAATATACAGTATCAATTATTTCTTACATCTGTCTTTTAAATTTGATTAATACTCCTCGACGCATATATTATATCACTTAAATTACATACGTCAGTTGTCAGTAACTACATTAATGTGGTACAAATAGACTAATACTCTCAGAAAAAGTATGGGTTGCATAATAACTATCACAGGATGAGTATGGAATGCATAATGACTCCTGCTGACAGCAATTAAATTATTGGTTATAAAATATTAGAGTTACCCTTTATATTCTGATGGATTAAAATTTTCTTCAATATAATTCTTCATAGAAAACGAAACGGTAGGCATATCTAATAATAGTTAAATGAACATTACATATTCTATTGTTGTCTAGTCACCCATCCACATACTAGCCAGACCCAATGGTGGTGAGTTCCGTGCATGTCATCCACTGCCACACTTACTGTACAGAATATGCAAGCTCACGTGATCATAATACCAGAATTTACTTGAGGGTCACCATCTTCGGTAGCCTTGGCAAGGGACAGGAAGCTGACGACTTGTCACTAGTCAGCTTCTTGTTCCCTACCACCTTTCTCATTATCTTGCCTTTATGTTGGTTAAGTCTAGAAGCCATTTTCTTGTCCATCTTTAATGCTTATTCAAATCATCTTGCATCTTTTTACTTTTTTCTTTCTCTGCAAAATCCGCGACATTGGTGTGAATTCCTCCTTTAAATCATTCACATATGCCAGGTATATCACAGTTCCTCGTGCTGATACTCCAGGTACTCCACGTGTGTGTGTGTGTGTGTGTACTCACCTATCTGTAATCACCATTTGTGCCTGCAAGATCGAACATTGACTCTTGGATCCCGCCTTTCTAGCCATTGGTTGTTTACAGCAATGACTCCTCTCCTATTTCTCTACCATATCTTGTTTCAAAATTATGAGTAGAGTTTGATTCTACAACTTGCTCCTTAGGTGCATTCCAATTTTCCACTACTCTCACGCTAAAAGAAAACTTTTTAACATCTCTGTGACTCATCTGAGTTTCCAGCTTCCACCCATGTCCCCTCGTTCTGTTAGTATTCCTTACCTTGAGGATACCTTGAGGTGCTTCCGGGGCTTATCGTCCCCGCGGCCCGGTCATCGACCAGGCCTCCTGGTTGCTGGACTGATCAACCAGGCTGTTGGATGCGGCTGCTCGCAGCCTGACGTATGAGTCACAGCCTGGTTGATCAGGTATCCTTTGGAGGTGCTTATCCAGTTCTCTCTTGAACACTGCGAGGGGTTTGCCAGTTATGTCCCTTATGTGTAGTGGAAGCGTGTTGAACAGTCTCGGGCCTCTGATGTTGATAGAGTTCTCTCTCAGAGTACCAGTTGCACCTCTGCTTTTCAACGGGGGTATTCTGCACATCCTGCCATGTCTTCTGGTCTCATGTGATGTTATTTCTGTGTGCAGGTTTGGGACCAGCCCCTCTAATATTTTCCACGTGTAAATTATTATGTATCTCTCCCGCCTGCGCTCAAGGGAATACAGATTTAGGCTCTTTAGTCGGTCCCAATAGTTTAGATGTTTTACCGAGTGGATTCTAGCAGTAAAGGATCTCTGCACGCTCTCCAGGTCAGCAATTTCACCCGCAGTGAAAGGGGCTGTCATTGTGCAGCAGTACTCCACTCTAGAGAGCACAAGCGTTTTGAAAAGTGTCATCATCGGTATAGCATCTCTAGTGTGAAAAGTTCTTGTTATCCAACCTGTCATTTTTCTTGCAGTTGTGACGGCTACTTTATTGTGTTCTTTAAAGGTAAGGTCTTCCGACATGAGTACACCCAGATCCTTTACATTGCCTTTTCGTTCTATGTTATGATTTGCCTGAGTTTTGTACGTGGTTTCAGTTTTTATATTTTCATTTTTTCCATAGCGCATGAGCTGGAACTTGTCTTCGTTAAACACCATATTATTTTCTGTAGCCCATAGAAAGACCTGATCTACATCTGACTGGAGGTTCGCCGTGTCCTCTATGTTGCCTACTCTCATGAAGATCCTAGTGTCATCTGCAAAGGATGATACAGTGCTATAGGTTGTGTTCTTGTCTATGTCCGATATAAGGATGAGAAAAAGTACTGGAGCAAGCACAGTACCCTGGGGGACTGAGCTCTTAACGGTTGACGGGTTGGATTTTATTTTGTTGACTATTACACATTGGGTTCTGTTGGTCAGGAAATTGTAGATCCATCTGCCTACTTTTCCGGTAATTCCTTTTGAGCGCATTTTATGGGCAATAACACCATGGTCACATTTATCAAAAGCTTTTGCAAAATCTGTGTAAATTACATCAGCGTTTTGTTTGTCTTCCATAGCATCTAATGCCATATCATAGTGGTCCAGCAACTGCGACAGGCAAGAGCGCCCTGTTCTGAAACCATGTTGTCCGGGGTTATGGAGATGCTGTGATTCCATGTATTTTGTGATCTTACTTCTTAGCACTCTCTCAAAAATTTTTATGATGTGCGATGTTAGTGCTATCGGTCTGTAATTTTTTGCCTCTGCCTTATTTCCTCCTTTATGAAGTGGTGCTATCTCTGCTGTTTTTAGTATATCAGGAATAACGCCAGTATCTAGGCTTTGTCTCCACAGAATGTGAAGGGCCTGCGATAGTGGTTTTTTACAGTTCTTGATGAATATGGAGTTCCAAGAATCCGGGCCTGGTGCGGAGTGCATAGGCATACTGTTTATGGCTTCTTCAAAATCCAGTGGGGATAGGGTGACGTCTGATATATGATTTGATGTTGGTATCAAATCCATGAAAAATTCATTTGGGTTATCGATCTATATTCCTTGTGAATATTTCTTCTATGTCCACTCTGTCAATTACCCTTGAGTATCTTATACGTTCCTGTCATATTCACCCCCCTCTCCCTTCTTTTTTCTTGTGTCGTAAGGTTCAGTTCCTTCAGGCGCTCTTCATATCCCATCCCTTGTAACTCTGGGACGAGCCTTGTTGCAAACTTCTGAACCTTTTCCAGTTTCCTTATGTGTTTCTTCAGGTGGAGACTGTATGTATATGAGTGTATGTGTGAGTGTGTGTGAGTGTGTGTGAGTGTGTGTGAGTGTGTGTGTGGTGTGTGTGTGTGTGTGTGTGTGTGTGTGTGTGTGTGTGTGTGTTGTGTGTGTGTGTGTGTGTGGTGTGTGTGTGTGTGTTTTGTTGTTTGTTGTTTAATCTGTAGCCACTGACCACAGAATAATGAGATGTGTACATATTGCATTCTCTCTCTGAACACATAAGTTGGTCGGCTAGGCATCGTCGAGCGAGCAAGCAGACAGCCTAGCTGCATGGGTAACGATGCATAATGTATTATTAGGACTCGCAGGCCATTTGAGAAGGAGATCAACAGGTTAGGGGAAACCATTGGGTGAAATTCTCATGTTTGCTTCTTGTTCAACCGTGCAGTCATAAGGGAAAACATCGATTATATATATTTTTAATTAGTTCACGATATTTAACGTAAAGGATGAGATTTTGTACTAATGAGTTAAGTAGTTTTTTTTTTTAATTTGATTTAATGTTTATATTATATTGTTGTGATAAGATAGTGATATCTAGCTCTAGAGCCCCGCCTCTTAGCTGTTGAAATTTGTGCATTTGTGCCGCCCGACGCACTGATGTCATTATAGGTGCTCTAGAAACTGTGGCAGGTGGTCGCTTCCACCACCTCTGGTTCTTGAAGCTATGGTCATTGAACCGCCTCTTGTTCAAGCTCACTCCGATTCTTTACCAGTCTCACTGTATACCAGTATTTACTAATATTTTTTCTATCTAATCTGTTTCTCCAGCTTCTACCAGCCCTTACTCGACCTCTCGGTCCTCACCTGAACATGACTGCTTCAACATTTAGTTTATTTACCTCACTATCTTGAACGATATCATTTAGTTCTCTGAGACTGTGTTCATATGTTGCCTCTCTTATCTCCGGTACTTGTATATGGTCCCCATAGTCGGCCCCAGAGAGCCTGATAAGCTTATCTTGGTCTTCCCCTAGGTGTGTTGGAGGGCGTATGTGTGTGTGGGATTGTATGTTTGTGGGGGTGTATGTGTGTGGGGAGGTGTATGTGGGTGTGGTTAGGGGGAGGGGGTGGTGTATGTGTATGTGTGAGTGGGTAGTGTCCTGCAGCCTCTGAACCTCTATCTACATTTTTACATTTTGGTGTGTTCCTTTCCTTCACAAATATCTCTGTGGCTCATTTTAGAACTTAGTTTCCACCTGTATTCCCTTGCTAGTGTAATATCCATTTGAAGTAAAGTTCCTCGTCTACCCCTGTCTATTTCCCCATAGGAATATTATTTGTTGTAATAATGTCTCCCTTTAACTCTCCTTCCATCTTAACTCAGACATCTCAACACTGGTGTTAGTTTTATGGTATTCCTTTCTTTTCGTGAAGTCTCGTTCTGTGTTTAGCAACGTAAGGACTCCACGCTGGGGTTGCATACTTTCAGACTTGGTCAGACATATGTGGTATACATGACCATGAATGTATAAATATTTTCAGATTTCTAAATGCAGTTCTAGTGTTGGTCAACCTTGTCTCTGCAGATGATGATATCTGTTTGATGTGGGCTTTGTGAGACAAGAGTGTTGTGATATCGACCTTCAGGTCTTTTTTCGATATCTGATTTCAGGAGGGTTGCCTCTTCCAGGTGATACTTTAAACTTGCGTGATTATTAGCTCTAGTAAACACACATTGGGCCAACCTTTCAGTTTCTTCAGGTTATCTTGCAGTTTCTTACAATCTTCCGACATACTTGTCCTCAATATCAGAAACATTTAAAGTGCATCTCTTCTAGGAGATCATTTACAAAGAATAAGTTATAACCTTGTGCCGAGATGTTGGGTCACCGCTGGTAACATTTTTTCTGAAGTCTCTCACTCTGACTCTCTGCCTTCCGTTGCTTAGGTACTCTCTTATCGCCTAGAGTGAATATCTTTTTATTGGTGCAATCAACATCTATTTTTCTCCATTCAGCTTGGAAAATACAAAGGACTTCTGCATTGGGTCCTGGATCCATTTCATAGCTTTCTCGTGAGCACCCGTTCGAAGGGATTTTTGGTAAATTATAGGCAAGCTATGATGAATAGAATTTTAGCAAAATTTTACAGCATCATTGCATAAAGTTTTCCTATATAGTAAGAAAAATAATTTAATTATCTTTTTGAGATGGTCGACCTGGTTCTAGACTCGCCACTAATGTCATGGGGGGGGGGGTCGCTATGGGTGGCGGCCGCTTCTTAATGGGAAGAATCTGACCCATGCTGGGCACCACCTATTCCCCCCCCCCTTTCCCACTGTGCATAATTGGGTGAGGCTAGCCCTAGGTGTTTGTCCTACCCCTGACAGACACACGTACAAAGACATTCTATTTTACACACACACACACAGGTGAAAATTGAGTGCCAAATGGGCCATAGAGACGTTTGAAAGATTTTTTTTCAGTGTCGAGTAGTAGACAAATGGAATGCATTAGGCAGTGATGTGGTGGAGGCTGACTCTATACACATTTTCAAGTGTAGATATGATAGAGCCCAGTAGGATCGGGAATCAGTTGACTGACAGTTGAAAGGCGGGACCAAAGAGCCAGAACACAACCCCCGCAAGCACAAGTAGGTAAGTACACACACACATGTGCTGCATGTTCGTGTGTTTGGGAATCAACTTGGGGCAATAACATGATACTTGTTATATTAGTCAGGGGAAGTAAACAAAGTTGTAATCTCAACGTTTTATTAAAGAAAGATTCTATGAGGCTACATCCTCCGGCTAGTGGTAACCTGCAAATCAAAATAGTTAAGTTGATCAAAACAGTAATGGTGGTTACAGCAGAAGTGGTAACAGTTCTGCGATTACAACAATTATTATTAGTATTATTACTAGTAGTAATATTTGTAACAATAGTTGTAGTAATCATACTAAATATGGTAGTAATAGTAGTAGCAATAGTAGCAGATATGGTTGTAGTAGAAGCAGTACTAGCAGTAGTAATAGTAAAGGTAGTAGAGGCGATAGTAGTACTGGAAGTAGTAGTAGTAGTTGGCATGAATGATTACTATACTAATGACATCAATATTTCAAGCAACTGATAATTATAGGAAAGTAACATCTCCAGACGGAGCACATTATGGGAGAATAGCATGTATTATATATATATATATATATATATATATATATATATATATATAATATATATATATATATATATATATATATATGGATACGGGTGTCCAGATCACCATAGCTTTCACCACCGCCGTATCCACCATATCCGCTCTCGTAGCCGCCGCCACCATATCCACCGCCGTGGCCGCCACCATATCCGCCGCCGTGGCCGCCACCATATCCACCACCATAGCCGCCGCCGTGACCGCCACCATATCCGCCGCCGTGTCCACCACCATAGCCACATACGCATCCACCATGGCCCTTTCCTTTGCCTTTACCCTTGCCTTTACCTTTGCCTTTACCCTTTCCTCCATATCCACCGCCATATCCGCCTCCATATCCACCAAGCTCCTCGATAAAGAAGGGGTAAGGCTCTCCATCAACTAGCACCACCACTAGCAACAGCAGCACTGTGGCGACTGCTAGTATGAGTCTCTGTGGAGGAGGAAGATAAGTATAGTAGTTAGAGCTAGCAAATGAAGAATATAACTGTACTAGCTAGCTGGAGCTAGTCCAAGCTGGAACTATAAGGATTGCCTGGCTAGTTCAACACTCTCACACTCACACCGTAGTATTTGTCTAGTGTTTTTAAGTAAACAGACCGCCAAAATGTCTTAGTTATGAGATAACATTAAACTGTTGCGTATGTCACCAAGATCATCATAGATCATGTGTAAGGCTTCTAACTCCGGCCCTGTTTTAGGTGTGTCTGTTTGAACATGATTATAGATCCCGTCCAGTGGCATTCCGGTCGCTGTCTCTGACGGGCGAGCAGTGCCACACCTGCAGGCCTCACCGTCCCAGAGGGAAAGCAGTGCGATATCTGCAGGCATCACCGTCCCAGAGGGAGAGCAGTGCCACACAAGCAGGCATCACCATCCCAGAGGGCGAGCAGTGCGATATCTGCAGGCATCACCGTCCCAGAGGGAGATCAGTGCCACACCAGCAGGCATCACCGTTCCAGAGGGCGAGCAGTGCGATATCTGCAGGCATCACCGTCCCAGAGGGAGATCAGTGCCACACCAGCAGGCATCACTTCCCCAGAGGGAGAGCAGTGCGATATCTGCAGGCATCACCGTCCCAGAGGGAGAGCAGTGCCACACAAGCAGGCATCACCATCCCAGAGAGCGAGCAGTGCGATATCTGCAGGCATCACCGTCCAGAGGGAGAGCAGTGCCACACCAGCAGGCATCACCGTTCCAGAGGGCGAGCAGTGCGATATCTGCAGGCATCACCGTCCCAGAGGGAGATCAGTGCCACACCAGCAGGCATCACTTTCCCAGAGGGAGAGCAGTGCCACACCAGCAGGCATCACCGTCCCAGAGAACGAGTAGTGCCACACCTGCAGGCATCACCGTCCCAGAGGGCGAGTAGTGCCACACTGCAGGCATCACCGTCCCAGAGGGCGAGTAGTGCCACACCAGCAGGCATCACCGTCCCAGAGGGAGGGCAGTGCCACACCTGCAGGCATCACCGTCCCAGAGGGCGAGCAGTGCCATACCCGCAGGCTGTTCTCGCCATCACTGTCAACCAGCATCAGGGGAAGGTAAGGGAGGGCGGCGGGCTCACCATATTGGAAGCCATGTGGTTCTCAGGACCGCCAGCGAGGGACTGGTGCTCGCAGTGTCTCTGGCGCCTCTTATATGGCCACCGGAATGGGGAATGATGTTTATTATTATTATTATATTATTATTATTATTATTATTATTATTATTATTATTATTATTAACATCTTTATTGACAAAATTAATTACAATTTTGTCTAATCTGAGGATTTCAATTTAGTCTTATTACAGTGAGGATAATGCTGTTATTCACTGTCACCCAGGACAGAGGGTCAACACAAGACAATAGGTCTAAACTGTAGGCGGAAGCATATATATCATGGTTACAATCAATGTTTTAATGTATGCAAATGTAAAAACAACTTTCTATTATTCAAAATGATCTACCAGAAATTGTAGCCAAATATCCCCAGTTTGCTAACTGTAGGTAGTAACTGAGTGATTGTAACCTATCCACCGCTGCCCACTGGATGGGGGGCGGTGTGCAGGACAAACATATCAATTGTGACTCTAGCTCCACATAAATAAATAAATAAATATGTTTATTCAGGAAAGGTACATACATAGAGAGATTTTACATAAGTGGATCGATTTATAGATAGAGCTAGTACATACAATGCCTAAAGCCACTATTACGCAATGCGTTTCGGGCAAAATGTCAGTTGTCAGTTGGTACACATATGTCAGTTGGTTAATTTAGAAACTGTATTTGTGGTCGATCTCGAACCCATTGTTGATGTAACGACTTATACTGAATTTTGTAACTAGCTCATCAAGATTTTAACTTGCTTAGCTAAATGAATTGTGGGGTTCAGTCCCTGAGCCCATTATGTGCCTCTGTAACCCTTTCCACTACCACCCACAAGATGGGTATGGGGTGCATAATAAATGAACTAAACTAACTATTGTGCACTGCCACACAGGGGCAGGGATGGGTTCATAAGTAATGCAGCTTAGAATATAAATAAAATTGTTTATTCTTTAAAATGGACAAGCAAATTTTGGATAAATTGTTAGGATGTCGTCCAGAACACCTGGGTCAATGAAATAGTTACACAGTTGGTGGTACAATAGGCCAGGAGGTCTAAAGTTTTTACGGTTTCACATTCAACAATGTAATGTTCTAGTGAATGCATTAAAGGTTTGTCACAGAGTTTACAATTTGAATATTCTGGTAGTGGCTCAGCTTCACTAACCTGCCAGATGTGCCTATAGCCAAGGCAAATTCGCGCAATGACTACATCACATTGCCTGGTCCGGTTACTGTGCTGACCATACAAATAATTATTATTACAAAAGTTGTCATAGCTTTTAATACTGCAGCTTTCATGTCTCTGGGCATTTCTTAAATCTTCTAAATCTGAATGAATTTCTTTAATTTGTATATCTCTAATAATTGCATTGGATAGTCCAAAGTCATAATCAGTGTTTTCTTTCCTGCAAGCCTCATTGGCCAATCGATCTACAAAGTCATGTTTTCCAACTCCAACATGGGATGGGATCCACTCAAATTTTATACAATAGTTATTATCATTGGCGAAAATTCCATTCCATTTAATGTTACAATCTACTTCAGACATATATTGTGATGGGTTATTTAAGGACTGCTGAGCACTTTTAGTCACTGAATTAATTTTTAGTCACTCTACCACTATTGAGCTTAAGGTATTCAGTGGCTAGATAAATACCCAATAGCTCAGTCTGTGTCGTGCTAGCCCAGTTGTTCAATCTCTGTGTACTAGACATGATCATTTCATTCCCTTTATACACTGCACATGCACAACCTGTTCTACCAGTGCCTAATTGCACTGAGTCATCAGTAAAGGCGTAGGATTCATTTGGTTTGAGAGTTTGAAGATGACTGTCAATAGCTTCTAATGTTATACATCTCATAGTTTGTGTTATACATTTGTTTTTCACTGATTTGGGTATAATGTGAAGAGACCTGTACATCTTTCCAAGGGGGAATATAGTGAACAGTTTTATCAGGATTAAGAGACACATTCAGTTTCAGAAGATTATAGGCACAACAACTGAGCCACACACTGTAAGGAGCTTTTTTGCTGGGGATTGAGGGAACAGTCAGAATTGTTTAGAATGGATCTCAATTTAATTTGAATAAAGCTGGGGGGAGGGGGCAGACCATTATTTTTCAAAGTTTTGGCGCAAAACATGATATTAAGTAGAACTATTCTTTCGTAAATGGAAGGAAATTTTAGTCCCTTTCTCATGTTAAAAATTCTGACAGTTCTAGGACAACCCAGGAGGATGCGCATGGTATCTATGCTACATCTGGTCTTTGTAATTGTTCAGGCCTAGATGTAGTACAGAATGATGCCATGTTATGGAATGTGTTATGGAATTTGGAGTCGGAGAAAATAGACCACTCATGCAACTTACAAATTATGTGGAATGGAATTACAGAACTCTACTAAATAACGAGACCTACGGGTGGTTTTGGATAGTAAGCTCTCGCCAGAAGAACACATAAAGAACATTGTGAGAGGAGCGTATGCGTCGCTTTCCAACTTCAGACTTACTTTTAATTATATAGATGGTGAAATACTAAAGAAACTGTTCATGATTTTAGTGAATCCAAAATTGGAATATGCAGCAATTGTGTGGTGCCCAAATCTCAAGGAGCACATAAATAAACTGGAAAAGGTGCAACGGCATGCTAGAAAATGACTTTCGGAACTGAAAAACAAGAGTTCGAGGAGAGATTAGAGGCGTTAAAGTAGAAGATAGAAGAGAGGTGATATGATCACCACTTACAAAATATTAACCGGGATAGACCAAATTGACAAAGGGGAATTCCTGAAACCAGCAACTTCACGAACAAGAGGACACATATTCAAGCTAAGGAAACAAAGGTGTCGACAAAATATTTGAAAATGTTCTTTTGTAAACAGAGTGGTAGACGGCTGGAACACACTAAGTGAGAAGGTGATGGTGGAGGCCAAAACCGCCAGTAGTTTCAAAGTGTTATACGACAAAGAGTACTGGGAAGACGGGACACCACGAGCGTAGCTCTCATCCTGTAACAACACTTGGGTAATTACAAACACATACACATGTAACACCTCCACATTTCTACTCCACCTTCTCACTTAAAACCCCAGCTTAGCAATGCTTGCAAGCTCACTGTGACCCTCACTGAACTCCCAGCTAACTGTTAAACTGAACCATTAATTGAGGGGGAAGCTACAAATGAAGGGTTAGGAATTTATTATAATTAATAAGAATTTAAACTTTACGGCTGCCACCAAATTCCTGAAACCTGAATGTGCCTGTATTACTGATCTCCCAGGAAGGACAGAAATCAATAATCATGAACTTAAAGGGCATAGGAATCTTGATAATTGCTTGGGAATTATTTATAAAAATCTTTACTTATTGAGAAGACAGGAACTTCCAATTTAGTACATGAACACATCATAAAAAACGACTCAGCATAATAAAAGGGGGTTGACTAAATACCACTAAGTCAATATTCACTTTATTTAACAAAAGGCACATTTATTTATATCCTAGCTGGAAATATATCCCTAAGAGGCAATGTAAACGGAGTACAAATATGATGTTCCTAAACTCAGACTCACATTACCTTACTCCTGCAATCACCGGCCACAGATGTTGAATGGCTCTCTCCCTCAGGCCCTTGATGCCTGACCGAGTTCCTACCCCAAACACTCCTAGGACACTCTGACTAAAATTTTACTCACAAGCTAACCAGTCAAGGAATCTTCACCCACTCTTGATTCTTAGGCCCAATAAACCCCGCCTCTCCAAGTCTAGATCCAATGATTTCAAAAGTCCGGCTCTAGGCCTTGGTACTGCCTATCAGTGCCAGAACCTAACCCCGCCCCCTAGGCCCCCTTGGCTTTCACCAATCAGTTCCAGGCTAGGTTGTAGGCATGTCTTGAAGGGTTTGTTTCGCTCGACCGAGTACTCGCCCGTTCCCATGCTACATCCAAGAAATGGAGCAGGAGGCATATGACACCGGCTAAGTTTATTGCCCCTCAATTTGTCAACGGCTATAGAGGAGACTGGAGAGAGAGGGGAACGGTTGGGTAGGAGGATTGGAAGGAGTATTGGGGAAGGAGGATTGGGAGGAGGATTAGGGAATAGGATTGGCCGGCGACGGAAGGACAGTGTGCCTTGCATAAGGACTTTTGACTGGAGTTTTATGACCGGTGAGGGCCGGCGGCCAGAAGGGGAGGGAGAAGGAAAGCTGAGGCAGTGGAGGGAGGATGGGAGGGGGGGGGACAAGGAAGAGAAAGACAAATGAGAGGAAGAGGAGAAGCTTGGTCTGTGCAACAGACCAATACACACACACACTCACAGGGGCCGGTGGGTGACTGGACAGCACGCTGTAAATATATGATTGCGTGATCCTGTGGTCCCGGGTTCGATTCCCGGCGCCGGCGAGAAACAATGGGCAGAGTTTCTTTGACCCTGATGCCTTGTTACTTAGCAGTAAATAGGTACCTGGGAGTTAGTCAGCTGTCACGGGCTGCTTCCTGGGGTGTGTGTGTGGTGTGGGGGGAAAACAAAGTAGTAACAGTTTATTGACAGTTGAGAGGCGGGCCGAAAGAGCAGAGCTCAACCCCCACAAGTACAACTAGGTGAATACACACACACATGTGCTGCATGTTCGTGTGTTTGGGAATCAACTTGGGGCAATAACATGATACTTGTTATATTAGTCAGGGGAAGTAAACAAAGTTGTAATCTCAACGTTTTATTAAAGAAAGATTCTATGAGGCTACATCCTCCGGCTAGTGGTAACCTGCAAATCAAAATAGTTAAGTTGATCAAAACAGTAATGGTGGTTACAGCAGAAGTGGTAATAGTTCTGCGATTACAACAATTATTATTAGTATTATTACTAGTAGTAATATTTGTAACAATAGTTGTAGTAATCGTACTAAATATGGTAGTAATAGTAGTAGCAATAGTAGTAGATATGGTTGTAGTAGAAGCAGTACTAGCAGTAGTAATAGTAAAGGTAGTAGAGGCGATAGTAGTACTGGAAGTAGTAGTAGTAGTTGGCATGAATGATTACTATACTAATGACATCAATATTTCAAGCAACTGATAATTATAGGAAAGTAGCATCTCCAGACGGAGCACATTATGGGAGAATAGCATGTATTATATATATATATATATATATATATATATATATATATATATATATATATATATATATATATATATATATATATATATATATATATGGACACGGGTGTCCAGATCCTCACCATAGCTTTCACCACCGCCGTATCCACCATATCCGCCGCCACCATATCCACCGCCGTGGCCGCCACCATATCCGCCGCCGTGGCCGCCACCATATCCACCACCATAGCCGCCGCCGTGACCGCCACCATATCCGCCGCCGTGTCCACCACCATAGCCACATACGCATCCACCATGGCCCTTTCCTTTGCCTTTACCCTTGCTTTTACCTTTGCCTTTACCCTTTCCTCCATATCCACCGCCATATCCGCCTCCATATCCACCAAGCTCCTCGATAAAGAAGGGGTAAGGCTCTCCATCAACTAGCACCACCACTAGCAACACAGCACTGTGGCGACTGCTAGTATGAGTCTCTGTGGAGGGGAAGATTAGTATACTAATTAGAGCTAGCAAATGAAGAATATAACTGTACTGGCTAGCTGGAGCTAGTCCAAGCTGGAACTATAAGGATTGCCTGGCTAGTTCAACACTCTCACACTCACACCGTAGTATTTGTCTAGTGTTTTTAAGTAAACAGACCGCCAAAATGTCTGAGTTATGAGATAACATTAAACTGTTGCGTATGTCACCAAGATCATCATAGATCATGTGTAAGGCTTCTAACTCCGGCCCTGTTTTAGGTGTGTCTGTTTTGAACATGATTATAGATCCCGTCCAGTGGCATTCCGGTCGCTGTCTCTGACGGGCGAGCAGTGCCACATCTGCAGGCCTCACCGTCGCAGAGGGAAAGCAGTGCCACACCTGCAGGCCTCACCGTCCCAGAGGGCGAGTAGTGCCACACCTGCCGGCATCACCGTCCCAGAGAGCGAGCAGTGCCACACCAGCAGGCATCACCGTTCCAGAGGGCTAGCAGTGCGATATCTGCAGGCATCACTGTCCCAGAGGGCGAGCAGTGCCATACCAGCAGGCATCACCGTTCCAGAGGGCGAGCAATGCCATACCTGCAGGCATCACCGTTCCATAGGGCGAGCAGTGCCATACCTGCAGGCATCACCGTCCCAGAGGGCAAGCAGTGCCACATCTGCAGGCTTCACCGTCTCAGAGGGCGAACAGTGCCACACATGCAGGCATCACCGTCCCAGAAGGCGAACAGTGCCACACATGCAGGCATCACCGTCCCAAGAGCGAGCAGTGCGATATCTGCAGGCATCACTGTCCCAGAGGGCGAGCAGTGCCACACCAGCAGGCATCACCGTTCCAGAGGGCGAACAGTGCCACACATGCAGGCATCACCGTCCCAGAGAGCGAGCAGTGCGATATCTGCAGGCATCACTGTCCCAGAGAGCGAGCAGTGCCATACCTGCAGGCATCACCGTTCCAGAGGGCGAGCAGTGCACACCTCCAGGTATCACCGTCCCAGAGAGCGAGCAGTGCCATACCTGCAGGCATCACCGTTCCAGAGGGCGAACAGTGCCACACATGCAGGCATCACCGTCCCAGAGGGCGAGCAGTGCGATATCTGCAGGCATCACGTCCCAGGGGCGAGCAGTGCCACACCAGCAGGCATCACCGTTCCAGAGGGCGAGCAGTGCCACACTCCAGGATCACGTCCCAGAGGGCGAGCAGTGCCATACCTGCAGCATCACGTTCAGGGGCGAGCAGTGCCACACCTCCAGGTATCACAGTCCCAGAGGGCGAGCAGTGCATACCTGCAGGCATCACCATTCCAGAGGCGAGCAGTGCCACACCTCCAGGTATCACAGTCCCAGAGGGCGAGCAGTACCATTCCAGCAGGCATCGACCGTCCCAGAGAGCGAGCAGTGCCACACCTGCAGGCATCACCGTCCCAGAGGACGAGCAGTGCCACACCTGCAGGCTGTTCTCGGCCATCACTGTCAACCAGCATCAGGGGAAGGTAAGGGAGGGCAGCGGACTCACCATATTGGAAGCCATGTGGTTCTCAGGACCGCCAGTGAGGGACTGGTGCTCGCAGTGTCTCTGGCGCCTCTTTTATGGCCACAGGAATGGGGAATGATGTTTATGACGCTACGGCAGCAGAGACGAACTATGTAAATATTGACAAGCATATCACTCATCGGTTAGAAGGCGTGTGCAGCGGTCTGTCTCCCTCAGCCCCACCGCTCGGCCGGCGACAGCGCCACAGCTCTCAGCCACAGCTTCCTGCCGACAGGAAAGGGCTCTGTGTTTCAATGATGCACAGATAAATCGCATTAACGTTATGTATGAATGATAACATCAGTAGGAGCCGTGAGGAGAATTCGAACCTATGTTCTGGTGACTCTCAATCACACTCACAAGACAACTCAGTCCGTCCTCCAAACTAAGGCCCAAAGTCCATTCCATGCATCAGCCAAACCCCCTGTTTATGAATGAAAAACGGTTTACACATGACTCACAACTTCATGATGACGTTCGAAGACTTCCGGAACAAGTGCTTGGCTGACGACTTTTGTTCGAACCACAACTCTATAAATGCTTCACCCCACGTACTACAAATACAATAACGCGCCAACAGAACCTAAATATCTAACCTAACCAATGCCTAAATATGTACAATATGTTAATATATATAATAATTTATATTGAAAAAAATTCAGTTTTGAATTAACAGAATATTAATATTGATGAATGCGTCTTTGGGGTTGACCGCTGGATGAAATGGACTTGGTCTGAGGACAGGTTGAACCCTTACACCACGACATGGCAATTCATCCTGGGATTTCACTGTTTTATCCTCTAGGGGGGGGGGGGTCCTGAGGCTTCCAACTGAAGCCTAAACATAGGTTCACACAATGCCTCCCCTCCCCCCTCGCCCATGCTCTCTGGTCATAGTCAAGGAGTTCCACCTGCAACGCTTTCTGCAAACGCATTTGTGCATTTGCAGAGACATCTCCGTAAGATAGACTGACTGAGACTTAAGTTGACCCTTCCCAGGATGCAAACAGTTGCCTTTAATTCCTGGGTACCAATATACTTCTAGATAAACAACAAAACAGTGCCCCAAATTCCCTCGCCCAGTCCGGGAAAAGAACCCAGAAGTGTTTGAGTGCGATCCGACTGCGCTAACCACCACGCTACCGCCCCTCGTTGGGTCGCAGTTAGAAACATAAGAGGCATGTACGAAGGGATCAAACAGGCAACTGGCCCCTCACAAAACAGGACAGCTCCTCTGATGTCAGCCACCAGAGAGATCATTGAAGACTGTGATCAACAGATGAATCGCCAAGTGGAACATTACTCCAAACTCTACTCCAGAGAGAACTTGGTCAGCGTAGAGGCCTTGGATGCAATCGAGTGCCTGCCCATCATGGAAGAACTTGTCATTGAATAGAATGTGGAAGAAGTTGAGAAAGCACTGGATTCACTTTTCTCAGAGAAGGCCCCAGGAGATGCTGCGATTCCGCATGAAGTTCTCAAGTGCGCTCGAGGAACACTTAAACGGAGCTTCATGAACTTTTGTGCCAGTGCTGGAGGGAGGGCTCGGTGACACAAAACATGAGAGATGCGAACATCATCACTCTACAAAAATAAAGGTGAGAGAAGCGATTACAATAACTATCGCGGCATTTCCCTTCTCAGCGTCGTTGGTAAACTCTTCGCAGGGTCGTCTTGGTCAGGCTCCAGATGTGTACCCAGAGTCACAGTGCGGTTTCAGAGCCAAGAGGTCGACCACTGACATGGTGTTCTCCCTGAGACAGCTTCAAGAAAAGTGCAGGGAGCAGAGAAAAGCCCTGAACATCGTCTTCATTGATCTTACAAAGGCCTTCGACCTCGTGAACAGGGACGGACTCTTTTAAGATCTTGGCCAAAATTGGCTGCCCACCCACCCTACTCAGCATGATATAATCGCTCCACGAGGGCATGGAGAGCAAGGGCAACTTGAGCGTCGCCCACGACGGCTCAACTTCTGAACCCTTCACCGTCAACAGTGGTGTTAAACAGGGATGGATCCCTAATATATAAAACATATATAAAAATATTAATATTTATTGATATAAATATAAAATATTAATATAATATAGAAACATAATATAAATATAAAATATAAAATATTAATATATTATAAAAAAAATATATATAATATATTTCCCTAAGATGCCTGTACAATTACCATCAGTTTATAAGAGTTCAACCTCTGGGTTGTTCAGTACAACAGAGATTAGTTGTTCAATTTAAACCCTGCTTAGTAAACTTAGTAAACCTGGCGGAATGATACTTCCTAGCTCTCACTAGCTGTGAGGAGGGCTAGGCAGGGCAGAGTGTGGGCTCGGTCAGGAACTGGAGAGGTCGATCCACTCTCACCTCTCCCAAGATCAGCATTCCATCAGCTGGTTTAATAAACAAGGTAAAGTTGCTGAGAGTTGTTTTAGGTAAACAGTTCATTTCGTGCCTCAATAGGAATATTAAAAGTTTTAGAAAGTCATGTTAGGGAGTGTTCAGTCAGGGAGTGATATTTATTAGTTCTTGTTTAGATTTGCATAAATAAATGATTAGATTGTTCTCTGTTATTATTTCCATGAATGTTTTTGCATGTCCGTGTCATGTGGTCTCCACGAGTCTGAGTATATTTGGGTCACAAGCCTAGCAATGTTAAGAACTATATATATCCCTTGTTTTCTGTAATTCCCACACTTAACGTAGATTCATCCCTCCTTTTCCAAGTAATTTGGGGATTAAGCCCCAAGGTTAATGATTGATTAATTGATTGATTGGTTGATAAAGATTAAGCCACCCAAGAGGTGGCACGGGCATGAATAGCCCGTAAGTGGTGGCCCTTATGAGCCATTAACAGTATCGAGAGATGATACTGGAGATCTGTGGAGGTGCGACTGCACCCTGCGTGACGAGAGATGTCTCCCGGACCAAATGGTGACCAAATGGTGATTGATTAATTGGTCCAGACCCCGATTAATTGACGTTTTTGGTTAATGGTCTGGTGGTGGCAGCAGAAAGAGATCCTTGAGTTTGCTAGAAGTCTAGTACGACGTCACGGGGGCTGTAGAATCTTAGCCGATCGAGCGGCTAAGGCCACGTGGCGTGGGACTCGGCTAGAGTTAGTTCTGGGGTCCCTTGGAATTAAGTTTAAGTGAATATAATTACGGGCGGGTAAAGGACAAAGTAGAGCCAATACGCCCCCGTGTTACAATAATAATAATTCAAATAAACTAATTGGAAACAATTTATTGAAAATAAAGAAAATCACTCGGTCTATTAGGCAATTCGGGCTTTGCATGGTAGGCCGAGATGTGTGTTCTGGCTACTAGGTACAACATTATATATATATATATATATATATATATATATATATATATATATTATATATATATATATATATATATATATATATATATTATATGAAGAATGAAAACTCACACCCCAGAAGTGACTCGAACCCATACTCCCAGGAGCAACGCAACTGGTATGTACAAGACGCCTTAACCACTTGACCATCACGACCGGACATAATGAGGTGATAGCCGAAGCTATTTGAACCACCTCACCGCCGGCACTCGGATGGTTATCTTGGGCATAGCATTTTACCAAATCACCTCATTCTTTGGGGCACACGTGAGGAACACAAATGCGAACAAGCCTGAATGGTCCCCAGGACTATATGCGAATGAAAACTCACACCCCAGAAGTGACTCGAACCATACTCCCAGGAGCAACGCAACTGGTATGTACAAGACGCCTTAAACCACTTGACCATCACGACCGGACATAATGAGGTGATAGCCGAAGCTATTTGAACCACCTCACCGCCGCACTCGGATGGTTATCTTGGGCATAGCATTTTACCAAATCACCTCATTCTTTGGGGCACACGTGAGGAACACAAATGCGAACAAGCCTGAATGGTCCCCAGGACTATATGCGAATGAAAACTCACACCCCAGAAGTGACTCGAACCCATACTCCCAGGAGCAACGCAACTGGTATGTACAAGACGCCTTAAACCACTGACCATCACGACCGGACATAATGAGGTGATAGCCGAAGCTATTTGAACCACCTCACCGCCGGCACTCGGATGGTTATCTTGGGCATAGCATTTTACCAAATCACCTCATTCTTTGGGGCACACGTGAGGAACACAAATGCGAACAAGCCTGAATGGTCCCCGGACTAAATGCNTAGTACACTCGGGTTTGTTCTCGATGCACAATTGAGAATTCCGGGTTCGAATACCGGGCAGGACAGAAACGGTTGGGCACATTTCCTTTCCCTAATGCATTGTTCACCTGGCAGCAAGTAGGTACTGTACTCAAAGAGTTAGACAGCTTGCTGTGAGGCTGCATCCTGGGTGGGGTCAGTAATTCAGCCTTGGGGGGGGGGGCCCTCGATAAAAGCCTAATATGTATGGATACACTCTGGCTTTCTGTCCCCCGAATTATATAGTACACATAATTAGTAATTCTCAGGAAAAAGCCTTAAGCCAGTACTGTATGACTTTATAATACTATATAGCACATGAAAAGGATGTAAGGACAGGGCAAGTGCTGGTATATTGAGGATGGAATGAAGGAATAGTTCCCACCCTCTTGGATCATAAAAGATCAAATGCTGATCTTGCAAGAAGTAGAGCTGTCACTGTACTGAAGTATACAGTAGTTAGGTGAGTACAGTGTTGTGTACAGTATATGTATTACTGAGTTCTCAATCCAGCTATAATGTTTCTAATTTTTATTGCAGATTTTCTAAATCAACGTAACCTTACCGAAGTGACTGCAACTAAGTTCTCTGCAGAAAGAAATCAGGAATCAAGCATAAGCATCAATCATAACACAGTAAAAGTGGTTATTGTATTTACAGCAGTGTACTGTACTTATTGTCAAAATCTGATTGCACTACTGTACTAGAACAAATTTCCCTATTTCTAACTTCCTTTTTGCCACTAGCAATGCTTTTCTAAACTACCAAGACTAGTAAGGCTAAATAAGGTTACATTGTGTTCGATTACATTTACATAGGTTAGTTTCTTTTAGGAGTAAGTTGGAGAAGCATTGCCTGTCATGAAAACAATTAATATAGCTGAAGTATGTTATTACTGTAGTTGTATCTCCTGTTCATTGGTCTGAGATCATCGTGGCCTCTAGCACTTCATAGACCAACCGTGCAAGTCTAAAATAGCCCCTTGGTCTCCCCAACACTATCCAGCATAATGATTTGATACTGGTGCACAATAAATTAGCTGCTAATGGCAGCTAATTTATTGTGCACCCCATCCTCACTCCGTGAGCAGTAGTTCAAAAGGATTACAATTTTTCAGCATAGATTTAAATATAATGATACCTAGTACAAACTATTCCCACCTAGATATGCAATGCAAAATTTACATTAAGACTACTGTAAAACAGTACTTTTATCTCTTTCAGACAAAGTATTAAATAACTGATTGCTTGTATATCAGTGACTTGGTATAGATTAGAGATAAACAGAAGATCATACACATATTATAATATAACATATTATGTGGGATAATATACACACTTGTTATCACAAGTATTAATTATGGCAGTTTAAATGCTTTAAAATGCAGGATTTTAATAGAAATCTGTTGTACATTCATCTTGTATTTACCAGTATTTGTGCCACATAAGCTTCTATTTCACTATCACTAGTATAATTTCTATATAATAATAAAAATAATTTTTATTACAAAAATATACAAAAGAGTAATACTGAATACAGTGGTTTAATAATTGATACAAAGTACGTATACATAATAAGGCCACTAATATGCAAAGTGAATTTAATCTTTGTATTTTGTCTTGTTAATTCCTCACCTGCAATCATAAACGGAAATATATTTATCTAGCTTTATGGGTAAGGTTCCATATCAGAGCTACATCATATGAAGAGTGTACAGTATATGTGTACATGAATTTGTGAGGCTATACTATATACAGTTTGAACAAGTTGTGACTTGCGGGTTTAATATATTCAGTCTTGTCCTATTATTTTGCAGCATGGAACGTTGGGCTGGTCGTGTCGCTCTGGTGACAGGAGCAAGCTCGGGTATTGGGGCAGCTGTCTGCAAGAAGCTTGTTGAGGCGGGCATGAAAGTTATTGCAGCTGCACGAAATGAGGAGAAGCTTTTGGTATGTTGATTAATTAATGTGATTATTTAACTTTGGGTACTCACTATGCCTCTTAAATACAGGTTATTGTATAGTAAGTCAATTTTATTTAATGTACATTTGATTGAAATTATGGTTACTATTTGCAGACGATACTACCTTTGTCTATTCTGACCCCAACCCCCACACACTAAATAATATTGTCAACGGTGAATTAAAAAAAACACACTTGTGGATGTTAACCAACAAACTTGCACTAAACATAGGAAAGACTTCCTAGATTTTATTTAGTTGTAAATCATCAAATCAGATTCAACTTCAGATTGACAATGTTAACATTACCAATAAAAATGAGGGGAAGTTCCTTGGCCTATACATAGACAAGAGACTGAATTTCAGCCCCCACATACATCACATAGCCAAAAAAGTCTCAAAAACGGTTGGTACACTTTCTAAAATCAGATATTATATTCCCCACTCTGCTCTCCTCTCATTAAATTTCACACAAATCTATCCCTTTCTTACATACAGTATCTGTACATGGGGCTCAACCACTGCAAATTACCTCAAGCCTATCATCACTCAGCAAAAATCTGCTATCAGAACTATAACAGACTCTGTCTTTAGACAACACGCAGCTCCTCTATTTAAGTCCCTTATCATGCTAATCATACATTCACTCCACACATTTGCATGCGCTATCTACATATACAAAACCTTGTTCCTAAATGCTTATCTTGATCTGAAACTTTTCTTTGATAGATGTAATCGAACCCATGAGCACCACACCAGAAATAAATTATCTCTTAATATCCCCAGTCATACTAAATCTGTGCAAACACTCCATGCAAATAGAAGGGCCCAGTCTTTGGAACTCACTCCCTGATGAATTAAAAAATTTGTCCAACTCATGTCCTGTACAAAAGTAAAATCAAAAGATATCTAATTTCATCCTCATAGTTTCTTACCTTATGTTTCATACTCACACTGTGTCTTGTACTACCCACTTCCCCCAATATTAGTACTTAGACATACTGTATATCCTTACCAGTGTAATCACCTCTGTCAACTTATGTTGTAATTATTTGTTGATATAAAAACCTTGCTATAATGTACCCTCTCATCTTACCTGATATGTTTAGATTAAGGACCTGCCCGAAATACTATCTGTGTTAGTGGCTTTGCATGAATGAAAAAAAATACCTGTCTTATGTAATCTCACCAAACCATTGTACCTTCTTGAAAAAAATTATTATTATTATTATGGTCCAAGACAATAAACAGAAGATTGCACATAGGATTTAAGAAATGATATATAGAACTGTTTTTGAAAAGTGTTATTAATGAATTATTCAAGGCATTTAAAGAATTTTGAGTTAGTTTCTCATTTTTGGTTTAGCTTTTAAAATATCCCTATATTTATTGTTTTTGTATGATATACTTTGCATTTCTTTTATTTCTTGTTTATAAGAAAATAGCTTGAAAGGATTTACCTGATGCAGTAACATATGTGTAAAAGTGATGGTTATTACATATCCATGCATGCTAGGCCTTAGATAACATATACATACTGTACTAATGTATTTATCATACCCTGACAAGTAAATTTATAAATAACTAGTGTTTTTAATACTTATTTCTTTACATGCTAATATGATATTACAAATAGTTTTGAACAACACAATTAAAAATATTAAATAAATGGAAGAATATTGTAAAGAAAGTTTCTTGGCCTATTCCTAGACAAGAGACTCAACTTCAGTACCCACATACAACACATAACTAAGAAAGTCTCTAAAACAGTTGGTATACTCTTCAAAATCAGATATTATGTACCTAACTCTGCTCTCATCTCTCTATATTATGCACTAATCTATCCCTATCTCAACTATGGTATCTGTGCATGGGGTTCAACCACTGCAAACCACCTCAAGTCCATCATCACCCAGCAAAAATCTGCTATCAGAATAATATCAAATTCTGCTTTCAGACAACACTCAGCCCCCTTGTTTAACTCCCTAAACATGCTAAACATAATCTCCACAAATTCTCTTGTGTCAACTACATTTACAAAACCTTGTTCTTAAATGCAAATCCTGCTCTGAAACTCTTCCTGGACAGATGTAATAGGACCCATTATCACCACACCAGAAATAAATATATCTTTGATATCCCCAGAGTTAAACTTAATCTGTGTAAACACTCTATGCAAATAAAGGACCCAGTTTATGGAACTCACTCCCTATTGAATTAAAAAGCTGTCCAACTTTTACATAATTTAAAAACAATACTAAAAAGTACCTAATTTCATCTTCATAGTTTTTCACCTTTTGCCTTAAAATTCCACTGTATCTATTGCTACCCAATCTCCCAACCTTTATGTACCCAATTTGAACATTTTTACCATTGTGATCATTGCTGTCTTCTTATATGTGCTGCCAATCTGCTGTATGGTGTTTATTAATCTTGTTTATCTGTATCTATTGCTACCCAGTCTTTTTTAGTTTTGTTCATTTATTATGCACCCCATACCCATCCCGTGGGCGGTAGTGGAAAGGGTTACAGAGGCACATAATGGGCTCAGGGACTGAACCCCACAATTCATTTAGCTAAGCAAGTTACAATCTTGATGAGCTAGTTACAAAATTCAATATAAGTCGTCACATCAACAATGCGTTCGAGATCGACCTCAAGTACAGTTTCTAAATTAAGCAACTGACATACGTGGAGAGCTAGTGTCACAATTTATATGTTTGTCCTGCACACCGCCCCCCCATCCAGCGGGCAGCGGTGGATAGGTTACAATCACTCAGTTACTACCTACAGTTAGCTACAAATATCTACAAATATCCCTACAGGGATATTTGGCTAAATTTCTGGTAGCAGATCATTTTGAATGAAATATTTACACATCGCTGGAACATTGGTTATAGAATTGTCTCTAAATTCACGTATCTTTTCGCACTCCATCACATAGTGACGGAGGGTGTGCGAATAATTTTGTTGACACAGTTTACATTTGGTCAGGTCTACATCGGCAGATAATGAGAATTCCCAGAGATACTTGTAACCGAGTCTAAGCCGAGCAGTAGTAACATCTAGAAGTCTGCTGATTTTATTGGATGATCCATAGATGTGTGGCTCCTTTTGCATGATAGTATGATGATAGATGGAATTACTGGTGTCAATTTCACTTTGCCTCAGATCTACAAGATCTTGTTGAAGTTCTCGGTGTACTGCTGCTCTCAGATTGCTCATTGACAATCCAAGGTTACACTCAACGGCTCCTTTAAAGGCAGATTCCCAATCTTTATGTACCCAATCTGAACATCTATACCATTGTGATCATTGCTGTCTTATATGTGCTGTCAATCTGCTGTATGGTGTCTATTAATCTTGTTTAAATTACCAATCAAGCTGTCAATGTAATCAATCAAAGCTTTAATATACCAATGTGCTTTAATATACATACTAAGCTCTCTCATCTCATTTTTCTCTTGCAATGTATTTGTTATCATTTATCAATTCTGATAGAAATTACCTACTTAAAATTATCTGTTAGATTAAGGACCTGCCCGAAACGCTGCGCGTACTAGTGGCTTTACAAGATTGTAAATACTGTACTATTCAATGTATTCTCACGAACCCAATGTACCTTCTTGTATATATATAAATAATAAATAAATAAATAAATAATAAATAAATAAATAAATAAATGTTATATAATAATACTAATAATTTGTATTCAGTAAAAGTACACACATACAAAATGAGTTACAAACAGAATGTTGGATTTCTAGATAGAGCTAGTACTGTATATACTATGCCCAAAGCCACTAATATGCACAGCATTTCCGGCAAGGTGTTATGCTTGAATTAAAAAATATCTTTAATCTGCATTTGACTTGATATGTGTGCAAGGTTTTTGCAGTATATTCTTTTGCAGGCTCTTGAAAGCAAAATGGCTGACAGCTCAGGGAAATTGATCACAATGAAATGTGATATCACCGATGATGATGAAGTTCTCAATATATTTTCCACCATTAAGAAGGAATTTGGAGGTGTTGATGTGTGCATCAACAATGCTGGCATGTCTCACAACCGTTCTCTTTTGGGTCTGTATTTCAAATAGCAAAATATATTTTTCACATGTACTGATATTGGCCTTATTCATGAAAAATACTACTGTGGAAGAAGTGAAGGGAGTGCCCTTTCTTCCATTGTTGGTCCCACAGTTGCCATAGTGATGAAGAAGGCCTTTTCTTGATTTAATTGATTAAATAATCATTTAAGAAAGTTATGATTATGATAAGCCTGTATTTGATATTACTGTACTTGCATAGAAACATTTCCTCTTTTGTCAACAGAAGGATCACCAGAGGACTGGCGTGAGATGCTGAATATCAATGTTGTGGGCCTCTCTTTGTGCACACGTGAGGCTGTGTCATCCATGCGTGAACGTAATGTCAACGATGGCCAAATCATTCATATCAACAGGTAAAAATATATTTTAATGCTTAAATATTTGCAACATGAACATAGCTCGGTAGAATAAATCAAATAAGGCTATGGAGTATTTATGTATATATTTTTTCATGTCTAATACCTTTAACCCTGAAGGCTTAAGATTTAGTTCAAGTCACAGTGTAGCTTTTTTTTCATCCCATTCATTTGTATCCTCAATTTTTTTAGTGAACATAAATCAAAAGTATATAATACAGTGTACAGTATAGAAAAGATTGAGTAATCATTGAAGGAATTTGGAAGAATTTACAAGCAAGAAAAATTCAATACAGGCACAGTACAGTATATATATTATTAAAAGAATGTGCCTGAGAAAGCTTGCATAATACTAGAGATGAGGGTAAAGATCTGTAGCAACTAAATAAGAATTCAGTAGCAGTTACAAATGGCATCCGCATATTTCTATGGATCAAGCAGTTTCTTTCAACCAATCAACAAGCAGCATTGGTTCAAACTAAGTCAGGTGGATGGGGGATTTATTATTATTATTATTATTATTATTATTATTATTATTATTATATTATTATTATTATTATTATTGTTATTATTATATATTATTATTATTATTATTATTAATTTTTTCTACTACAGACGTGGCCACACATTTACAATGCTAACCAGCATATATACGTTTTGTTCTGTCCTACATGGACAAGGTTAGGGATCTGTTAGACATATAGTTCAGCAATTTATTGAGCAATCAATCATAAAAGGTGATTGTAGTGCTTATAAAATGCTAATCTAACCTACATACATAAATAAATAAATAAATAAATAAATAAATAAAATACACAATTTAAGTTTGCCCTACATAAACAGTGTTCAATGTGTCTTTTTTTACATAATGTCATTAATGTGCGTTTACAAAGGTGAAATTAATAACACTATGTAAAAGGACTCATCGAACATTGTTTATGTAGGGCAGACGTTAATCTGTGTATTTATCTATTTATGTATGGGGTGATATAAGGCCACCTGACCACAGCATTGAGAGCATTCTCGCCACAACTCAAATAGCAATACCATCTCTGATCTGCCTCAACCTAGTCATCCCACAAATGGACTTAGTTACAGCCACCAGTTAGTTTAGTTCTATTATTATGCACCCCATACCCATCTTGTGGGTGGTAGTGGAAAGGGTTACAGACGCACATAATGAGCTCAGGGACTGAACCCCACAATTCATTTAGCTAAGCAAGTTACAATCTTGATGAGCTGGTTACAAAATTCAATACACATCATTACATCAACAATAGGTTCGAGATCGACCACAAGTACAGTTTCTAAATTAAGCAACTGTCATAGGTGGAGCAGCTGTCACCATCTGTGCTGCCATCTGCACTCTATAATTCCACCTTACAGCTTGCCCTGTCACATTACTGTCATACCATATAACAACCACCATTGTAACCATTTACATCAAATATGTATCTAGCCATCATATTGTATTTTTAGTGTTTAACCTGTTGGGGGTATGTAAAAGAGTTTAGACAACTTAAGTCTGTAGTCTAAATATACAGGTGTTTTATTCTTAACTAGCCATACATAGCTGTCTTATTAAGAAACATAAATTACTTCTTAACAAGCTATAAACAGTTTTCTTCCTAATGAGCCATAAATAGTTTTACTCTTAGCAAGTCATATAGCTTTCTTATTAATAAGTCATAAATAGCTATCTTCTTAAGCCATAAATAACTTTCTTTTTAAGAAGCTATAAATAGCTCACTTCCTAACTAATTATAAATATCTCTCTTCTTAACATGCCAAAAATAAAGTAAAAACTCACAATTTCATCTCCCTTATGGTATGAAAAACCTTCATCAAACAAGACATTTTAAAAAAGGAATATGATAATAAATTATAAAGGGTGAATGGCAGTGTAAGCAAAGTCAGATCACAAAGGTTTCTTCCATATTTATATTTTACACTAAGTCACTGTGGTGCAGTGGTAAAACTCTTACCCGGCTCTTTGCAAGCGCTTTGGCCTGAGTTCGTATCCTGGCCGGGGAGGATTGACCGGGTGCCAATCCTTAACTATAGCCTCTGTTCACCCAGCAGTGAATGGGTACCTGGTTGTTAAATTATTTGGCGGTTTGAATTCTGGGAAAAATCAGGATTAAGGACTTGCCCAAAAGGTTAAGCGTGCTAGTGGCTGTTCAAGAAAGTAAGAACTCTTGTATATATAAATAAATAAATCAAAACTAAGGTATAAGAGAGGATTAGGACATTGAAAATGGGGTGGCATTTAAAATTGTGGTTTTTATCTTGGTCTATACTAGAGAAGAACTTGACAGTTTGCTCCAAGTTGAACAAATTTATAGTAATGAAGACAAAACATTACATGTTACAAACCCTAAAGATTTCTCAGCAGAATTTGACTACTGAAAGTTTATTATTTCTTCAAACTCTGGCAGTATGTCGGGTCATCGTGTCATATCAAATTCTGCAGTCCACTTCTACTCTGCCACCAAGTTTGCTGTGAGAGCCCTTCTTGAAGGGATGAGGCTGGAACTCCGAGATTTAAAGTCACACATTCGAATTGCGGTAAGGATTTACTAGAACCATAACTGATAATGTAATTTAATGCTTGATGGGTTTGATGCTTCAGTTAAAAGTGATTATTTGATAAGTTGTTTAATTAAGGAGGGTATAACTTAAAAAAAGAAAAGGAGAAAATGAACATGTGTTAAGGGGCAATACTTAAAGTTATATATATATAAGATATGGTAACATTGATGGAGTGTTGAAAAATATGAAAATAGTAGAACAATTGTACAGAAGACATTTATACAGTATCTGTACAGTATATTCATTTATAGGCTGTTAGCCCTGGTCTTGTGGAGACCGAAAAATCCATGAGACTGTATGAGGACGAGGTAAAGAAAATGAGCATGAAGTCCCTGCAAGCAGATGATGTTGCTGATTCGGTGATTCATGTCTTGTCTGCTCCACCACATGTCCAAGTAAGTTTATTGTGTGTTCAGACATACTGTACCAGGATTCATAATTTTACTTGGTTTAAATTAACTCAATTTATCAAAATTCATACCTTTTAATTCTTTACATTGTCAAAAATAAGAAACATACTACATGTGGCTTATTTTAGTATGCATGTATTTAACATTACTGTGTTTTTAGTTTAGTTCATTTATTATGCACCCAATACCCATCTTGTGGGCGGTAGTGGAAAGGGTTACAGAGGCACATATTGGACTCAGGGACTGAACCCCACAATTCATTTAGCTAAGCAAGTTACAATCTTGATGAGCTAGTTACAAAATTCAGTATAAGTCGTCACATCATAAATGGGTTCGAGATCGAACACAAGTACAGTTTCTAAATTAAGCAACTGACATATGTGGAGAGCTAGTGTCACAATTGATATGTTTGTCCTGCACACCTCTCCCATCCAGTGGGCAGCAGTGGATAGGTTACAGTCATTTAGTTACTACCTACAGTTTGCAAACTGAGGATATTTGGCTAAAATTTCTGGTAGCAGATCATTTTGAATGAAATATTTACACATTGCTGGAACATTGGTTATAGAATTGTCTCTGAATTCACGTATCTTTTTGCACTCCATCACATAGTGACGGAGGGTGTGCAAATAATTTTGTTGACACAGTTTACATTTAGTCAGGTCTACATCAGCAGATAATGAGAATTCCCAGAGGTACCTGTAACTGAGTCTAAGCCGAGCAGTAGTAACATATAGAAATCTGCTGATTTTATTGGATGAACCATAGATGTGTGGCTCCTCTTGCATGATAGTATGATGATAGATGGAATTACTGGTGTCAATTTTACTTTTGCCTCAGATCTACAAGATTTTATTGAAGTTCTTGGTGTACTGCTGCTCTCAGATTGCTCATTGACAATCCAAGGTTACACTCAACGTCTCTTTTAAAGGCAGATTCTTTGGCTAACTTATCAGCTCTATCATGCATTCGTGCGCAAGCACAATGCTGTCACAAAAAAGATACGGCATATCTGGTTAGTTTTCCAAGACTTTCTTGGAAATCTGTCATTTATAACAGTTGCATAAATGAACACTGGCAACAAGAATATTGTATTTTGTTGTTGTGGACATGGAGCTTTAAGCTTATTGAGATTCTCCTAGCCAATGATTCGCCATTCTACAGGATTCAATAAACAACCATTGACTAACTCCTGCATATAAATTTTATTACCCAATTCTTGCTCTTTTCTTATGAATTGAGAAAACAGAAGAAATAATAATTTTAAGCATTAGGATCACCATATTATTCCAAATTTGTTGTTTCTATTATTTTATAATAGACAAAAAATGGCCCAACTAGCCATAATACTTGGGCAGATGTAGCACATACAAGGGGCAACAGCTTTAATGCTCAACAAGCTGCAGTGTACGATTTTCACCCATTGTGTTATAAACTCATGGAACCCATTTACCCACTGAAGCCATAAATGACAAGACATTATTTCAATTTAAAATCCAGTTGGAAAAAATTCTCTAACACAGCAGGGTAGGGGAGATCTTTGACAAGCTGCCAGTTTCCTGTCCCTATTGAGAGATGGTGCCCCTTTGGGTAAATTCAGGTAAAAGGTAAATAAAATATTAATCTTAATGTTTTACCAATAAAGCAGGTTTACTAATCATGCTAAGCATGATCAAAAGCTAAGCACTAATCAAAATAGTGTAAATTTTAATCATAATGAGGTGTATTTGTGATAAAGTGGATGGTGACAGCATGGGATGAACAGGATTTAGCAATGTAGCCACCAGGCATTTGTACATAATTGCATTCAAGTTTTTACAGTTGTTCATTTGAATATTGCCAATGGTCATAGTATATGAACATAGATTTTTCTGAAAATTTGCTAATGTCTATTTCTGTTAAGGTCTTCAGGAATATTGAAATTGTTGCAAAATACAGTAAGTATAAAATCTGCAGGTAATTATATTGTTTACACAAATTGAAATATGCTCATAATAAAGATCTTTAATCTAGCCTTTAAAATATCAGAAAGAATCGTCTTGAACAGGATGCACTTTTGCACATTACACTTTTTTGCTCTCGACTTCTTATTTATCTTTACTTTCTTCACAAAAAGCCATCATATAATATTTCATCTTCACTGCATATGGAAGTCTTGATCAGTAAAATACTTTTAAAGTACTAGTACTGTAATTTGAACCGACATGTGGGAAGGATGTTTTAATAAGTTTTTGATAAAGATACTATCCCTGGAAGTTATTATATGTCATATTTATAACTAGATGATCACATACATGCTGTTAAGTATGACTGTTCAATGCTGGTGAATTATATCTTTGCATTTTATGTAAGTCTTCCCAGCTTGGTGCCTTCTTTTGATAATTGCTTACTTTTGAAAAATGTTTATAAGTTATTTACTGCACATACATCAGACCTAAACTGGAATGTGCTGCTGGGTTATGGTACTTACACTTGAAGAAACATAAAAGATAAATAGAAAAGGTCCATAGACTTGAAATGAATTTCATTGCTATAATATAACCAATATAACTGTTGCTGGATATCACCAATGGAGGACAACAAAATAAAAGGGAGACATGATAACTACCTGCAAGTCTGTTAAAGTACATGAGAAGACAGACAAAGGAGGGTTTTTGAAGCTTTACATCAACAACATGGGATGACACAAGAAAACAATATGGTTCAGAAAAATGGCATAGAAACTTTTCTTGACAAATAGTGGTAGTTGGCTGGAATAAACTTCAGGAGAAGGTATTGTATTTACAAGACCACTTGTAATTTTACATATATTTGATAAAATATACAAGGAAAAATAGGACATGATAAGCACAGCATTATTCGTTTGACTACAGAGGTAATTACAAACACAGACAGGACACCATGAGGTTATCCTCTACTTCAACAACTATCAATAGATAATAAATGCATTCTTGAATGCTTGCATTTAGAAAGGTTTACATGCATTTATGTTTGTATGTATTGATGACTTTTTTTTTCCCACAGATTCATGACATCCTCATTCGGCCAACTGACCAGGTGTTATAAGTTGCATGTGACTCAAACTGTGACCATAGTACTTACGGTACTGTTTTTTCCACAAACTCTCAAGATGACTTTTGGAATATTCATAACCTATGAAAACATGAAACTGTTGGGCGGAACATTAAAAACTTTTGTCATATACTGTACCGGGTAATTCAGGATTGTGTAAAAAAGAAAAACATATTTGTACTTTTAATGACAGTACAGTAATAAAGGAATTCAAAATTTTATGTTCCTATGTTTTCTGCTTGGATATATGGTTGAAGTCAGATTGTTTAATTATGAGGTATGATTTGTGATATACAGTAACTAGCATTGAATTTATAAATACTAATATGATTAGTCTTTTTCTTTTCTGCTAATCTCTTTTTTTTTTGTTATAATCGTTAACAATTTCTTAACTTGTCGTGCAAACACTATTTTTTGTTTTTTGCTTTGATAGACAGTTGAATGTCAGATTTTTTGCTTGTAAGGTATGATTTGTGATAGAAATACCACTGAATTTATAACTTGTGTATTGTATGCCTATTTCATAGCTAGCAGCAGATCATAGCTAGCAGCAGCAAGACACATGCCACATACATAGTACATTAATAAAGTGTTTATTTAGGGTGCTTGAAACCTTATCCATTAACATTGGAGAAGGATGTGTAAAAGGAATTTTATAATTTACTTACCAAAACATGACTTCAAAAATTTCTACCTCTACACCTATTATGAGCTTGGTTCAAGTACAGTACAGCTATTTCTGCCCAGTGACAGTACAAATTAACAATGCCTAAATATTCATTCTGTTATACACTGGCTTGAACTTTAATGATTTAATCACTTTAATCACTTTGCATTTACAAAGCAGGTAGATCATTCATCAGGTATAAACTTACAAGCTGTATGTGATGAACTCAAATGACTTTAAGAGACATCCTCTTCGAGATTGTTCAGTGGAAAGATAGTAAAAACATATCATGTACGGTATACAGTGTAACTGATGACTGGACATATTCCCAATATTGTTGTTCTATTCTGTCAAGGATTTTTCAGTTTCTTTGCCATTTATCACAAATTATTTGGGTGTTTTCTTAGCACAAAGGATAGAATATATCTTAATCTATTTATTTTACACAGCTAAACAATTAATTGAAATTTAAAAATAAAAATATAATAAACATTATTTGTTGTCTTTCTAGAGATTATCCTTATCTTATTAAAACACTTTTAAACTGATTGACAATGTTCATCATAATTTGAGCACGTGGAAATTTTTTCTCTGAAGCACTTCCACCTGGATTTCCTCTAATGGCAATTAAACTCGAGAGTGAGAGTGGCTTAGGAATAAAGCAACCAACCATTGCTTTCTAGGAAATATAAGTAGGTATCCATTGGAATAAATTATGTTTTTTTCATTGTAATTAATTAAAATTAATTAATTAATTTAAATAAAATTTTTAATTTAATTTAATTTTTTTAATAAATTGTGTGGATTTTAGACAGCATTGATGAATAAATCTTTGAAAATTCTTTAGAGACGATTCTTGACCTATACTTCTTCTTAATTATTAGTATTATTATTATTATTATTATTATTATTATTATTATTATTATTATTATTATGTGCTCTCACCTGGACTACTGCATAAAAGTATAGAGATATCTGGAAAAAAATACAACCACACTGGAAAATGTTCTTTGCAGTGGCAAAAACATCTTGGAACCAGGAACCAAGACATCTTGGTACCAAAATAGGTTAAGGGCCCTAGGACAAGCAACTACAAACATACCACAACTGGCTTGATCTCATTGAGGCCTTTAAAATACTAAACAAATTAGAAGGCATCTAGACATCACTTCTTTAAAAGTTCAAAATGTCTAGTATAAATTGCACAAAAGCACAACAACTTCTAGTTAAAGAAGCTTGAGTAGAAAACTCAATTTTCAATCTCTCCCTCTTTATCCCTCTCCACACTCTTCTCCCTCTTTATCCCTCTCCACACTCTTCTCCCTCCCACTCTCTCTTTCAGCTGAACTCGAGTTTACACAGGGCTCCTTGTAATACAGGGAAATCGCGGTATAAATATGCTGATTTTGATGTCTGTTACTCCAGCATCGGGAGGTGAAGCTATTGTTACAGTGGAGTGTGGGGTAGAGGTGGGGTACACGATGGGAAGTGTCGAGGTAGCTGAAGGTGTTGTTATAGCCTTTTCAGCTGCAGGTGGAATTGCTGAAGGAAAAAATAATTGCCTCTAAACCAGAAGTAGAACTGCTGAACCTTGCAGGTTCAGTAGGTCTGCCAGGAAATAGTATGGTCTTGAGCAGTCCAGGGTTGTCAACTGGTTCAAATGACTCTAAGATTGCAGGCAACAATGAAACCTCCTCCTGTGTCTCCTGTAATACCTCCAGTGCCTCCTGTTGTGTGTCCAGTGCTTTCTGTTGTGACTCTTGCAGTGCCTCTCGTTGTGACTCTTGCAGTGCCTCTTGTTGTGACTCTTGCAATGCCTCTTGGTGTGACTCTTGCAGTGCCTCTTGGTGTGACTCTTGCAGTGCCTCTTGGTGTGACTCTTGCAGTGCCTCTTGTGTGACTCTTGCAGTGCCTTTGGTGTGTCTCTTGCAGTGCCTCTTGTTGTGACTCTTGCAGTGCCTCTTGTTGTGACTCTTGCAGTGCCTCTTGTTGTGACTCTTGTAGTGCCTCTTGTTGTGACTCTTGCAGTGCCTCTTGGTGTGACTCTTGTGCTTCCTGTGGTACATCTTGCAGCTCCATCAATGATACTTCATGTGGTGCCTTCTGCAGTTTATTCTTCGTTGCCCTTGGCAGAGCCTCCTTCGTGATGCTGAAGGATGATTTGGCCACCTTTGATTCACCTGAGGACTGAAGTCTCTGAGGCACGAGGCCCACAAGAGGTTGGTTTCCTTGAGAGTTGTCTTGCAGTGGACGTTGTTCACGAAAGAAAGGGGAGCGGAAAGAATCTGGAATGAGAATTAGCTTCCTCTGCATACCCTCAACATTAAGCAGGATGAGGAAGTAGTGGGAATTGTCTGTGGTTGAAGTGATGCATGGGGAAGATTGGATGTTGTAAAGAACAGTGAAGTGCTTGCGTGAGGGAGTAGAAAACTGGCATAGGGAAGCGGAATCTGCGACACATATAAGTTGTTGTTCCAAATGTGTATAGGCTGCACTGTTACTTGGCTTTGCGAGGTGTGTGGGGATGGTGCGGACCACGTGGGTGTCCTCTGATTGCCTAAGCTGTGGGCAAGAGTGTTGCTGGCAACTGTGGAGAGAGAGAAGACAGTCATTCTCAGAGTTACTATAATGAAAATAATTTTGCATGCATTCATCAGTAATATTGTTTATTAACTGCAATATATGGTTGGTAATATATGCAAATTTTTTCGTGGGTACTTGTCAAGTTATCTTCCCCTTTATAGAATTGATCCTCAGGAGGTGTGAGTGCTTCAGGTGCTCCTGTGAGCAGAGGCAGCAACAAAGTGTCCGGTAAACTGCCTTCATTTGGAATTATCACGTCGTATTTTGACGTATACTTTACCAAGGCCAAAAACTGTCGTACTAGAAAATATAGCGGCTCACGAAATTGACATAACGGCTCCAGTTTCTATTCGGTTCGAGATCGACCACAAGTACAGTTTCTAAATTAAGCAACTGACATATGTTGAGAGCTAATGTCACAATTGATATGTTTCTCCTGCACACCGCCGCCCATCCAGTGGAATGATGTAACGATGTGTATTGAATTTTGTAACTAGCTCATCAAGATTGTAACTTGCTTAGCTAAATGAATTGTGGGGTTCAGTCCCTGAGCCCATTATGTACCTCTGTAACCCTTTTCACTACCGCCCACAAGATGGGTACAGGGTGCATAATAAATTAACTAAACTAACTTTCTGTTCGTGGGGGGGGGGTTTCTGGTAGATTAGGATAAGGCACTTTAGTACGACAGTTTCTTGATGATGGGAAGGCTTGTGAGAACGGGCTGTTGGATTAACACGTCCATAAGTCGATTATAAACGATACGTCACAAGAATAACTAGGACATGTCCTTAATTAATAACTTGTGTTACTTGGAGCGTATATTTAGCTACATATTTATTAATTAGGATAAACTTGATTATGCGTTGACCTGAACAAAATCGGGTCGTCCGGTGAACTGATCCAGATTGATGCCCATCTTGGTTCCGAAAACACGAAAGTCGTGTTTTTGTATTTACAAGACCACATCCCAAAACTATCAGTGTAATTTTCGTGAATTAACAATGCAATTTTCCTAAATAAACAATATTTTTT
>WNGS01000543.1:9203479-9215791 GCA_020271785.1 Procambarus virginalis | reverse complement strand
TACTCTCATTTTCCCGTGATTCTTTACCTGTCGTACCGTCCTGCTGGTCGTTGTGGCCATCATCGAGGTGTAGCGACGTTCCTGAGGAGAATGACAGACCGCCTTTCTGTTCATCCTGGAGGCCTCAGCAGCAGCGGCGGTGTCCCCCTCGGGGCCTTCCTTCGTCCTGGAGGCTTGCAGCAGCAGTGGCGGTATCCCCTTCGGAGCCGTGAAGTAAGACCAACAAAACAATGGTGATCAGTCGATCGGGCCGCATAATTTCACGTGTCGATACAAGTTTATGAGATACCTGCTTGATGGGCTCTGGGAGTTTTACTCACGCAAGCCCGGCCCAAGGCCAGCTTGACTTTGAGAGTTTGGTCCACCAGACTGTTGCTTGGGAACGGCCCGCAGGCCGAGGGCCTGCGATGATGCCAGATCGGACCCTAGTTCTCCATTTAGTACTTCTACTTTTTTTTCCACAAAGATTGGTCACATTATTAGAGCGAATAGCTTATTTTTCACGTAGACTTGTGGATTATTTTATCTGGGTATTTAAGTGTGTATTTTATCAATGCACATCGTAACAGATGTGACACGTTTGTTGCCTAGTAAGTACTTTTGTTGTCGTTTTGAGAAGATCAGCTCTCACTCGAAGCCAGAATTTTGTTAGACTGAAAATGGGAAGCCGTTCTTAGTACCGTATACTACAGTTGAGTAGTATCTAACCGCACAGTTGCCAGATCCTCTACGGCCATATTGGATCCAGAAGTCTCCTCAGGAGTAGGGTGAACGGTAGGAGTTGGAAGGGACGACTGGCGAGCTCTGTCCGCTGAAGCAGGGAAGGTCGACGTCCCCAGCATGTGGTTGCAATGTCTTCTCTGAATATTATGGTCACTGGAATGACCTCATGCGGACCATCCGAGCACAGCATTCTCTAGCAACAACATGCTAGAAAAAGATTCGAAAAGTATAAATATGAAAAAATACGTCCATTCTAAAAAAAAAAGTATTTGTCTCGGTTTTGACAAAAAGAGCAGCTGTTGTCCTTGAACGAACGCTTTAAATTAAGTCTGCGTCTGACTGTGTGTTTAGCTTAACCTTCTGCCTTTGGACATGTTTGCTTGCCGCTGTGTTCACAGCAGCAACCAGTGACAAGTGGCCTGGGCTCGCCCCGCCCTCCCTTTCTGCCTCGGAGTGTTCAACGTATCTGGGAGAGGAAGTATACATGTTCTAACTTAATATATATCTTGGCTCTTACTACAGACAGAACAATGTACTGTATTATATTGCACAAATATGTTTGAAGTGGGTGAATGACTAAGATAAACATGTGTGCATATGGATAATTATTTCACTCAGGTTGCTCGTATATTTTCACAACTTAAATAATGTTATATAACATAATTATATGTTATGTAACATAGGAATTATTTATTATATAACATAAATTTGATATTACCTCTCTCTTAAGATCAACCATGCCCTCTCTGACCAGCCACGCCTCTCTCCTATCCTATCCCTCTCCACTCTCTTCTCCCTCTCACTCTCTTTCAGCTGAACTCGAGCTTACACAGGGCTCCTTGTAGTACAGGGAAATCGAACACATGGCAACGAAGGCAGGAAAAACAGATGATATCCACTGGAAGATTCTATGATATTTGAATGTGAGGATTGCGCCGAAATTTTTTATGTTCAATAAGAATCATTTCACCATTTAAAAACAAAATAAAGTTAAATTCAAAGAAAGTTGTTATTCACAAACTTAAATAATCTCGAATATTGTAGATTTAGTTTCTTAAATTTGTATTCAGTGTACGGAAACATGCGCAAGCTCACCAACCAACACGAAGATAACATAACCGTGAACCTGACTGACTAGTTGCTCTTGAGAAAGCACAGGGTCAAACCGACACCTCCAGGGTGTCGGCTCTCTGCTGCTGCTGAGTGAGAGAGAGAGAGAGAGAGAGAGAGAGAGAGAGAGATGAGAGAGTAGGAGGAGAGAGAGAGAGAGAGAGAGAGAGAGAGAGAGGAAAACAAATATGCTAGCTGATATACAAGTGTAGAATTGATATGAAAGTTCCATATACATTATTAAGCATAATTTCCAACTTTACAAGACAATAACAATATCAAATGTAAACTCCGTGCTTTAAGAGCTTCAATTCTCACATTAAAGAGTGACCCTCAGCAACGGCAGCGAAACAGCACGTGTAGAGTCTTAAGAGACCCAAATATTATTGGGGGGCTGGACAAAATTTCTCTCCTTTTCCGGGTCCAGAGAAACTCACGCACCTGGGTCACCTGGTCAGGCGAGGGACTGCATCAGAGGAGCAAGCTCCCCGCACGCCTCCGACATCTCCCTTCAGTTATATAAAAGCTCAGCACACAGGAAGTCACAGCAGTTTCCGCCCCGCTCCTGTGCCAGGTAAGTCCACTACGGGCTCCCCATAGCCCGTGCTACTTGGAACTTTTTGTTCCCAGTATCTGAATTTATAACAACAACAACAACGGAAGTCACAGGAATTCCGGGCACACCATAGCCCCGTGCTACATGGACATTTCGTTCTGAGTTCCTAAATCTAAAACAACAACAGGGGTCTCTACTGTTGATACAATTCTCGTGGGGTTTATCGACAGTGTTCTGTTAAACCTTGTGATGTGATTTCCCAAAACGGCAACAAAAGGATATGGACTACACACGTCTCCTTGCTTTTAAGTATGCGTATACACATTGATATTCTCCAAATAATATAATCTACAAAGTGTATGTAAAGTAAGTTATTCACTCTTAAGACTGTGTGCAGGTCTATAAGAAGAAAACATATATAGAGTTGAACTCAAGTGGAAGGAGAACTAGAGTCTGATCCGGCCATCATCTCATAAACTTGTATCTTGACGCGTGAAACGATGAGGTCCGAACTAACCACCATCGTGCTGTTAGTCCTACTTCACGGCCCGAGGGGGACACCGCCGCTGTCGCTGCAGGCCTCCAGGACGAGCAAGGCTCCGAAGGGGTCACCGCCGCTGCTGCTACAGGCCTCCAGGACGAGCAAGGCTCCGAAGGGGTCACCGCCGCTGCTGCTACAGGCCTCCAGGACGAGCAAGGCCCCGAGGGGATCACCGCCGCTGCTGCTACAGGCCTCCAGGACGAGCAAGGCCCCGAGGGGGTCACCGCCGCTGCTGCTACAGGCCTCCAGGACGAGCAAGGCCCCGAGGGAAACACCGCCGCTGCTGCTACAGGCCTCCAGGACGAGCAAGGCCCCGAGGGGGTCACCGCCGCTGCTGCTACAGGCCTCCAGGACGAGCAAGGCCCCGAGGGGGTCACCGCCGCTGCTGCTACAGGCCTCCAGGACGAGCAAGGCCCCAGGGGGTCACCGCCGCTGCTGCTACAGGCCTCCAGGACGAGCAAGGCCCCGAGGGAAACACCGCCGCTGCTGCTACAGGCCTCCAGGACGAGCAAGGCCCCGAGGGGTCACCGCCGCTGCTGCTACAGGCCTCCAGGACGAGCAAGCAAGGTCCCGAGGGAAACACCGCCGCTGCTGCTACAGGCCTCCAGGACGAGCAAGGACCCGAAGAAAACACCGCCGCTGCTGTTGCAGGCCTCCAGGACGAGGAAGGCCCCGAGCGGGACACCGCCGCTGCTGCAGCAGGCCTCCAGGATGAACAGAAAGGCGGTCTGTCATTCTCCTCAGTAACGCCGTTACACCTCGATGATGGCCACAACGACCAGCAGGACGGCACGACAGGTGAGAATGATAGAAAAGTGAGAGTATAGTGTTTGGACTATTTTGTCTTGACATGGGATCCGACCCTGCTAATTTAGAGAAGTTTTAATTGTTTATGTAGGGAAATTACATTGTAAATCCAGGTAAATGTTAATTATTAATTGAGGAAAATTACATTGGTAATCTTGGGATTTGGTCTTGTTAAAAGACACGATTATGTTTTTTTTTCAGAACTGAAATGGGCATTGTATCACAATCTGGATCATTACACCGGACGAACCAATTTTGTTCATGTTAATATATTATTTTAATCAAGTTAACCCTAATTATAACAAATATATGATAATATAGCTAATCTAGATAATAACCCCAAGTAACACATGGCATTAATTTGAGGACATATCCTAGTTATTCTTGGGGCATGTCGTTTTTAGTCGACATTTGAACCTGTTAATCAAGAGATGTGACTGTAACTTCAAACAGCAAATCTCAAATTAAAGCAGTTTACCGGGCACCTTGTTGCTGCTTCTGCTTACAGGAGCACCTGGCCGGAGGCAGAGCACCATCACCTCCAGGCACTGACGACCGTGGCGTTGCTTCTAAATATATATAAATACATGAACACGTGTATACATTTAAGTAGACAGACTCAAAGACAAAATATACTTCACAAGCATGAGTGCATCGTTTCTATAAGCTCCTTTTTTTTTTTTTTAACTAAGACTAGGGTTCATTAGGAATTGTGCTACAGTTCTTCATGAAATTGCAACCTAAGTGCTGCTATCCTACATCAGCTCATTTGAAGCCTGTCCCTAGAAACTCCACAAGTAAGCATAAATTGCATAACATTGCTTACTCTTCTTGGTCCTAACAAGGACAACAGTGCCCATTCTTATTGGTCCCAACAAAGACCAGCATATACGTGTGAATGGACCATTTCTTGGGTCTTGAGTCAGTACTCCAGACTAAAAGAGACAGGAAAGTATATATATATATACATAACATGACTGGCTATTTGTGAGCAGTGGAGTCCTCATGCCAAGCCAGCGGGGGATATAGGGGTACTCCACAGACTGGTATAACATCGTTAGAAAGGTTCAATGACGCTCAGGTAAACTCTGAGACCATTGGATTCTTGGGTCCGGGCCAGAACTGCTCAGTCACCCCACGCACATAAAAAAAAGGCCACGTGATGCAGAAACATTTTACCTGAGCCTGAGGCTCGTTTTCTATGTTGCTTACCTGGTAAATCCGGTTGACCACGTCACTCCTACATGTTGTTTCAGTGATAAATAAATAATAAATAAATAAATATGTTTATTCAGGAAAGGTACATACATAGAGAGATTTTACATAAGTGGATCAATTTATAGATAGAGCTAGTACATACAATGCCTAAAGCCACTATTACGCAATGCGTTTCGGGCAAGAAAACATTAATATCTAAACTTAATACTAATTGGACAAAAAGAATAAAATGTTTTGAGAACAGATACAAATAAAGGTACAAAAAAAAGGGGGGAACATGACTGAAAAGCAGCACAAATACAATATGTAGACAAACAGCGTTGAATAAAAAACAAAACAAAAATAAGATATGGGTTGACAATAGAGGGGTAAGGTAGGTTACAGGGAGTTTATCAGGTAGTGTTTAGTTTTAATCTTAAACTGGTTGAGAGAGGTACAGTCTTTAACATGGTTGGGAAGGTCATTCCACATTCTGGGTCCCTTGATTTGTAGAGCATTCTAGTTTGTTAAGTCGTACTCTTGGAATATCAAAACTGTATTTATTTCTGGTGTGGTGCTCATGGGTTCTGTTACAGCTTTCAATGAAGCTTTTGAGGTCAGGATTGGCATTACAGTTCAGCGTTTTATATATGTATAATACACATGAGAGAATGTGCAGTGACTTAATATCTAACATATTGAGAGATTTGAGTAGGGGTACCGAGTGATGTCTGGGGCCAGAGTTGGATATTGTCCTAATAGCAGCTTTGTGTTGAGTAATTAGAGGACGTAAATGATTTGGGTAGTAGAACCCCAAGCACAAATACCATAGTTGAGATATGGATAGATGAGGGAGTAATAGAGAGTCACCAGGGCAGGGCGGGGTACATAATATCTGATCTTAGAAAGAATGCCAACAGTTTTTGAAACTTTTTTTGATATATTTAGAATGTGTCCCTGGAAATTAAGCTTGTGATCAATGAGAACGCCAAGGAATTTGCCATCTAATTTGTTACAAATTTGGGTATTGTTAATCTCGAGATTTATTTGGTTAGAGGATTTATTGCCAAACAGAATATAGAAAGTTTTGTCAATGTTAAGGGTGAGTTTGTTGGCAGTTAGCCAAAGATGGACTTTATTAAGCTCGGTATTTACTGTGGCATTTAGAGCAAGGGGGTCAGGACTGGAGTAAATGAAGGTTGTGTCGTCAGCAAATAGAATTGGTCTAAGGTGTTGGGAGGCATTTGGAAGGTCATTAATGTAGATGAGAAAGAGGAGAGGGCCAAGTATACTGCCCTGAGGAACACCAATGTTGATGGGTAGGGTAGGAGAAATTGAATTGTTCACAGAAACATACTGGAGTCTGTCAGTAAGGTAAGATTTGAGGTATTGCAGGGAGAGTCCTCTGACTCCATAATGATGTAATTTAAGAAGAAGGTTTTGGTGGTTCACAGTGTCAAAAGCCTTACGCAGGTCCACAAATAACCCAACAGGGAACTCATTTTTATCAAGAGCTGCATGAATTAAGTTAATCATACTAATAAGTGCATCGTTAGTGCTTTTTTTAGGTCTGAAGCCATATTGGCAAGAGCTAAGTATATTGTGCTTGGCTAGATAAGAGTAAAGCTGCTTGTAGATTAGTTTTTCAAAAATTTTTGATAAGTTAGGCAGGATTGAAATAGGTCTGTAGTTGTTAACATCAGTGAGATCACCACATTGTGGACAGGGGTTACTCTCGCTTTTTTTAGAATATCTGGGAAGGTTTGGAGTTCAAGTGACTTGTTGAAGAGCAATGTAATTGCAGGGGCTAAGGATCTGGAGGCTTTTTTGTAAATTAATGTCGGAATCTCCTCAAGGGCACTAGACTTGGTTTTAAGGGAAAGGATTATCTCATTGACATCAGTGGAATTAGTAGGCTTTAGGTACAGAGACTGTGGATAGTTACCTGAAAGTAGTCCTTAACCTCAGTACTGGAAGAAGGAATATCATTTGCAAGGGATGACCCAATGGAAGAGAAGAACCTATTGAACTCAATAGCAGAATCAGATGCTGAAAGCTGACCATCGTTATTTGACAGGAGTGTTGGTTTGTTGTTAAAAATCTTCTTTGATCCCAAGATTTGTGAAATTGTGCTCCAAGTTTTTTTAATGTTGCTCTTTATTTGGGTAAATTTATCTTCGTAGTATTTAGTTTTGGCTCGTCTAATTATCTTAGATAGCAGTAAAGAGTAATTCTTTGAGAATTCTTTAGAGACGGTTCCTAGCCTATACTTCTTCTCAAGGTCATGTTTTTTATTAATGGATTTAAGTATTCCCTTTGTAAGCCAGGGATTGTTAAGCCTTTTGGTAGTGACTTGTTTTGTAAGCATAGGACAGTGGGTGTTATAAAGGCTTAGAGTTTTTTGAAGAAAAGATTGTTTCTTCTTTGATGTTTCTTATATGTGCTGGTGGGAGGTTGAAGACGAACTGGCTTCGTCTGTTATGCAGTATTCTCTAATTGTGCTTATGACACCTCGACTTGTCATAACATATCCTCTAGTATGTTGTAATATTATTGTGCAGGTTTGAAACCTGATTTTCCAGTATTTTCCAGAGAGTACAGTTTAAGTGCATCGGCGCGATCTCTATAGATAATGTGGGTTGTAAATATTTTCTGTTATATTGTCTATCTCGGAATTATCGTCTGCCTTGAAAGACTTTGCATGTGTTTCCGTATATTGTAATTAATAAACACATATATGAAAAATCCTGCATATGTGCAAAAATTACCTTCGTTATAGTAACTCTGGGACTGACTGACTTCTTTTTCTCCACAGGTGGCAGCAACACACTCATCGTCAACCCAGGCGAACGGAGGTCATCTGAGAGGTCCGTGCCGCCTCCATACACCTCACAGAGCCAAGTTCCAGGTCAGGTTATACACACCTGGCACGCAAACCTGTACATGTCACAGGTTCCACTTCCCTACGCCAGTGTGCGCTTCCCTCTGCCAAGCTCTACACTGCGCTCACCCACGTCCACTTTTCAGCATGCATTGCTTCAACCACAAACAATTCCCGCTTCTTCCTGGGCTCCGATTAATGTTGATGGTATGCAGGAAGAACTAATAGCTGTTCCCAGTTCTTCTCATTACCTTTTCCTTCGTGATAAACTTCCGGCGAATCACATGACTCAAGGAATCCAACCTCTGGTAGACCTCGCGCCTCAGAAACTTCAGTCCTCGGCCAGTTCGTCCTTCAGCATCACACAGGAGGCCATGCAAGGGTCACTGCAGAAGAAACAACTAGAAGTACTGCGTCAAGCATCGTTGGAGCGACTGCAGGGCTTACCATGGAAAACATTGGAGGAAGCACATCAGGAGGCACAGGACGCATTGCAGGCACATCCGGATGAACTGGAAGTAGTACAAGAGACACAGATGGAGAAGTCTTCATTGTCCCCAGTGTTCTTAGAGTCCTTCATGCCTTCTGACGAATCTGTACAGTTCGGGGCCATACTATACCCTGGCAAACCTGTTGCGCCTGTCCGGACGAAGATAAAATCCTCCAAAACCAACATCGTATACCCTCAGAAGCCTTTAATTTCTGACCCAGAGAAGATTGTTATTCCAACGACACCTCGGCCTTCACCTTCAGCTGTGAAGCGCCCAATCAGACCTCCAGCTGATCCGTCCATCCCAATCATGTTCCCCACCTCCACCTCGAACTTCACGGTCACTACACCATCACCTCCCGACGCTGGAGTGACCGACACCAAAATCAGCATATTTATACCATCTCACTGTATTCAACCATGTGCTCGAATACCCGTCTGATATATATATTCCTTCTGAAGATATATTAATATACGAAAGTACTTAGGGAAATTCCTGTTTCAATTCTTCCTCCGTGGTCTGACACTGTCACATTTTTCATCCCGTGTTAATTTTCATGATTTACACACACACATTATATATATATATATATATATATATATATATATATATATATATATATATATATATATATATATATATATATATATATATATATATATATATATTACTCCCGGGATCTATTTACTGCTAGGTGAACCAACCGATTCCTCTGACCATGACCATTCCATCCAGCGGTCGTCCCCAAAGAAGCATTCATATAAATTTTAACATACTGTTCATTCTGTTCATTCAAAACAAGAATATATATATATATATATATATATATATATATATATATATATATATATATATATATATATATATATATATATATATGTCGTACCTAGTAGCCAGAACGCACTTCTCAGCCTACTATGCAAGGCCCGATTTGCTTAATAGGCCAAGTTTTCACGAATTAATTGTTTTTCGACTACCTAACCTACCTAACCTAACCTAACCTAACTTTTTCGGGTACCTAACCTAACATAACCTATAAAGATAGGTTAGGTTAGGTTAGGTAGGGTTGGTTAGGTTCGGTCATATAACTACGTTAATTTTAACTCCAATAAAAAAAAATTGACCTCGTACATAATGAAATAGGTAGCTTTATCATTTCATAAGAAAAAAATTAGAGAAAATATATTAATTCAGGAAAATTTGGCTTATTAGGCAAATCTGGCCTTGCATAGTAGGCCAAAAAGTGAGTTCTGGCTACTAGGTACGACATATATATATATATATATATATATATATATATATATATATATATATATATATATATATATATATATATATATATATATATGACTTATGACTGTTTTAAAACTAATGTAGGGCTTTACGGCTGAAGTATATTGGAAACTTAAAAAGTGTTAACAGTGTGTATTCCTCCCCTTAAGTCTATTGGTCTATTATCGTCCGACTAGGTTGGGCTCGTCCATCAAGGCTTGAGCCTCTTGACAACAGGGTAGGCCTTGGCGAGGAGGAGAAGGTTGGTCAGCTTGTCTAATGTGGCGTCCTGAGCCTCTCTGTCATGCCAGGAGTTGAGGAGCTCGTAGGCACGGTCGACGCTGCGGGTGTTGTCAGCCTCGAGGTTGTCGATCTGACCCGGGGAGAACCCCATCAAGCGGCCCAGGGACTTCCAGGTTGATCCCAGGTGTTCGCTAACCACAAACTTGTCGCGCTCCTCGATCTCCCGCCTGCACCTGGGGTACACACCACACGCTGTCACACACATGAAGACAACTCCAGCAGGAGCACATCCTTCGTCAAAATGAAGAATGAGAATAGGATAAAGAAACAGCGTTTACATAGAAGAAATAAGAGATCGTCTGCATCGTGTATTGAACTCACGAAGCAAATTAAAAAAAATGGGCTTTAAGGGTATACTGCGACAAAGTTGATGAACACTTAAAATGAAACGGTGAAAGTACTGTTACGTTTAAATCAGAACATAGGCAATAAACCGCACATTTGTCTACGAGAGCACCACAACGACTTACCTCCGTAGGGCGTCCACGTCCTTCTGTAGAGGCATGTCCTGAGGGCTGAGCCGGGGACGCTGCTGGGACACGGTGTGGTGGATGACGGGGCCAATGTGGACACCCGTGCTACCGGTGATGTTGTACACCAGCGGCTCCTGAATGAGGCTATCATTTACCACTCAACCCAGTCATAGTAATATCATTTACACTATGAATGAGCAGTTACATTTACATTATGCTATTCACAGGATTTATACTATGAATGTGCAGTTATGTGATTTACACTTTGAGGATATTCACGTGATTTACACAATGAGGATATTTACGTGATTTACACAATGAGGATATTTACGTGACTTACCTTCCTCATAGACTGCAATGACACACACACACACACACACACACACATATATATATATATATATATATATATATATATATATATATATATATATATATATACATGCATACATATATGACAGTGTCAGACCAAATTCCTGTTTCAGTCTTCCTCCGTGGTCTGACACTGTCACATTTTTAATCACGTGTTTATTTTTCGTGATTTACACACACACACACAATATATATATATATATATATATATATATATATATATATATATATATATATATATATATATTATATATTATATATTATATGTTCTATGTATAGTTGGGCGTAGGTTAAGTTAGGTTAGATGTTTTAAGTTTTTTTTGCGATTACTTGTGATTTTAATAAGTGGGTGAGAGTTGCGATTCAGGCAACCCGTCCTTGACTGAAGTCCATTACATCCAGCGGTCGACCCCACAGACGCATTCATAAATTTTTACATGCTGTTCATTCAAACGGGAATTTCTCAAATATTATTTAATAATATAATATATTAGCATATTGTGCATATATAGGCATAGGTTAGGTTAGGTGTTTAAGTTCTGTTGGCGATTATTTGTATTTGTAGTACGTGGGTGAAGGATTTACAGCATTGTGGTTCGAACAAAATTCGTCAGTGAAGCACTTGTTCCGGAAGTGTTCGGACCTCATCAGTTGTGAGTCGTGTGTAAACAGTTTTTCATCCATAAATGAGGGGGGGTTGGCGGGTACATGGAATGGACTTTGGGTCTTTGTTTAGATGACGTGCTGGTGAATGATACAATTAACCAGTGAACCCCACCTCTCATAACTACTGAACCAGTGAACCTCACCACTCATGACTACTGAACCAGTGAACCCCACTCATGATCCACTAAACCAGTGAAGCACACATCTCATGAGCACTGAACCAGTGAACTACACTCACCCGTTGCAGGTTTCTACTTCTCAGTTCATCGGAGCTATGATTGGGTTGGCTGCCCATGGGAACAGCATCGGTGGTCAGGTCCCCCATGGTGTAGTGTGTGAGGGCGTCGTCTGTGTAGTACCGGTAAGCAATGGAGGCGACTACGATAAAGACTTTATCCGCAGAGTGCTGTATAACGGAGTATGCTCAAATCGTAGACAAGACGATTCGACAGAGCTCGTTTTCTGTTTCTTAAAACCGTATATATTGTTAGATTAAGATGTATTAGCTTAGATTGGGATGGGTAAAAGGTCTCAAAATTCGTTGTCTTGGGCGCAATGTGACTTGTATCTTAAGTAACCTGGAAGGTAAAGAAAACACGGGTTGTTAGGGGGTCTACCATCGTACTGTTGCTTCAACATGACCTAGTTGTGTACAGTGTCCGGATGGGAACGTTATAGGAGAGTTGCCCCTCGGGTGGCCAAGGTCAGGCGGTGACCAGCGTTCATAACTTGTATACATTTTATAGGCATTTGCAGCCATTCACAGTCTGATATATGTATACCCTTGGAGACTCTAGCATATCTGTCTATATACAGCCAATCTTAGTATTAACTAACAGTAGTAATATTAAATAAAATAAATTAACTCTAATAGGCTTCCTCCCCCTCTCGCATGTACACAGGTATTAAGACCGTTTTAC
>WNGS01000543.1:9158753-9178823 GCA_020271785.1 Procambarus virginalis | reverse complement strand
CCAATGCACCTGTTGCTTGGGCCCATATTACACCTAAGTCTTTTTATTTGTTCCAAGTACTTTTATGTTATTATGTTTATCTTATACTTTTCACTTCATATATTAAGTGTGGGGTCAACGTTCTAACACGAGACAATGCAATATATCGCTGCAATGTAAATGTTTGCAATTTACAAACTGGCAACTGTAGATGATCCAGGGGTACCTCGATATGCCCAAGTACAAGCTTCCTATACCCAACGATGGGAATTATATGCTGTATAGGCACAAAGCCTCTGTTAATTGTGACAAACCTTAACGTTTGCTCATAAAAATCTGTATACTGAAACCTTATTGTTTCTTCAAACACAGTATGTCAGGTCATCGTGTGACGACACTTCCAGCTGCTCATTTCTACACTGCCACCAAGTTTGCTGTGACAGCCCTTCTTGAAGGGTTGAGGCAGGAACTCAGAGATGCAAAGTCACATATTCGAATTGCGGTAAGAAGTTACTGAAATTGTAACTGTGGTAGAGTAATGTAATGCTTTGATGGATTTGAATGAAAACACTATTTGATTTGTAGTTTAGGAGAGTTTGATGTGTACAGAAAATGTGTATAACTACCTACGATCTCCTAATTGTTGTTTTTGTTTTCAGACATCACATTAGTTTGGCCCCCTATCATAAGCATCCACTATATGTGTTATAAGACCAAAATCATGTACAGTTAGGCAGGATATTCTGGCACCAATGCCACACCGAACTTACGAAACTTCCCCGTAGGGCCATTAACAGGCTAAAGAGTCGATTGAGAATACAGTAATGTACTCCATACAGTGTAATGTACAGTAATACAGTACTGCATCCCAGAATGACCAACAGACACACATTGAGCAGCATCAGGCAGTAGCAACTCGCTACCTTATATCTTTTGTGTCCATTATTGTCAGTTTTGGATTTGTTTTTTTAGTGGTTAAGCTTGAAAGTGATAAAATAACCTGAAATAATTTTTATATGTCCTTAATTATTTTTGTTACTCTTAATTCTCTCGTGATTGTCATACAGATTAAGCCTTTAGTCAAGTTGGATTTTGTTTTTAATGTGTGCCACTGGCCTTTCCCTGTCTACAAGCTGATATAGTTTAATACGTCTCTTGAAGATCTTGAGCCATGGGTGAACTAAACTCCTAATTCAAACTGTGGCAAGATGTTGCAGACCAAGTGATCCGTCATAAGTCTTGTAAACCTCGCATTATGCATATATAATGAATCATACACAACCTGCAAAATCCTGCCTTATGTCATTTACAGACTGATGGCCATCCTTATAGGTCTTGAAAACCTTGTTTGGTAACGCATTCTTGGTAGTTTTTGTGGAATAACAAGACTTTTCAATACGTGCTAGGTCGCTTGCCTTGCGTTATTTGGCCCACTGGTTGGGGAGGTCACTAGTTTTTACTAGTGCTCTGGGAACTCCCACCTCGTCTTACCGAGGATCATCACAGAATTTTAGACTTGATATTGCGACGAGGCAACTTAATAATGTCTCCGTGGTGTAGTGGTAAGACACTCGCCTGGCGTTCCGCGAGCGCTATGTCATGGGTTCGTATCCTGGCCGGGGAGGATTTACTGGGCGCAATTCCTTAACTGTAGCCTCTGTTTAACGCAACAGTAAAATGTGTACTTGGATGAAACAACGATTCTTCGCGGCGGGGATCGTATTCCAGGGACCTGCCCGAAACGCTACGCGTACTAGTGGCTGTACAAGAATGTAACAACTCTTGTATATAAATGGTTCAGTGGAAATTTCTTTGATCATTAGTGTCCGAAGGACAGTTAGGCAGGATGATTCTCTCGCACGGACTTTAAATGGAACTTTTCAAGTATTTCTTGCAAGGTTTGCAAGGGCCTTGCACACAATTCGCCATTCTCTATGGTGCCAAAGGATTATTGGAGAATGCTCACTGCAGCTCAAGATAATTAACAAAAGATAATTCCTGAACTCTTAGCCTTTCAAAAACCTCTCCAGTTATGTTTGACCTGTTACCACTGTTCCGGATATTGTCTCCTCTGCTTATGACCCAGTTCGTGAAGCTGCACTTTGAGTATTTAGAGATGTTTTTGTATTTCACAAATCTTTCTGCACTCTGCTTCATTCAAAGGTTCAGTGATAGTACTCGTAAGTGGATTAGAGCTTCCAGCTTAACTACAGAACTGAACTCGAAGTTCTTTGTAGCGTCAGATGAAAACAACAATGTTTGTTGCTATGCTCTTGATTCATTTGTGAGCCCTTTTGTTTATATTGTCATAGGCATCTGTAACCTGTGTTAGTTCAGCCCATCCTCTCCAGTTGTCACGCCACAAAAATTATGTACTAAATTGCCCAAACCTAACCTAACTTAACTGATGTACCCACACACAGAAAACGTAGTCGTGTGAGCTGCTATGATTTATAATTCACATCTTGTCCGTTGGGGATTCTGATGCTAAAATTATCAGAGGGAGACAAATTGTTTAGTTGACATTAAAAGATTGCCAAGAACTGTCATGAATTGATATCCTTGTGACTTGTCTTTAGTCTTTCGCACCTTGTTTTGCATCCCAGCGCTTGGCAAGTAGGGCTAAGCCCCCTGGAGATATGTTAAACTGCTTAGAGCAGCATAAATGATGTAGGTTTTACTAGATCTTGCTTTGTCTCTTAGCAAGTCTACTGATTTCTTTTTTAGGAAGATTCTTTTGTATTGGAAAATTACCTTAGGGAACACCAGAATGATTTGATTGATTGATTGTTGCCGCCGAAGGCGGCTAGTTTATTGTGCGCCCCATACTCATCCTGTGAGCGGTAACGCAAAAGCATTACAGAGGGCACAAAAGGTCTTTATCAGACCTCATCTTAGATTATTACATAAACAATTTCATCTATCCTTCACACCTTATAGTTACAATGTCAGCTAGTTACAGAGAAAGTGCTATTTCAGGAGCTATATATTTACAGTAAGTCATCATACATTAATGGTAGGTCTTATCCCTAATAGATAATAGTTTGACCAATGGGGATATTACAGCCATAGGAGAGCGTCTGTTTATTATTAGTCCTCACAATACACTTGTTTCTTAATCTCATATGTCGTTCATCTACTGGACGCGAAATGTGGGTACAGTGCAAGGATTTCAGGTAATTTATCCATGGTAATAAGATAGGTTGCCAGAATGAGAGCTTAGAAATTCGGTTTAGAAATATACTCAATATATGAAAACTGCCTTTCTGAGTGGAGCACTTAATCCCACTATTTCTACCCCTTCTCCCCTATGCTGAGAATTGGGCTGTTCATGAGGTATATGGGACGGTATGTGGGAATGTATGAGAGGTTGTGTGTGGCTTTGAGTTTTATAAATGATCCTCACTGGTCATTCTGGGCTAGACTACTTTGTTTCAAACAACGTCCTAGCTGCCTAGCACACGATTCATCATGCAGGTACAGATTAAAGTTTCTTTCGACTGTATGTCGTATGGTGTCCTTCCTACTGTTCATAATCATGTCCTTAGGGCACAAGCACTTTCTGTATAACTTGAAGCCTGATTTTCCAAACAGCTGTGCACATTATAATCTTTTATATTTATAAATTTAATAATTATTTTATGTTTTTAGGGCATAAGCCCTGGTTTTGTGGAAACTGAATTTGCTTCAAGAATGTTTAAGGATAAGGCAGAAGCAAAGAAAGCGTTCTCAAACTTAAAGGGCCTGCAAGCAGATGATATTGCTTCCTCAGTAATTCATGTGTTGTCTGCTCCACCACATGTCCAGGTAAGCTTATTCTCTGTTCAAATATACCTGTATTCCCAACCTGTCCTCGACTCGAGTCCATTACATCCAGCGGTCGACCCAACAGATGCATTATTTTTTTTTTAAATGCTGTTCATTCAAAACGGGAATGTTCTCAAATATAAATTACTATAATATATTAGCATATTGTGCATATATATAGGCATAGGCTAGGTTACGTGTTTAGTTCTGTTGGTGACTATTTGTATTTGTAGTAGGTGGGTGAAGCATTTAAAGCATTGTGGTTCGAGCAAAATTCGTCAGTGAAGCACTTGTTCTTGAAGTGTTCGAACGAAATCAATTGCGAGTCGTGTGTAAACCGCTTTTCATTCATAAACAGGGGGTTTGACGGGTGCATGGAATCACAATGGACTCGAGTTGAGGGGGGGTAGAAATACCCTAAGCTACTCTATCCCTTTGAGATGTATTTCTTTCTTGTCTCAATAAACATACTTGAACTTGACTTGAGTTGAGGACGGGTTGCATCTTGGGAAGGGTCAGTAATTCGACCTTGGGAGGACCTCGATACAAGTCTAACATGTTTATATATATGCAATGGCTGCCTGTCCCCCGACACAATGATTTATTCTTATATTACTTTAACCAAATAAGATACAATTACATTGCCAAAATTTATACTTCATATTTCTTTACATTTTCCAGAAAACGATTTTGTATAGTGTGAGGGAATTGAACGTGGCCTTCTTTAAGCGCAATATTAAAAAAATATACGGCGATATTAAAAAATGTTGTATTTCATATTTAGCCACTTTCAGGGGTGACCTACAAGAATAGTGCTATGCTTATCATGCCCTAAACATGTGTACAATATATATATATATATATATATATATATATATATATATATATATATATATATATATATATATATATATATATACACGCACACAATCAATAGTCAATAAGATATATTCTTGATTGCTTGCATTTGGACAGGCCAACACACAGTAGTCACTCATTTTTGTCTTCCCCAGATTCATGACATCCTCATCAGGCCAACAGAGCAGGTTTTCTAAGCCGTGTGAGAAAAACTGTGAGCATGGCACCCACTGCATTTGACTCAAGATGACTTTTTGGGAACCAGTCAAGGGAAAACTGCCAAATTTGCAAATTAAGATTCTTACTGTACCAGATTCATGAACTTTTATACACCACTTTGTGATCTTAAACTTGTCTGTATTGGTACCTATATAGTGTTGTGTATGGCTTAAGCCTGGATAACGCTCGTCTTGTATAAGAGGTGGACAAATCTGTTGGGTGGAATATTTTGAATGTTTTCTTTATTCCGGATTAAAATAACAACAGAACAGTATATGCTTTGAAAGATAATAATAAAAGTAATTTGAAGCTTATTAAATTGTCAGGTATAATTTAATTAATTAATTGAATTAGTATTGAATTTATGAACTCATAAAAGTGGTCTTTGTCGTTTCCCATTTTCTTATTTTGTACAATAATCAATTTCTTTATGATCGTGTTGAGTTAAAATTAATTATGTGCAAACAATTTTTTTATATAGCTATAATTATGTCATAGCTGCAAGGTGCATGCCACTTACGCACTACATTAAATTAATAAACCGTTCATTTAAGATGCTTGAAATATTTTCATTTAACATTAGAAGATTATGTAAAAGTAATCTTATTTTCCTGAACAAAACCCAAATTAAAACAAAAATTGATCTTCATGCTATTACGGGATTAACTCAAATATAATACATTGCCCAACGACTGCAAAAATAACAAAATATCTCATTGTTATACACTTGCATGTATTTTTCTCAAGATTTGTGATGCAGATCATTCCTAATTTAGAAATTTGAGAACTACATGTAATCAACTTAAATGATTTAGAAGAGACTTCTCCAAAATGAGACGGTGTCAGTTTAATTGTCCTGTTTATAATTGAATGCTATTACAAATTTATCATGTATACAGTGTAAGTAATTATCAAAAGAAGGCACCAAGCCGGGACGGCTATATAGCATCCTTAAATGTGCGTGATATTCATAGGGCGCCTAATATCACTAAGGATGCCAATACAAGAATTAAAGCGCATAAGGTAAACAATATCAAAGGTATCCAATTCGCCAAGAATTTTATCGAGGGACAAATGACCGCGAGGGACGGTCGGGAAACAAGACACACACTCGTCCTAGAAGTCAGGACAGTCAACAAGGATATGCACGACCGTAGAGGGACAATGCAGTTTGGACAATAAGGAGCTGGGCGGCCCTCCATTAAGTGCCCGGGAGTTAAACGTGTATGACCAATACGAAACCTTACCAGAGCAGTTTCCCATCGCGGGTTACGGTGGTAGAAGGCCATGGGGAGACACTACCCCTAAGAGCACGCAGTTTGTTACCAGTAACAGAAGATCAACGACCCTGCCAATGAGTAAGGATTGAGGAATGAACAATTGGGTAGAAGTCGTAATAAGGAACACCTTTGCGGGAGATGGGATAAGTGCGGATAGCCTCCTTAGCGGCAGCGTCCACATGCTCATCTGACACATCAATATGGCTGGGAACCCAGCAAAATTGTACTGTCTTAAATCTGCTATAGATAAGAAACGACCAATGTTGAATTTCGACTACCACAAGATGTACTGGATTAAAGGACTCCAGAGCCACGAGGGCACTGCGAACTACAACAACAAAGGAGGATTGACAGTGAGAAAGCAGTTGACGAAGGGCATACAAAATAACATTTTTTTTATTAACACATTTAGGTACATCTGCATTTGTGCAGCTACCCTAGACTATATGAGGGGAGCTTAAAGTTCTGCCGTGAAGATGTCATTCTCCGGAGGCAGGCGACACATATAGGTGTGGTCAGGAAAAACAACAGAGTAGCCTACACCGTCTGCATACTTAAACCCATCGGTGAAGACGGAAATGGAGCGGGAGTGTGAAGAAAAGCGTTCAAGGAAAAAGCGTTTCAGAACATTAGAAGGGTAAAAAGCTGTAGTCACGTGGGTCAAGGTTTTACAAAACTTAGGAAGGGGGACCCACCACGAGGGCAAGGACGGAAAGAGACGAGGAGAAACATTGGTAAAGCTAACAGAGAGAACCTTGCAAGCGAGACAACCATACAGTAAAGAGAAGAAGGGGAAACGGACCACAGGAAGGGTAAAGTTCAAAGCACGACATAAGAGCGAGGGTGTTGTATGCACCGCGCAAGGTATCTAAGACAGTAGCGATCACAGCGATCCTTGAGACAGGACGCCAATTTCAACATACAGGCTTAGGGTAGGAGTCGAACGAAAGGAACCAGAGCTGAGGCCTAACCCAGTATGGTGCAGAGCATCAAGACGGCGAAGAATAGAAGCAGACGAGTAAGCAGGACAACCATAATCGAGTTTAGACAGTATGAGAGAGGAATGTAAAAAGAGGAGCGTGCGCCTATCAGCTCCCAAGAAGTATGGAACAAGACCTTAAGTAAATTCATTGCCATAGAGCATTCAACTCGGAGGTAAGAGATAAGGGGTAACCAAGACAAACGAGTGTCAAAGATTAACCCCAAAAGCTTAGCGGAATCTTTGTACAAAAGGAGATGACCAAAAAAGAACAAGGGAGAGCGAACGACTTGCTTCAGAGTAAAAGTCATAGCACAAAGTTTTAGTTGTAGATAACATAAAGCCATGATTGGTGGCCCAAGACGACACGGCATCAATCACAAGGTGAAGTCGCTGTTGAAGGGGAGACGAATCATCACCTTGACTGCAGGGGGTAAGATCGTCGACATAGAGCGCTGAGAAGATGCCAGAAGGGAGGAAAGAAGGCCATTAAGAGATAACAAGGAAAAAAAGTAGTTCTCAGAACACTACCTTGGGGTACACCTTCGTATTGCCAAAAAGAGGCAGAAAGTGGTACCAAGCCTCACTCTAAAGGAACGACTAGAGAGGAAGCTTTGTAGGAAGAGAGTGAGATTACCACGAAGGCCAAAAGAACGGAGTTGGGACAGAATTTGGTATCTCCAAGTAGTGTAGTGTCTTTTCCAGGTCAAAAAGGACAGCAACAACGGAGGTCTTCAGAGCAAAAGCAGTACGAATATTGACCTCCAAGTTCACCAAGACATCAGTCATGCTGCGGCATTTGTGAAAGGTATAGTGTAAACTTGTTAATATTATTAAGACTGGACTCGCCGGGACCAGATCGAGCCCATACTTTTTTGTGTACTGTTCTGTCAAGGTTTTTAGTTTATTTTCTATTTAATACAAAATGTGTGGGTGTTTTATTATTACAAATAATATATTCTATCAGTTGCTTTTTACAACAAAAAGTCTATATAATTTGAGCGCCTCAGCATTTTTCTATAAATCTTTGCCACCAGAACTTCGTTTTATGGCAATGAACTAGAGTGCCAATAAACAAACCGTTTATGTCTAGAAGTGATCATCCATCAGAACAAATGACAAGTGTGTGCCTTCATCTGGACTTCTGCATCCAGGAACGAGACTTCGCTCATGAATACATACAACTGCACCGAACAGGTTCAGTGCAGTGACGAAAATTATCCTAAAACTAAAGTTGAAAATAAAGCCAACATTATTTTCATTTCGCAATTATTATTGCAGTTCGAGGATCCCCCCCAAAGGTATCGAACTTCTGACCTTTCACAGGATACAACCTCACAACAGTTGACTAGCTCCCGAGTACCAATTTGAACAGGGGAATTAGGTGAAAGGAAACCTGCCCAACCATTTAACTGTCCCACCCAGGATTCCCGATTGAAAGTCGATAACGACCCCAACCACTCATAATTCACGTCGTCATAAATCCAAAAAGCCACATCATATATAGTTACATATCTGAACTCTAACATCACAGGGTAGAGCAAGAGCACCCGGTATAGGGATTACAAGGCACGGCCTTCAGCCCACTACGCCAAACTACAGATCTGTACTATAGATACAAGGTCTCTGTAGTACAGCAAGTACAGTCGGGTTTGTTCTCGAGTCGCAATCTGGAATTCCGGCTTCGAATCCCGAGCGGGACAGAAATGGTTGGGTGTGTTTTCTAGCGCCTGATTGACCACATGCTACTCACCTAGTAGTAAATAGATACCCAGGAGTTAGTCCTCTTATTGAGGGGTGGCATCCTGGGGGAGGGTCAGTAGTTTGACCTTGGAGGTCACCTCAATATGAACATAAAATATATATATTATATATATAACTGAAAACTCACACCCTAGAAGTGACTCGAACCCATACTACCAGGAGCACTCTGTAACTGGTGTACAGGACCCCTTAACCACTCGACCATCACGACGGGACAAAAGATGATGGTAGCCGAGGCTAATTCCCCATCATCCCGCCGACACTCTGATGGTAATCTTGGGCATGGTATTTTATCAAATCACCTCATTCGTTCGCGCATATATATATATATATATATATATATATATATATATATATATATATATATATAAGGAAATTTCAGTATGTGGTCGTAGCCCAGGCTGTATCCGAACACCGGTACCAGGGTGGTGATAATATCCCAACACCCAGAGTCGTGGGTGCCAGTCACTGGGAGATTTCCTACCAGGCGGCACCATATTGCCTGACTTGCGCGGTCTCTCGTTGAAACTATTGTAAGTCGTGTCACCTTAACCTTCGTGTTACTACGGTGGGAAGTGTTTTATAATCACTAGTGTGTGTGTCATTAACAGCTTGTAAATGTAAGATGCAAACATATTGCTTAGTAAATAGGTGGTGTATGTGAGTATATATATATATATATATATATATATATATATATATATATATATATATATATATATATATATATATATATATATATATATAAACGCATACATGTATGTTAACATTTAGGCTAATGTGATAGCCGTGGGCGGCAAGAACAAAAAAAACTGATAAACACAAAAGCAGTTGTCAAAGAAAACAGATTTGGGGCCCCACACTTATTGTGCCTAAACTGTTTTAAAGTTTGTTGGGTGGATGTTTGCCGCACAGTATACCTCCACAACGCGCCGTTTATTCGTTAACCTAATATGATATTTTAATTTACCCGAGGGCGACCAATACTAGTGACCTCGATGAGGACAGGATGCCGGCGGCTTGTCAAAGGCCCCCCCCCCATTTGCCCTGACGATCTTTTCCAGCTGAATTTTAAAACCCAGCAGAGTTTTGGCTTTGGCGGGTAGGTGGTTCCAGGGGTTTACAACTCTATCGGTGAAAAAGCATCTCCTGTTTTCTGTCCTACATTGTGGTTTGTTGAGCTTGAACCCGTTCGTGTTATATTTGACCTTTTGAAGAAATTGACCAGATCGACATCCTCCAAATTGTTCAGTATTTTGAAGGTTTCGATGAGATCCGCCCTGTCATGCCTGGTTTGCAGTGGTGTTAGCCCAGTGGCCCCTCAACCATTCCTGATACGAGAGATGACTAAGCTCTGGTATGATTTTTGTTGCCCGGTGCTGCACCTTCTCCAGAGTAGCTATGTCTTTCTGAAGATGAAGTCTCCATGCGTGGATACAATAATCCAGGTGGTGGCGCACCAGAGACTTGTACAATTGAACGACTACTTTATTTTCCTTGAAGGTAAAGGTACACTTGATTATTCCCAGGGATACATAACCTATCCCCTAGGGGGGTAGAAATAGCCTAAGCTACACTTTCCCTTTGAGATGTATTTCTTTCTTATCTCAATAAACATACTTGAACTTGAACATATCCCCTAGGAAGAGATCAGCTGAAGGGAATAGATTGGGAAGGACTACAAAATTAGTGCTATTATCAACTCTATCCATTGTTAGGGTAGGTTAGGTTTAGGTTAAGTTTGGTTATGTTAATATGGTGTATTATTGATAATAATGCGAAATATGAAATTTAAAACTATTTTAGTGTACCCAAGAATTCCATTTATAGAAAACCAAATACTTCAAAGAAACTTTTTCACCATATACTTTATTGTACTATAAATCATTGGTTTAGAATATAAAGATAAAATTATTTTTTTGCCAGTACCAAAAATCATCATGGGAGTGAGTGTGACCCTGGCATGCTGTTCCCTCTTGAATTCTGGTGACCCTGACCAGTATATCCATGGCGTAGTGGTTAAGACGCTCGCCTGGCGTTTCACGAGCGCTTTGTCCTGGGTTCGTATCCTCACCGAGGAGGATTTACTGGGCGCAAATCCTTAACTGTAACCTCTGTTTAACTCTACAGTAAAATGGGTACTTCTTGTTAAACGATTTTTTGTGGGGGTCGTTTTCCAGGGAACATAGGATTAAGTACTTGCCCGAAACGCTACACGTACTAGTGGCTGTACAAGAATGTAAGAATATATATATATATATATATATATATATATATATATATATATATATATATATATATATATAAATAAATAAATAAAAAATAAACATATATCTGTCCCACACCCCAGATCATTCCTGCTGCAAAGATGGACAAGGCTAGCCTTTAGCATCTGGCCTCCAACTTTGGACAGACATTCTCTCTCAGCTATATACTCTCATCTAATTTTAATTATTTTTTAAATCCACTTAATCAAAATGCTCTGCTAAAAGGAAGTGATCAAGCACAGAAGTGTACAAGTAGTTATTGTATTTAAAGTAGTGTACAGTACTGTATTTTCAAAATACAGTATGATTAATGTGCTGCTGTATATAAAGTCATCACATTTCTAACACACATCTTCCCACTGGCAGTGCTTTTCTAGGCGAGTTAAATTAGGAAAGGTTTAAGTTCGTTAGTTGAATGGAGTGGCCAATAATTACACATTTCCAAAAATTAGAGAGGATCTGCTTAATAATTTCAAAATAATACTGTACTTACAGATATATTATATACAGCATAGCGCTACTGTTGCAATATGGAACGTTGGACTGGTCGTGTTGCCCTGGTGACGGGAGCCAGCGCAGGTATTGGGGTAGCCATCAGCAGGAGGCTTGTGGAGGCCGGCATGAAAGTTGTTGGAGCTGCACGAAATGAGGAGAGGCTTCAGGTGTGTCAATACCTTAATGTGCTGTACAGTACCTTTAATTACAGATTATTCTGTATATTAAAGGCAGACATTGCAACATAGCACTTAAAACTGCCCTCGATTTATTGCTTTTGTATGATAACTTTGCACTTCTCTTATTTTAAGAAAGCTTTTAAGGATTTATTTGATACAATATATGCAAATGAGATTATTTCCACATATCCATGAATGCTAGATCTTAGATGTCATATATAATCATGTATTTGTCTTGCCCTGCCAAGTAAATAATTCACAAATGGTTTATAGCACTTCTTCATATACTTTTTTAACATGATTTATTTGCAAAATTATATACTGTACTGTAACACAAAAAACATATTGGACAATAAAAAGAGCATTTGTAAAGATATGTCATGATAGGTCAGCTTGGTGGAAACATGGCAATATACATTTTGAAAAAATACAAAATCTTAAATACATACACCCAGTACCAATTTGACTTGATACACGTAGAAAGTCTTTTCTAACTGTATCCTTTTCCAGGCCCTTGCAAGAGAACTAGCCAACAAACCCGGATCCTTCACCCCAGTGAAATGTGATATCTCCAAAGATGATGATGTTCTCAGTCTATTTGCCACCATTAAGCAGAAATTTGGAGGTGTTGATGTGTGCATCAACAATGCCGGCATGTCTCACAACCACTCTCTTTTGGGTTTGTATTTCAAATAACCAGTATATGTATATACTTCACATTTCATATTTTCTAAAATTGGCGTATCATGAAAAAACGACTGGGACAAATTAAAAAAAAATGTGCCATTTCTCCTTATGTTAATCACACTGTGGCCATAGTGATGAAAAATGCTCTCTTCAGCTTTACATTATTTCTTTTTTACAGTCCTTTAAATACTTAAAGTTCTAATTATGTTGAGCCTATTATTTTATATTTCCTTAAAAAACCTGTGATTTCACTGTTGTCCACAGAGGGAACAACAGAGGAGTGGCGAGAGATGCTGGATATCAATGTGGTGGGCTTGTGTCTGTGTACACGTGAAGCTGTGGCATCCATGCGTGCACGCAACGTTGACGATGGCCAAATCATTCATATCAGCAGGTCAAAAATATTTTTAATTCGGGAAGATTTGAAATATGAATACAAGTCTGTATAGTTAACAAATAATGTAACAGTGTAGTGTATTCAATTTTTTTAACTAATTAAATTATTTTTGTAACATATATATTACCTGTCTTCTGTTTCCTTGATATTTAGCACAGGGTAAATCACAGTGTAACAACTACTGTTCTTTTCATCCAGTTCATGTGTAAATTAAAATTAGCTAAAAATGTTTGGTCATGTATACATTATTCAGATAAGATTAAGTAATTGTCAAAGAAATCTGAAAGAATATAATCAAATAGAAACAAGCTGATAAACAGGTAGATGAAAAATATTATCACCTTTCTTCTTGGCTGTAGCAGTGATAATAGGAGTCTATATTTATATACTGTATAGGCATAGAGCTTCCATTACCTGCAACAAATCCAAATGTTTGCTCAAAAAAATTTATAAACTAAATTCTCATTATTTCATCAAACTCTTGACAGTATGTTGGGTCATCGTGTCTCATCAAATCCAAGAGCCCACTTCTACACTGCCACCAAGTTTGCTGTGACAGCCCTTCTTGAAGGAATGCGGCAGGAGCTCAGAGATGCAAAGTCTCACATTCGAATTGCGGTAAGTTACAGTATAAGTGTGTAGTAAACACTTCTTGCACCAAACATGCACCAGGCAAGTCCAGACATGTCTGATAACTGTCTTTCTCTGTGTACTTCTCAGCAGGGTTGACATTTTAGCTCTTCAAGCATATTTTTTTTTTTTAGATTTAGGTTCAGTTTCACATCTAGCTCCTAATCTATCAAATTCTCTGTACAGTTATCAAAAATGACAAAATCTGACATATGAATGGTGGTTGTATGTTCAGTCGAACTAAGCTTGAACTTTTAAATTGTATGCATTTTTTTTTATCCTAGTAGTAGGCATCCATCAGTTTCAGGAGACTATGAATTGCATTCTGGTTGTCGGTCTGGAGTGGCCTTTCCATGACGCAAAGCCAGGGTAGCTTAATACAGGGGAGAAGCTGACACCCATGCAGCAGGTCCCCCTACCTCTCCACAGTGCCGAAAGTCTCAAATAGAAAGGCAAACGCCAATACGATTCGTTCCAGCACCGTCGCAAGAACTGTCAGAACTGTTGCTAACAAATTTAATGCTTTTTGTTGATTTTCATTTGGCATCACAGCTTCTCTGCCTTGCTAGAGCTTTTGTGGTGTGGACAAATGGTGCTAGGGATTGGTATGGTATACTGTACCATGACAGATGCATTTGTAATGGTGAGAACATGATAGTGTGGCAATGGGTAAGTACATACAGACAATGCTGCAACTAATTTGATATTGAAGGGCACTGTATCAGTAGAAAACAATTTAGGAAACTTTTCACTATTCTGGATCTTTGAATATTTTTCTCAATGCTAAGCTTAAAAATGATACCTAGCGTTTATTTCCAGGTTATTATATGTCCTTGATTTTTCTCCTACTCTTTTTTCTTTCATCAATACTACGCAGATTAAGCCTTGGTCAAGTTGGATTTCTTTACTGTAGGTCACTGGCCATTTCCTATCCATAGGCTGACATGATTTAGTTAGGGTATCTTTAGGCTCTTGAGCCATAGGTGTATTAGGCTTCTTCCTCAGACTATATTAAGGCACTGCAGACCAGGTGATCTGGCACTGGTCTTGTAAACCTTACAATGTGCCTTGGTGTTTGGCATATACTGTATAGTGAAGTACACACAACCTGCAATATCCTGCTAAGTGGTATCTAAAGATTGATGTCCATCCTTATCTGTCTTGAAAAACATTGTTCAGTGATCCATTCTTGGTAGTTATTGTTGAGTAACAAAGTGACTAAGACTTTTGCTAGGTCTCTTGTCCTGTGTGTTCAAGCCACAGGTTTAAAATCACTTCCATTTTCTTTACTAGTACTTTGGTAGTTTTTTAAGAGATAGACGTCTTGTTTTCCTGAGTTATCATATACGTTTTGGCCTGAGCCAAAGAACCACCAAGCCATCAATGAGACGGCTTGATGGTTCTTTGGAACTTACCAAAAGGATCATGCAGTCAGGCAGAATGACATTTTAACAGACTTCATATGGAAAAATATTACCTGGTGTGATGTCCAAGGTTCTGTATGGCTTTGAGTTTTATGAATGACCATCAACTTGTCATTCTGGGCTGGATTGGTTTATGCTCCATTGATGCCCTAGCTCATTATTCACAAATGCTCATTAATCCACCCACTAAACCCTTTTTATGAATGAAAAATTCTTTACAAATGACTTGACTGATGACATGTGCAATTTTCTTGGATAGTACTTTATTAGCATTCTCAGCTTGAATCCACCTCTAAATGCTTCATTAGTGCACTGCATATACCAATAATTGCCATCAGAACCTAGCCACCAAAGTTAGGCCTAACTATTGTGTTATATAATAATAATATTAACAGAGAAATGGACACTGCTTGACAAAAGCGGTGGTTATTCTGTGGGAAGAAAAGGTATGACTAAAGAGTTGTGTTTAAGCTGCGTGTGCAACGAGCAGGGGTTACTTAAAGCGCGCCCGTGGAGGTCGTGACCTCTGTTCGCCCTCGACCGCAGCCGCTTCTAAACCAAAACGCCCACCCTCCTCCCGGGATTCCCTGCATCCCCTGGGCTTTTACAAGGGGATGACACACAGGCAGGCCAGGGGCCACTTCTGTTATAACTTGCTAAGTATCGTGTTATATTTGAGGGTGCTCCGCTGGAACCCCCAAAGTGATACGCCTAGGTACACGCAGATAGCTAAGAGAAATAAACCAATAATTGTAATTAGTGTAAATTTAAATAAAGGAACATTCAATTACTAATTATAAATGTAAATATTATTTGTACAGTGATTTAATACATATTATTACTATATTATAATTATTATTCATTATAATTATTTATTATTATTATTAAAATAAACAAGTCCCCCACTCTTTGTGCGCATTTTCTTCCAACTGCAGAAAAATACTGTATACATTTTGAATATGCTGTATGTTAAAATTAATGACTGTATCTTTGGGGTCGATCACTGGCTGGACAAGCCTAGCCTGAGGACAGGTTGTCACCATGCAGACATGAATTGAAAGTTTTTTTGTGGCACCATGCAACATGTTGACCTGTCTGACAATGTATGCTCATGTCTTAAGGGCACAGTCACTTTCATATAACACAGAAGCCCGATTCTGTTCATATTTTGGAAACAAGGTTGTTGAATTATGGAACAAATTCCCAGGTCACATGATAGGTGATACCTAAGATGATAGGTGATGGATTGTTTCAAGCATATTTTAGACATGTGCACATATGAATGGCCTTGGGTGGACAGAAACAGATGCCTCGTATGGGATAATAGGCCTTCTGCAGTTCCCTTCTTATGTGCTTATTAAACAAAAGCCTTTTATATTTATACTGTATTCAGTATATTGAATAATTATTATTGCAAAGTATATACTGTACAGTACTCTAATTTTTTAGGCCATTAGCCCAGGCATTGTGGAGACTGAATTTGCCCCAAGAATGCTTAAGAGTGAGGAAGCAGGAAAGAAAATTTACATGAACCGTATGTGCCTAAAAGCAGATGACGTTGCTTCCTCAGTGATTCATGTGTTGTCTGCTCCACCACATGTCCAAGTAAGTTTGTGTGTTTAAACATACCTTTATTCATAACTTAATCAAAATAGGATTAAATTATATTGTCATAATTCATACTTATCAATTCTTTTCATTTCCAAAAGAGAAAACAGAGTACATTGACTATTTAGTGTGAAGATATTTAATATGGCCTTGTGTAAGCACAATATAGTCATGGAGATAATATTTGGTAACTTTTTGAGTTGCTGTAATTTAGCGATGTACAAATGTGATCAGTGGGCACCGTATATGAAATTTGAGGGTGTGAAAATTCCAATCTTGAGGTTATCTCGAGATGATTTCGGGGCTTAGTGTCCCTGCGGCCCGGTCCTCGACCAGGCCTCCTTTTTGTTACACACCCCCCAGGAAGCAGCCCATAGCAGCTGTCTAACTCCCAGGTACCTATTTACTGCTAGGTAACAAGGGCATCAGGGTGAAAAACATTTTGCCCATTTGTCTCCACCTCCACCGGGGATCGAACCCAGAACCTCAGCACTACGAATCCGAAGCGCTATTCACCCAGCTGTCATACAGCAAAATTATGTCATGTGTGTAAGAAATTAGGGAAGAATGGAGATTGTGACAGCTGGCTGGCACTGGCACTGCCACTATTGAGTCAGTATGGCACTGCATTATATATATACATTGATATTAAGAGCTGCTAGGAAAGATAATGTGTTGGATGTGAATAAATTGGACGATAAGAAAATAAAAAGGTGCTTGGAATAAACTTTAGGTATTGTAATGCTTAAGCTACTTATAGCTTTATAAATATTTGATAATATATATATATATATATATATATATATATATATATATATATATATATATATATATAGCATAAGCATAGCACTATTCTTTTAACTACAGAGGAAATCACATGTACACACAGAATACGAGTACAGCTCAACTCCCACAACTATCAATAGACAATTAGAGTATTTTTGAATTCTTGCATTCAGGCTAACATGCATGTTTGATTTTTCTCCAGATTCACGACATCCTTATCCAGCCAACGGAACAGGTTTAGCAAGACGTGTGAGATTCAAACGGTGAGCACAGCACCCACTGTATTTTTCACAAGCTCTCAAGATGACTTTTGGGAGCCAGTCAAGCAAAATTGACTAATTTGGAAATATAGATTCTTATGCTCAATCATAACTTTTATACATTTTGTAGCTCTCAAGCTAGTCTGCACTTATATTGTATATTATTCTGTACAGGGTTTACCTGAATAAAGATCATCTTGTACACAAGGCATATGAAACTGTTGGGTAGAACAATTAGAAAGTTATAATAGTCAAGATTTAAAACTGAAGTCATACAGAATATACATTTTTAAATGACAACAATAAAAGTAATGTTAAACTTGTCAAATTGTCAATTATGATTTGTGATGGAATTACTGTAGTATTGAATTTATGAGCACTTGCAAAAGGGGCCTTTATCATTTCTTATATCGTTTTGTACAATTATCAATTCCTATATGATTGTAAAGCAAAAGTTGATAGCAGTAGAAAAATTTGGGTACCTATATACATAATACCTAATTGTATACCAATAAATATACCTAATTATTTGATACATAGCTAGCTGGAAGGTACATGCCACATACTGTACTATACTAATAAATTGTACATTTATGATTCTTGAAACCTTTCCATTTAACATTAGAAGTTTCTTTAAAAGGTCTTTTATTTTCTTGATCAAAAAGCACATTTCCAACAATATAATCTTTATGCTATTACGGGATTAGCTCAAATATAACAATGACTTAAATTTCAATGTTCAATGGTTCAATGACTTAAAAATTTTAAATTCTAAAATATTCATTCTGGTAAGATATCCACTTCCAAGTACAGTACAGTATTCTAAATTTATGACTGTGTACTTCAAGTTGTGCATTAGAGAGAGAGTAAGTGAGTGCTGCTGTGACCAGCACAAGTTTACAATATTGTACTAATAAGATACAGAACTGTAGCCTCCCCTTGCATTACCTGCACTCTCCAATATGTGGAACTGGCCTAGTTGCTTAAAGAAGTGGTGTGGATGGTGCTATGAGGGGGCCCACCTCAGTTGTGTGGCATTTACCTCAGTTTTCTCTTCTTACCACAGAAGTCAGTAATAAGCAGATGACGAGTCACAATAACGTGACTTGAAGATATGAGAACTAAATCACACACCAGAGGATGAAGAGACGACGATGTTTCGGTCAGTCTTGGACCATTATCGAGTCGATTGTGATAATGGTCCATAATCGACTTATAATGATCCAGGATGGCCGAAACATCGTCTCCTCATTTTCTGGCGAGTGGTTTAGTTCTCTAGTTGGTAATAATTTTAGGCAAGTGATAAATGTACCTATTCTGGTATTATTGTTTTCTCTCATACATTAAAAATGTAATACACACCTTAAAACTGTAGTTTGTATCCTCATTTCAAAATGATTGTGTAGCCTAATGGTTAACATTTTTATTTTGTGTCAATTTTTCCTGTGTACTGAATATTATTTATTGTAATTGAATCTTATAAATTTATTGCATCATTATTTGAATCCCTACCCCATGGGTCTCTGTAGTACATTTGGGTTTGTTTTCGGCTCATTCGGAAATCCCAGGCAGGACAGATATGGTTGAGCATGTTTCCTATCGCCCTGTAAATGCCCTGTTCACCTAGCAGTAAATAGGTACCCCAGGAGTTAGTCAGCTTCTTGTGGGGTTGAATCCAGAGGAGGCTCAGTAGTTTGACCTTAGAGGGAACCTCGATATAGGTCTGATATAAATATACCCAAGCTACATGTCCCCAAGAAAATGAATTAATATCATATCATTAACTTCCCTCCTTTTCCATTACTATATACAAGTGTATTATATACACCACATTACAAAATACTGTAAATGCATTTTCAATATAAACAAAAATAGTCACCTTTCTAGAGATTATTCTTATCTTGGTAAATCACAAAGTGATCAATTTAATTTACTTAATTTGAGAACCTGAGCATTTAATACAAACATTTGCCACCAGAACTTCATCTTATGGTAATTAACTCAATTGTGGGAATAAAATCTAGAAAAAAAGGAAGTAGTCATCCATCAGAACATATGACAGCTGTGTGCCTTCATCTGGACTCCTGCATCCAGGCACGAGATTTCACTGATGAATATGAATACATACAACTGCATCAGAATAGGTTTATTGCAGTGATGAAAATTATCCCAAATATAAGTTGACTTTTATACCAGGAAAGGTTGAAGTCCTAGGGGCTAGCACTCTACAAACAAGAAACGATATGACTGAACTAAATGAGAATTTTGAAATACCGTACTAAGCAAATCTGGAAACAAATTAAGGCTTGGTCTTTAAGAGGTCAAACGTTGCTGGCCAAGATGTATCGGTCACTTTGGTGAACCAAACATAACCAAAGTAAAATTTAGCACACCCCTTGTGTGCCCAGCACCACACCCCAGTCACACATCAGAGAAGGGGCTGGAAGACAA